>JACXGJ010000003.1:0-75855 GCA_016801105.1 Esox niger | reverse complement strand
AGCAGTAGATGTGCACCAGAGGCAGCAGTTCAGAACGCTAGACCACCTTAGGGCAGAGAAAACAGCAGATTTGTAACCTTTCAGAACACGGATGACCTGCAAATGCTGTAACAGTGACCGCACGAGCTGGCGAGAAAGCACCCAATTCTGGGACCAGGCTGCTGCTGGCCAGTGATGGCCTTCATAAATCTCCCTGTAAAACACTACCCTGTGCCCTTTCATAAATCTCCCAGTAAGCAGAGCAAGGCAGCGATGGCCCCTCCACTCCCAGGGCTACTCAACTGGGCATAAATCCGCCTGGAACTCTGTTTCCTCTCCGACACCATCTGGCCGATGCCAGCTATCTTGATGGACCTTGATTATCAGGGCAACTAAGAATGTAAAGTATATATTCATTTAGCAAAATTGTTGCTGCCACCCCAGAAGAGACCAGAGACAAATCGATTGGCTTTCTATATATTTTTCCACTGCTGTAAAAACAAAATAAGAGGAGAAAAAAAGCAGTGGTTTATTTGATAAAGACCTCGTTTTAAGTCCAATTTGCACTAAGCTTCGGAGAACTGAAAATCGAGATGTGTCCTTCGAAACAAGTCTCACCAAGCCATTCTCTTTCTTATCACACATTCAACCAGTGGGTCCTATGTAATTTTAACTCCTGGTCGCAATGAAACAGCTGTAAAGCGAGGCACTGTCTTTACCACTGAGCCATTCAGGACACCCGAAAAGGTTATTGTTTTTCCTATTCATTTAAAAACGCTTATTCTTAATATTAGGATTGATGTGGCAAAGTGCACTGGATCTGAAAGGGGAACTGAACACAACAGAACCTGGCAAAAATTCTCTTAAAATAACTTCAATCAAAGGGCTACATAAAAAAAAATGTCACAATCCTGGAACAACATTGTTTGAACCATAAGTAGAAACATTTCTTGTTGACAGATAATTCGGTTGAGGAAACTAGGTGTCTGGGAAAACGTGTCCTTCCTCTTCATTTTCAGTGGCTGAGTCCCTGCGGTGTTCCGTCCTCAGCTACGTTTTGATTAACAGTTATTTGTTATCCTGCTAGCCGGTGAACTATACACCAATGCCCTATTCAAGCTACAGGTTTCTCTACAAAGCCACATTGTTACTGTGCCTCAAAGAAAGCAGCCTTTGTTGTAGGCTTTTATACCTTTGCATTGATACAGTGCCCATTAGCGACCACTGGAATGATCAACAGTATTCATTTGTTACTGGTGTCTACAACTGTAGTACTGTATCAGTTCAAAGTTTGGACACACCTATTCATGTGAATGGCTAAGTATGTCCAAAGTTTTGACTGCTACTGTAGTCAACAGACAAAATATTTCAGAGCAAAAGCATAATAATATACAGAAATAACTAGGCTAATTTTCTTGGGATAAGATGACAGAGCATATACAATCCTTCTTATTTTCCAGCCATTTGTCAGTACACACAAGCCAACTTTCTGAAAAACTTTTGGTGGAAACATTTATTCCACCAGAAAACTGATTTGGATCCTTCATCATTCAAAAATATATTGAAGTCATTGTATCTGCATTATTCAGCAGACAAGTACAGAGAACATTGATATGAGCAGGATCAACACTAAATAAATGCAAACTAAACAAACTAGGAAATAAGGCAACTGCCTAAATTCTACCAAGTCCTTATCTGCAGTCACTGACAAATGCAGCCTGAAGACCAGCATAATCTTTCATCATATATCACAATGACCAGCTGCCAACAGGTGATTAAGAAAGACTGAAGGAATCAGGCTTTGCAAGTTGAACAATGAATGCTGTGTTCATTATGGTTTAACCATGTTATCCAAGAATGGGTATAAAGGCAAGGCTTGTCAATCCGGTTGTGGGCGGTGCTGGCAAGCTCGGTTACTCTACAGAATAATTGATCAAGTGCAGGGTCTGCTTAACACACAGGCTGAAACCAATGGTTTTTTTCTCCCTAAAGGAAAAGACATTCAACAAAATGGCTAATTAGCACACACTAATTTGTTTTGAAGAACAACTTTCGAATGGAAATGTGTGTGAGTTTCTCCATCAACAGAATGAACAAGTACTCCCAAATGCCCATGAATATCAATGCCAAATTCCGCAATTGGTTATTCAACCATTTCGGCAAAACCTGGAATAAAAAATGACCTATCATTCTCTTCAGAAATAAAAGACTGTATCTATCCAGTTCAGACCTCTTTCGCGTACTGGACGGACAACAAACTATTCTATAGTTAGAGAAACACCAAGCCAGCTAAAACTACAGAAACAGAAGTGGAGTGCATTAATGTTGATCAGGTCAGACACACAGGCCAAAATAAATTTGCTGAACTCACTGCACCAATGGACCACCAGACGCGAGGGCAGAAACAGCAGGAACACCTAACACGGTTTAATGAAACTAGAGTGATTGGGTACAATGTTGGGGTCAAAGGACCAGGTAACTGACTTGAAGCTGAAAGATTACATTTATGAATCAAAACGTAAGGGCTCCAATCAGCTTGTCACATACATAATTGAGTCGGCGATAAAGTAATCGTGAAGGACATTTCAGAGTTACACTAACCTCTTTGACCTCCATTAAGCGGCCGGGGTACTGGTTCTTGGACCGTCGGGCTGCGGCAGGGGACTTGTGGTGAGTTATGGTGACGATGTTGCTGGGCGTCCCCGGACAAGCCAAGTGCCTCTGGGTACCAGGTGAGGAGGAGGCTGGTGGAAGGTGGGGGAGAAGCGACACACTCCGGGATCGACCCGAAGATGAGGAGCCCTGTAGAAGACAGGAAAATATTTGAGAGATGTGAACTGCCATTCAACAAAACACTACCACTTAGAACATCATATTCGACGGTATGGTGCAGAATGTGACTCCTCCATTATGAAATAGTTGAAAAAAACGAATAGGCTGTCTCTAAATCGTGGTGTGATCATGTGGAAGCAATACTGAAACGATGATCAAGGGGAGCAAACTATACACCCGGTTTCAGTTGTCTACAAGGTCCATGTTTCAATCATATAACAAGAACCATGACTAATCCTTAGCCCACGCCTATTGGTATCACAAAGCTCGAACAAGCCAGAGCCAAGGGGTCAAACTTTCCGGTTTAAATAGATTCAGCGTACGTCTATCCTGACCAAATGCAGAGTTACGCAGAGGTGGGCAAGGTTTAAGGTTTTCGGAAAAAAAAAAAAAACTTTCCACAGAGTTTAGGAAGTACACTGGTTTTCTTTATAGCTCTAAACCACCACCCAAACCAAATCTGGTTCTCTCATTCCTTTTCTCATTCTCCTTTGTCACTCTTTGCCTCTTCACATCCCTAACCTTCGAATAACGGTTGCCCTGTTACTCAGTCGGAACTTGTCCATCAATTTGCAGCAGCCCAGCAGAAGTGGAGGCACCAGAGATGTCTATTCCCTCCCACCCAACCCCTGGATAACACAGAGGTATACGGACAGCACAGCGGTAAGAGAGAGAACAGTGGTAAGCAGAGTAAATAAATCAAACAAACGACTCTCTCCCTGAGCACTGCTCAGGAGGAGAAACAACTCAGTCAACTCGTCCCATCTTACTCACTAACAATCAAAGACACAGCAGGACGCTGCAGAAGAATACAGAAAAATACATTTGGGGTGGGGGGGAGTGATGCCCGCAACTATGCTTTCACAATTTTTCTTCTTAGGGAGAAATGTGATGCCAGATTTCTGAGAGCCGGGCCATGAACTGAGTATCCAGTAATGAGGGAGTATCCATAATGAGGGAAGGTCAGTCTAAAATGACTACAAAGAGTCCACTGTTCTTTCTAATGTTTAAAACCGTTCTATTTAAGCTCTGAAACTTAACCACACTGTGAGCTTTATAGCTTCCTATGTTTTATCAGTTAAACGTAACTGACGGCTTTTATAGCTATCAATGTTTTTCTTTGTTTTATTAGATCTATTTTGTTATTCTATGCTTTATTATTATGCTGTATTTTATATTTTTCTAAATAAACTTGCTTGCTTGCTTTTCTCATATATACAAACAGCCAACAACAAGTTGAAAAAATAACATGAACAACACATGAAAAAGGAGTTACTCTGAAGTAACTAAATCACAATTACAAACTCCACTGCACAGGTCATATTTGATTGATTGACAATTAGCAGTACACGTGGCTGTCATAAAAGAGGGCTGACAATTAGCACTTTGATATTTGTGTTTTCAAACTACCATGAAGCAATTAACAGTTCCAAAGACGCCAAATAAATCTGTGCCCGCATTGCTGGTGCATTGGTCACAAAATCAGGAATTACAGGAATAACGCCACCCTTGGCCTAGAGAACCGCTACATTTGTCCTTGGAAAACAAAATCCTGAACAGTGAATAAGTTGGATATTGCACCATTCATCAAGAAGAAAGGCTTCTAGTTCTTTGAGGGAAAGGAGGTGGACATCTATGACAAAGTCTGTGCTCCAGAATGTCCCGTAACGGTTCAATGATGTTGATTCACATCAGGTGATTACGGAGGCAATGGAAGGCATTTGACCTCATCCTGGTGTTCATAAAATAGACATTTAAAGAGGTTTAGCAGCGTGTATGGGGGCATCATCATCCTGGAATGTTGAAAAGTCTTTGCACCATAGCGTGCACCAGGAGTCCAGGCACTGTGCTCCTTAAAACAAAATATGTGTCTTTGTGCATTGGCCTTGGATACAAGCGTTTTCCGAAGGGCAGCCCTGACCTGAATTCCAGCTTTTACTTAGAGCTTTTGTTGAGACTGTGTCACAGATGTGCTGAAGTCTGTGGTAATTTTTGAGGCTGTAAATTTCAGGCACATGTTTCCAGTTTGAGCAACTATCTTTATTCAGTATTTGATATGAATATACTTTTAGGTGTTACCATTTACTTTTGTCCACCGTCTGTACGTGACCTGACCCTCGGTACACCGTCTGTACGTGACCTGACCCTCGGTACACCGTCTGTACTTGACCCTCGGTACACCGTCTGTACTTGACCCTCGGTACACCGTCTGTACATGACCCTTGGTACACCGTCTGTACATGACCCTCGGTACACCGTCTGTACATGACCCTTGGTAAATAGATGTCTTTTAGTAGGCAGGTGTTTGTTTGAATCATTAGTGCATGCACATTAGAGCCATCAGTGTTGGATGCTTGTGTCTGACAACAAAAGGACCAAAGTGTCAGTGCAAGTCAAGGACCATCACAATGAAGATTAATACAAATTCAATTAAATCAAACCAAGACTTTACGAGTGCCAAAATCAACTGTTTGGACATTAAAATGAGCTTTTCATCATAGCACAACAACTAAAATGAACCTATTACTAATGTTAGCAATGATAATTATTTCAAGACCACACATTTATCTCCTCAACACAATCTTGAAGAGCAAATTTGATTTTCATGGTAGACACTAGTTCTTATGTATATCTGTACATCCATAATAAAATGGTGATTGGTGGAAACAATAATACATTTAAGACGAAAAATACATTTTTTTAAGTTATATTTGAAAACACCAATGCTGATCATTCCCATGTGGTGTTCTGTACCTGTCTGTAGCAATTAGGCAAACACAGAGAAGGGCTATTTTGAGTTTCATTGCTTTGTGTTATTTTCTGTAACTCACCCATAAATAGATACTGTACAACAGATCTCACTGATGAACAACACCTACATATCTACCTCAACTATACAACATACCAAAAACAACATCTATTTACCAGTAGAAATTTCTGTTTCCATTGATTATTTCTTTTTGAAAAGTTAATTCTATAACTCTGTGGTTAAAATGCATTTACTCACTACACGTTTACAAGCAGAAAAAATTATTCATGCTTTCTCCTTTCCACTAAATCTGGTGATTATATTAACTTTGACACCATTTGTTACAATAGTAGTAAAGTAACCATGCTTTAAAAGAGCTTTGTTCATTAGAGACTCATCAATTGCCATTTCTAAAAAGACTAGGCTATACCTTCAAGTTATTTCTGGTTGCAGTTTGTAAAAGCACAAACATTAACACACATTTGCCAATACAAATGGCTAGCTTGCTCAACTCTACTAAACATGTTTTGTCTACAAAGGACGCCACAGTTTGTTCTGACATTAGTTCATATTACAGTAAAGTAACTGCATTCACGCTTGTTAATACATTACACAGTGTAATGCTGGCCAAAGACCTCAATTGTAAATTCCACAGGCATGATTTTAAATAAGAAAGGCACAAATTATTTGGCATTATAGCAACAGTAACTAGCCATTTTCAAAGAGTAGGCTATACATCTTACAGTGTCTAGTAGAGTACTAGCCACATATCTCAGTAGTTAGCTCCTTAACCAAGCCAAAATGAGACAAATTCACACTGTTTTTTTTTTTTAGCAAGAAGGCACAATTAAATAAAATATTTACTTATTTGCTGCTCTGTGCTTATTAAACAGCTATGGTTCATAGGCGATTAGTAAATTTATCCTTCAATCCATATTTGAATGCATTTCACCAGGCAGGAAAATCCTGATCATAACCAGCTACCTTAGTCATGTTTAGTTTAGCTGGTATCTAAACCTAAGCAAATTTTTCAGATCTTCAATTCACAGAGACGTGGCAGAGCATCACCTGGGAAGATACCTATCGTATGAAGGTAAACCCCTTGTAATGTTACTGAGTGGACAGGTAGGAGAATAAGTGCAGAGAGAATCTATGACCTACGTTACAATTAAAAATCTAATAATCTGACTCCATATTGTTGTAAACATACGTAATCATAAATCACCATGATATGCTGGAAGTTCTTAGAGAAGGTATCTAAACTTTTGGCACAAGCCAAACATTTAAAAGATTGTATGTTTCACGGCCTAAATGATCCTGAATGTTCCTCATCAGTCAAGTCCAGAAGACAAGGGAGGTTGTGGCAACCCAGAACTCAGGGATGCTCAGTCTGGTCACTTTAATTTACGTAGTTGTATGTTCCTGTGTCATCATAAGCGCCCATAATGTGTAGGTCGTTTAAAATGAACCATACAGTAAAATGGTGTGTGTTCTTGGGGCAAACAGGAAGTTAAAATGCCCATGACTCAGGTATGACTAGACAATGTCGTGTTCCTGGGCCTAACCAGACTGCTTAGAAAATTTAGGACTCAGGGACACCAAGTCTGATCATTTAGAATTACTTAATGTGTTTGTAATCACCAGTAGCCCTGCAAGCTTCAGTATGGAGATGAACAAGTAATGCCGTAGCAATCTATATTCAAAAGTATTTATTCAATTTATTCCTATCAACTAATAAAATTACAATACAAAACATAGTTACATACCAACACAAACACCTCCCAAATAGCAGTAACAGTCTATTAATTATGACACTATAGCACAAAGGTATGCTAGGAGCTTCTGTAACAGAAAGACTCCAAGAACTATGTCAAACATTACTATTTATCCCACCTAGACAGGCTGATTCCAAACTCCTCCATTGCATCGATAACCGGATCAGCTCACCTTGGCTAAAACAATGAAAACAGTATTCACACATTTACATACAGTGGGGCCACCAATTGTGCAAGATCCAGAGAATCACATTGTAGGATTTCTAATGAATTTATTGGTAAATTCCTCGGTAAAACAAGTATTTGGTCACCTACAAACAAGCAAGATTTCTGGCTCTCACAGACCTGTAACTTCTTATTTAAGAGGCTCCTCTGTCCTCCAATCGTTACCTGTATTAATAGCACCTGTTTGAACATGTTATCAGTATAAAAGACACCTGTCCACAACCTCAAACAGTCACACTCCAAACTCCACTATGGCCAAGACCAAAGAGCTGTCAAAGGACACCAGAAACAAAATTGTAGACCTGCACCAGGCTGGGGAGACTGAATCTGCAATAGGTAAGCAGCTTGGTGTGACGAAATCAACTGTGGGAGCAATTATGAGAAAATGGAAGACAAGACCACTGACAGCCCCAAAACATCACTGCTCTAGAGGAGATATGCATGGAGGAATGCGCCAAAATACCAGCAACAATGTATGGAAACCATGTGAAGACTTGCAGAAAACGTTTGACCTCTGTCATTGCCAACAAAGGGTATAAAACAAAGTATTAAGATGAACTTTTGTTATTGACCAAAATATTTTCCACCATAATTTACCAATAAATTCATTAAAGATCTTACAATGTGTTTTTCTGGATTTATTTTTTCTCATTTGGTCTCTCATAGTTGAAGTGTACCTATGATGAACATTACAGGCCTCTCTCATCTTTTTAAGTGGGAGAACTTGCACAATTGGTGGCTGACTAAATACTTTTTTGCCCCACTGTATATTCAATTAGCACCAACCAAATCTATACCGTTGGTCTGGCAGGCTTCTTCATCCAGTGAACATTTACCTTTAACAAATGATATATAACAAGTAATTCACTGAAACCTGTTGGAATATTTATTCCTTTATGAGACTCACATTAAAAGACCAAACATCAGTTCAGTTAATCCAACTAAAGTCAAATTCCTACTTTGTTGATTTGTCCATCCTCACACCTGATTCATGTGAGCGGATGGGGCAGCCTTGGCCACAACTGAATTGAGACACCAGGCAACACGGCACCTTCAGAAACCTTCCAAAACACATCTTCCAATACACTACAGTGATGTCTATGGGTTGCAAACTTCAGGAAGTCATTGAATGCAAAGGATTTTCAAACAAAGTACGGACTGACGACTATACGAAAATGTCTCCAACTATTTAAGTCCACTAAAATGGGTGGACTACAAATAAAAAGGGCTATAATTCCTACAAAGTTCATGGTTCATAGATAGAAACTCTCATTAAAGCTGAGTCTGTACTTGACCTCTTAATAATTGTTTAATTTAATGCAATATACAGAGCCAAAACAATAAATCTGTTTGATCCACTGTCCAAATACTTATCAACGGCACTGTACATTGCAGACATAATGCATCCGCTCCATGTATTGAAAAGTCAGCAGTCCTCTCCCAACTGGCAGGGAAGTTCCTCACAGGTGTGCCCTTACTGTGTGGGCCGGCTTGGCCTTCCATGAGAATGTGGGCAGTGAGCAACCCATTGGACTGGAGAAGGCAGGACATGTGTCTGCAGTTGGGCTCAGCGGAGCCCATTAGGTGGTAGCTGAAAAGCAGGCTCATGCTGAATCCACAACGGAGCACCACCCAATCAAATGCAACCGTACGCCACGGAGGTCATGCGTGCTCTATAGGGCCTTTAGGGAATTATGTCTACAGAGAGCATGGCGGACAAGAGCAATTTACAACCCGAATGAGCTATTGTCTAACACGGCAGAATCTCCCTTCTGACGTTGGGAAGAATATGCTGTTTCAGGCAGCAAATGAGATGCTACTCGTCTGTACACAAACCAACTACCATTCAAAGAAAGCCATTGTGAATCCACCCAAGAGGCCTAGGGTGGTCCAGAGGTCTATACTGTGGCATCCAGTGAACACGTGCCGCTGAAGAATAGCTAGTCACACATTACAGAAAAAATAAATAAGTAAATGCAACAGAGAAAGAGTTCTTTATTTCTCTCTCAGGTACACACATACTGCTGTAACTTCAGTATGAATCGGGCCAACTGCTTTTCAGCAGATATCTCCTTTAACTTGTCCTACTTATACTACTTTCCTTTCCATTAAATCCTAAATAAATAGCACTGGAGAAGACACATTCTGGTTGTAGAACAGAAATGCCATAATTCCCCAAGTATTTTTCAGTACTCAGTCTGACACAGACTCACTGAAGATGGTGTATACTAAGCCAGGAATAAATATATTCCTTTGGAGAAGAGATACAGATCTATTAAGCAGAATGGGAAGCTTAGAAAAGTATTAAACTACTGTGGTTGTCAGGTAATGATAATGTGTGCCCTTTGTAATGACCCAGGAAACCAAAAAAAGCCCACCAGCTTCTGACAAGAAACATTCCCCTCCCCCTCCTGTTTATTTGGGTGGGGGTTTTAACCTTACCAATGAAGAAGTATAACTGGGCTACTTTGTCTGTTCTACTGCAGAATCTTAGAAAACAAATTGTTACATGTGGAACATGACACTTAGCAAAACATATTTTCCAAAGCTGGTATCCTATTATACGAAGGCTTCGCTACAATGAAAAACATGGGGAGCTCAGAAAGTGGGACACCTCACACAACAAAAGATCAGTTTATACAGGGTTGGTAGTTCATAACTGTTTGTATATAGACAGGTTTTTAGGTCCATCTGGTCCAAGGTCTGTTGTTTATGCTGGATCAGAGCATTGTATGTGGCCATGTTTTAACATACTTAGTTGATTATTTGCATTTCTTTGGACACTTAATGGAAAGAAAAAGGGATATTTCTCATTTGCATACAAGGACCAACCAAGATTAGGCAATTTAACTCTGAATTTGTGAGCTGCTACAGTGAATGTCTGCAAAGCATGGTTAGCAGTCTTGCTCATGGACAGAAATAATGATTTTTCACCTTGTCGAAGCAGGGATTCAATCCAGAAATATTTCACTGATTAGTCAAATGTGTTAACCTATAAGCTGCAAAGTCTATGTACAGTGGACTGGATCAGTTGTTTTTATATGGTCTGTTGTCTTAACACAGTCAGTTGTTTATAAAAATGGCAAGAAGCTTGTTGTGGATGGGCACTTCATGACTCACCAGCACCTCCTGGCTGCCTCCTGTCGTTCTCTCCACACTTAGGTGCTCGTCGGACCCCTTCAGTTTCCATACCTAAGAACAAACACAAAGTCATATGAAATAACTCAGTACAAGATCCTGTTCAGTACAAATGGAAAGATTCTTATTCATTTCAATACTATCTACCATACTAAATATATGAAATCAATTAAGTTTTGCCATCTATTGTTAAAATTAACTGGAGGCCAGGAATCTGGTGTTGTGTTGTAAGCTTTGAACTCCTGATGACCGATTTTCCTAATTGTTTCTAGCTCTGGGCTTCAGCTATGCATTAGCACATAGACACAATGGCTTCAGAAAGTATTCAGACCACTTCACTTTATATTCTAAGTCATGTCCAATAAATTGCATTGGCCAGAGGTGGACTTCCATCATTTCTAGATAGAGCTCAATGATGAAACATGATGCACATCAAATTGCTGAGAAATGGCTTTGTAACCCCACCCAGATTCATCAATAATCTTTCTTCTGGGGGCTTTGGATAACATGATACCACACACACACATATAATGTTAAGATCAAACCAGACCAAGTTCCCAGTCTTTTTGGAAGGCGGGACCCTCTCAAGTAACTCTAACCATTTTCAAAACATTCACACCTGTTTAGCGCGCCTGATTTTTGTGATTTAATGTGATGGTAAGGGCTTACTAACTTTTTGCTGCATTTCAGTTGATTTTCATTGCATAAATGGTTTTAAAGAATTTTATAAATATAGCAGAGATATCCATGTGTCCAAACATGTTTTTCTTCTAATAAACTAGCACACATTTCTATAAATTGCCTTATCACTATGGAGTATTGTGTCTAGATGGATGGAATTTTTTTGCCAGTCTGTAACACAAAATGTGAACAAAGTTAAGGGGTCTGAATACTTTTCCAAGGCACTGTTAAGGGCAGGAAATAGGGCACTGCATGTGCACTGAAGGTAAAATCCAATTACACCAACCCAACCAAGTGACCTTCCAACCAGGCTTTCATGGCCCACAGCAGAGACCTAACTGATACTCTACAGGCTCCAGTGTCAGATGGAGACTGGCTCCAGATCACAGAGGACAGACACAGTGCAGAGCCAACAGAGACCAATAAAAGGGTTGTACTGTATTTCAAGAGATGGGGGCAAGTTTAGGCTGGTAACAACTGTATGTTGTTATGTGAATTGCACAAGTAAAAAATGTGACTTGCATTTTTAACACAACCACTCAGTTTGAGTTTGGGCTGATTTCCTTGCTATGGCAATGGATATGCTAACTTGCGCTTATTTGCATTTCGAAACATTTCTTTCAGAATGTCGTTTTGACAGTAACCGCAACAGGCAACAGACAAGAAAGAACATTTATGGCTAGTTACTGTACCGCAAGGCAGGGGGTGAGAATGGGGGTGATGCATGATGGGAGAGACAGATGCCGACAGAGCAAGCATTGATTGTGGACTGCTGCTGTGAACGGCATTGACAGTCAGTCTACAAACATGGGGAGATGAGGGGGAAGGTAGAGAGAGAGATGTGAGAAGGAGAGATAGAGGGAAAGGGAAGAGAGAGCAAAGGAAAAGCAAAGGTGATAAAGAAACAGCATTATGCTGTAAAAGTAAAGAATAGACAATTTTCTAAAGCAATTTCCTGCAAATCATTATGTTGCAGTTAGAATAAAATACACTCAACTGGCAGACCTGTTTCAGAAGGATCTTGTACTTGAATCAGCCATACTAGAGCTTTGGAACTCAAAAGACCTTTATATGTTCAGAAGGGTCGCCCTTCAAAGCATTTGCCAGGTGGCTCGTATTGAAGTCACATTTTTGTGGTCGCTATTGTTTATACCAAATAATATTTAGTCTACCTCTATCTTCCCTCATGTGCACATTCAAAATGCATCCTGTGATCCAGAGTCGTACACTGATAAACACTCAAATTAACAAAAAGACAGAACCCCAAGCACACTATAAAATGGTCTGTGTGCCAGCTATTCACAAGACACTAATTTAATTCTGTCAATTCAAGCCTTCTGTCTAAAGTCTTATTAACATCAATATCCTCTAAGGTGCCTGAACCCAGGTAATTCAATCAATCTGAGCTGTGCTTACGCAAGTGGCAAATGTATGCAGTACGATTTCTAAAGCCAAGAGGTTGAATCATCTGAGATGAATTCAAGCCCTATCATCTGACGTGTTACTGTGCCTCCGTTTCGGAGGGATGTATATTCCAGAGCTGAAGTTTTAGTCGTGACGTCTGTCGGTCAGATTGTACACACCTTGGCGCTGCTGTCGGAGTGGCGTCGGGCACACGCTTGGAGTTGGTTCATCCAGAACTGCTGCTCTTTGGCATCGGATGCTACCGAGAAACAAAACGAGAGAATCGGATGTTAATTTCTTAGAAGTGTCACCTTCACAACGGGGGATGTCAGAAACCTACATTAGACTTAGTTTGAGGTCAGATGAATAGGAGGACCTTCGAGAATGTCTGTCATTATGTTTTGCCTAACAAACTGCTGCATGTTTCAAATTGGCATTGGAATCTGAAATATCGAAATCTGGCGTCAGTGTTTGACTTGGACTGAAATAGATTCAATATTTTAACTGTATATGTCCATATTCATACCGCACTAATTACAAGGCACACATTGACTGAAAGTTTTATCTTCTAAATTCTTCATGATGGAGGTGTCCCTATAACTAAAATGGATGACATTTCACAAATAAAATAACATCCTGCTCTCTAAACACCAACCATGGAAACTGTGACTCACTGGACTTATGTTTTAAGAGACAGTAAAGCTGCTATAAACTGCCCTAGAAGGCCAGAGGCACAGTTTTCCTTTCATTAACTAATAATTGGCAAAGCGTGCTTTGTTCAGCCTGATGTCAAAAAATACAAAATACCGTCCAGTAGTGACTGTTCAGCTGAAACTAGGGAATGGCTGCAGGTGGCAAAAACTTTTTAGTACGTATATACAATATTTTACCTTTATAAAGTAATTTGGAGAACAGCTAAAGCAAGCAACATTAGCACAGTAGCGGGGGTGGAGAGAGAGATGGTGATTTTTTTAACATAAATTTAACAGTAATTGCACAACCAACTAAATATTATTTAATTATTGGGTAAAACTGTAACGTAAATACCCAGCACGCGCTCCTTCCCCTCAATCTAATTAACAACCCCTCTTTTTAAATACATTATTTAGGCAACCTATGCTTTATTCAACATCAAAATGTGGAAAGTGAGTTGAGATTTCCCAATGAAAGAACAGCAGGCCAGAACAGCTAATTTCTACCAAATGAAAGTTCTGTAAAATGGGCCAGTTAATTCATGCACAAAGATAGTTTCAGCATAAAAGGGCATTTTTTTGCGTTTCATTGTAATGGGGTGGTCCAGCAGTCTTGGATTGCCTCAAGTGCATGTCTATCATGGGTTCAAATCCAATCCACTAATCTTCCCCTAATCTCTCTATCAAATAAAGCATAAAAATGGCAGAAACAAATCATCAAATTTAACGTTTTTTCCACTTGTAACAGTTCTATTGGGGTCAATGTTGACAGCTGAAAGAAAACCTTGGAGGTGATGTGTCTCTGAAATTGCAGCAAGAGGACCTAGCGGGTCACTTAATCTTCCCAGTCAGACATAACCAGTCTGTTCTCACATGAAGAAAGCTGTTCAGTCACACTCTCTATGCTCCATACTACCAGTAAATACTAGCGATTTGAATTTGTTTAAATTTGTTGATGCTGAGCTAATGTTGGACGACTGGTCTAATACACGCTATATCAGTGGATTTCTGTGCTTTATAAATAAATATACAGAGGAGAGAAACTGAAAAGATGGCAAAGAGCATGTTGCAAGAACTGTAGGCTGGAGCGAATCCACCCCCCACACCTGCCATCACCTGATTGGTTCTGCATTCTTTTAATGGGGGGATTGGAACGGAGAACCTTGCTCATTGCCTATGGGGATTTCTACTAATGATATTATGGAGTTGATATTATTATAAGCATCATGCACTCGATCATGTGATGGCAGTGAGTTACTCCAGAGGGGCACAACCTGACGCAAAGACCTGTAAAATTGTTGTGCATGTCTCCAATAAACGCTAAAACTACAAACTAGTATTTTTGGCTGAATCACGCCCAGTATGAACATTTCGCTAGAGACCAATAACCCCTTGGGCAGTAAAAGAGTAAGGGTTTTCACAATTAACTTGCCTTTTCACCTGACGAAAACGTTGGTTATCATCACCTATATTGATAGTAATTGTATGAATGTCATTCACGAATGAAAGAAAAACTCATGTTTTTGTGCCATGAAATTAAATAGCTTTGGCAGTGTAAAGTTCATCTTCAGCCTTGCTTGCAATTGCTCAATTCTTATGACTATCCAAAGTAGTAAGTTAGTAGATGCTAGAAAGCGTATTACTGGCTAATAAGCTGTTAAAACCAGTGGCAAAAGACCTACATTTTATAGATTCTATTTGTGGTGGAGGTAAACTTAATAAGAAACGTTACTCATTTTTACACAATGCTTTATGATGTAGCCTATATTCCCCCCAAAAGAACGCACGGATGTGTACGTATAATATAATACTTATATTATATCGCAATATTACCGTAAACAGTCTTATTTTAGGCTTAATATAACGTATCTACTGAAGGTTGTATCCAGTGATGTGTTTGTCTATCAGGAACAAATCCTAAGGCATCGTTTGTTTTGACATTGACAAGATATCAACACGGGCCCTATTGTTGGCAGGTCCGTGTCTCTAACATTACGCTATTTAACAAGGGGTAGTCAGTCAGTCATTCGCTCGCTCAGTCAGTCAGTCAGTGTCATTCGAACTTCTAGGCCCGTTCCGCTTATGCGGTCCGGCAAAATAATCATGCTGATTGACTCACTGCTGTTGAAACTTTAGTTCAAGAGCAATTATGCCACTCAGCCTGTTCGGTGAGATCCAATTTGACACTATGCACCAAAGTCTTTGTTGCCATGGTTACTCATAAGAGAAAACTTTAATTAGCCACTTACAGTGTACATGAAGCAGCCATACTGTCTAAGAGTCATATATTGTGATGATGTGGAACAACAAGCAGGTGATCAGGCACAGTGTAGAGACAAATGTTGAATCAATTTATACTTTCTTGAAATGCTAATAGCTTCATTTGTATGGCGACAAAAGTGTCTGTCAATCACTTAAGTCCCGCATAATTTGTTCCAAGCACCTTGAATGTTGCTTGAGTGATGAGGCAAGAAAAAAAAAGGGGCCCAGCGAGAGATTCATCACCACTGATAAAATGTCAACATGACACTCTTGAGGAAGCAGAGCAGCTATTCCCTGAAGAGAAGGCTATGTTAATGTCTTCATAATAAAACACCTGTACATCAGTCTCCCAAGACCCCATGCTTCATGTTCATTACTTCTTCACCATCAGCATATCTTTTCAAAGAGACGGCAACGCATTTGGCTCAGCAATTTCAGGGCTTGGTTTATACAAGCCTTGCCGTGCTTGTACATAATTAGCTGACTACAATGAACAGAGGTGGATATACCAGCAGTGAGCGGTTTTGTGGATATGCATATATGCACCTGTTTTGAATGATGAAAAGGACACTAAGCCCACTAACATGAGCAACGCGAACACTAATCGTTACTTTGCTCGAACCAGGACGCTTTTTTGCTGAGTGTCCAGTGCACATCTTCTGCTGCAGAAAACAAAATCAGAACAAGAATGAATCTTCTTAACCTTGTCCTCAAACCCTCCATAGTTAAATTGTATATTCTCAAAATAGTTTTAAGAAGTGGGCTTTAATTTAGACTAAAGAGGGTGTAACTGCCTCTCAATTCCCATTCAAGCATTACCACATGCAGTTACTATGATTGTAATTACAGAGTGTTACTGGCTGTAATAATATTCATGCAGGTGCAATCTGATTAACGTGAATACAGATAATGTGACAGGGCTGGTTGTGCTTTGCGACTGACGTTATTAAATGGGACTACTATGTAAAACTATGTTCTACGTACTTCAAGGTCAAGGTTCAACATTAATGATGGCCTACTGGCCCTGGGCCATTAGACAAAGACAGTCACTGGCCCGTGAAGGCCAGTGTTCAGGTTCTAATTTCCAGTGCTATTTAAATTCATAGTATCATATTAAAATATTTTCTTGTCACAGACTACGTCCATGACAGTTTGTGTATTGGGATAGAGAAACCAAACGGACATGCCATGTCGACAGTTAGAATCATGGAAAAATTTGCTCATAAGTTCACATACCCTGGAAGAAATTGTGAAATGTTTGCATGGGTTTGGAAAATGACTGATCATGCAAAAAAACTAAAAATAAGTATTTTGTTCAAGGCTGGTGCTCTTATGAAGTAATTTATTATCATATAGTTATTTGGCAATTTTTTTATTATAATGATACCAGAAATAACCCAAATGGCCCTGATCAAAAGTTTACATACCCTGGAATGTTTGGCCTGATTACAAACAAACAAGGTCACACACACAGGTGAAAATGGCAATTAAAGGTGAATTTGTGGCTTTTTAAATTGCATTTAGTGTCTTTGCATAAATAGTCAATGAGTTTGTTAGCTCTCACTTGGATTCACTGAGTAGGCTTGATACTGAGCCATGGGGGAACAGAAAATAACTATCAAAAGACCTGCGTAACAAGATAACAGAACTTTATAAATATTGAAATGGATATAAAAAGATATCCAAAGCCTTGCAAATGTAAGTCAGTACTCTTCAATCACTTGTAAAAAGTGAAAAATTCAGGGATCTCTTGACATCAAGCTAAGGCCAGCTAGACCAAGAAAAATTTCATCCAAAACTGCCTGAAGAATTGTTTGGGATACAAAGAAATATCCACAGGTAAACTCAGGGGAAATACAGGCTGCTCTGAAAAATGACGGTGTGGTTGTTTTAAGGAGCAATGACAATAGTTGAACAAAATGAGCAGCATGGTCAAGTTGTCAGAAAGAAGCCTTTACTGCGTCGATGCCACAAAAAAGCCTTGTTACAATATGCCCGACAACACTTTGATACGCCTCACAGCTTCTGGCACACTGTAATTTGGAGTGACAGGACCAAGATAGAGCTTTTTGGCCACAACCATAAGTGCTATGTTTGGAAAGGGATCAACAAGGCCTATAGTCAAAAGAATACCATCACCACTGTGAAGCATTGTGGTGGCTCACTGATGTTTTGTGGTGTGAATTCTAAAGGTACGGGGAATCTGGTGAATATTCATGGCAAGATGAATACAGCATGTTATCAAAATATACTGGCAGACAATTATCATTCTTCTGCAAGACAGCTGTGCATGGGACGCTCTTGGACTTTCCAGCACAACAATGACCCTCTAGTGGTTACAGTCTCCTGACATTAATATCATCAAGCCACTCTGGGGAGATCTCAAACAATAAGACCAAAGACATTGCATGACCTGGAGGCATTTTGCCAAGACGAATTGGCAGCGTTACCACCTGCAAGTATTTGGGTACTCATAGACAACTATAACAAAAGACTGCACGCTGTCCTTGATGCTAAAGGGGGCAATACACAGTATTAAGAACTAAGGGTATGCAGACTTTTGAATTAATTTTTTTCTTTGTTGCCATGTTTTGTTCTATGAGTGTGCCATTCTTTTATGACCTACAGTTGAACAAAAATCCCATAAGAAATAACATGAGTGAGCAGGCAAAACACATGGTTTCTTTACAGATAGTACATATATATCATCATGAAAATATCATAATGATATTTATAGTAATATTTTGCTAACCATTTATTAAAAAGTAATGATTCACCTCAAATTCAAAACTGTGGTATAAATCAATTTTCAGATTATTTAAGATTTACATACAATACTTGCCTACAATACAATTGTATTGTGTCTTTTTTATTCAGTTAAGGCAAGTAAAAATTTAGTCCAGGCCAGTAGACCAACTTGCCTTTTATGGCCAGTGAGAAAAAAAGTTTAAATTGCACAATAGAGATTGAGAGTACATTTGTTGCCGGCAATATTCTTTTCAAATATACAATTAACAATCCTATTGTTTCTTGAAGGAAAAATAATTCAGCTTTGTCAACTCTGCAATTGGTTGAAGTTTATAGGCTTTACCTAAGTTGCTTTTAGCATACACCAACCTGAAAATCATGCCACTTCACTAAATCACAAATGTCTAATATGCTATCAGGCACTTCAATTATCCCCTTGAAGAGCCATGTGAACGACTTGACCATACTTAACAGCTAGTGTCATACTGTATTCATGGCAACATGTGATCGACAGCTTAAATTTGCAATTTGTGCATTCGGGCAAAACTCAAATCAGGTTGTTTTCCCCCCGTTTTCATTAATACACGCCAGAACTACAAGCACAGCTAGAGACCGAATGCTCCCTCCCATATTGGACAGAAAAACAATGACCCTATGCTCCTAGGGTTCATTATCAGATGAAGACAGAAACTGGGCTTTAGCCTATATCAGATTACACAAAATCCCCCACCACTTGAATTCAACGAGATCAAATGTTGAATCGTGGACACCTGTAAGGTGATTTTTGGCTTACTGAAATAACAACCCTTTCAGTAACCTGGCATTTGACAGTTTGGGAGAGGGGAATCAAGGATATCCACAACGAGAAAATAAAGGACAT
Source organism: Esox niger (assembly GCA_016801105.1). Lineage (NCBI taxonomy): Eukaryota > Metazoa > Chordata > Actinopteri > Esociformes > Esocidae > Esox > Esox niger. The sequence continues at coordinate 56,490 of JACXGJ010000003.1, read as the reverse complement.
ATTCACAGCCATGCTGTACATGTCACCAGAAAGTCAATACTACAGATGTCTATGGTTCAAAACCCACCGAAAAGGTAATTGAACAGAAAACCTGTTCCTGGTTGAACCTTGAACTTCTCCCTTCCCCGGAGAGGCTGGGGGTTTCCATGGCAACCCAAGTGAAGTTTGGCTCTACCTACAAATCGTATGTTGATAAATCATGAAAAGTCAACCACTTGACAGTGGTAGCATTGATCTCTAACTGTAGGCAGCTTTCTGAACATAATGTATTTGCCACTAAATAACTAAATATAAGCGTTTCCAAGCAACACAGTACCCAGCTCGGAGAATCTATGCTATAAAAAAGACCATATGGCCACAATGCTTTATTGATAGAGATAGTCTTTCAAAAATACAAATATATGCATATGAAGCATTTCATCCTTGAATAGAAAACGGTGTATTTGTCTGCACCTATAAAGACTTGCTACAGTCATTTCTTCTTAGCTAAAAAGATGGATCATTGTGTCACCCACAGATATAGGGCAAGTTATTTTGATAACCCCCTCAGGGATTAGACACTGACATTCCAGAGTGTAAAGCGGAAGGACAGGGAGTCTTTCTCCACATTAGTGGATGTAGGTTTTTGACAGGGACAGCCTGTAGCATAGGGACTAGTTTAAACCCGGTGGATATAGGACCCTGACCAAAGCCAACAGAAGGCAGTGTCCAAAATGGTAGGATGTTATAACTGCTAATTCAAATGCACAGCAATGCCACAATGCTGCTTAAATCAGAGACCTGTAATGTAGAACAGCCAATGTAATGAAAGTCAATAATGCGACATTTCCATAAAGCTACCTTTCAACACTACACTTTCTATTTGACTATATGTTTTTTCAATGCAAAGACATCTGTCTCATGGAGACATGTTTTCCCAGTGCACCCTTTAAAGCTGCTTAAGTGGTACAGCATATGAAGCAAGCAACGAAAGAACCACACAGAAAACGTATTTCCCCAATGTCCCTGTGCAATCTCAAGAAATGGCCTTCCTCTGACTAGACAGCACATAAAATGTGAAAACAAATTTCAAAACAGTTTCTTTTGTGGGAGCTGAGAGATTGCTAATAAGAGAGGCTGTACCTCGGAGCTTGTAAACCTCGCCGTTGAATGAGCTGAGGATGAACATGTGGGGCGCCTCGTCACTCAGTACAACCGAGGCACCAATCAGAGGCAGGGAGCCCCTGGGCTTCTGGCTCTTGCCCTGTTCATTGACAAAGTACTGCAGCTGTCCCAGCTCCGGATCCAGAACAAAGTACCTGTGGTGGCAGGGGGAATGGGACAGAGAGAATGGAGGGAGAGTGAGGGAAAAAACAGGAAAGAAAAATGTTGTCATGTCATCATCATTGTTTAACGGTTCTGCTATTGCGTCAGCAGTCTTTGCAACTGCTAAATAACTCTGTCACGATAGATAGAAAGTGATAGAGAGGGAGAGAGAGAGAGAGAGAATGAGAGAGAGAGTGAGAGAGAGAGAGAGGAGACAGTCTGTGTGGAGGAACGGAGAGAGAGATGAAGAGAGAAAAATATGAAAGAGAGAAAGAGGGAGTAACAAAGAGTTGGAGCAAGAGACACGCACACACAGAATGAGAAGGGAAATCAGTACTTTAAAATTCTCTCACATCCCATGCAAAAGCCTGCAGGATATTCACAGGGGCTCTTAAATCTAGAGGCCTCAGCAAGAAGTAAAATTCACTGGGGCTGTGGCTCAACTTAATTTTGAATGACAATTATTGGTTGGTCGAATGACCGCGTTAAAATTACAACAGAAAAAACATCCCTTTCTGACACGCACTCCCTTTCACACGCGCACTCCCTTTCTGACACGCACTCCCTTTCACACGCGCACTCCCTTTCACACGCGCACTCCCTTTCACACGCGCACTCCCTTTCTGACACGCACTCCCTTTCTGACACGCACTCCCTTTCACACGCGCACTCCCTTTCACACGCGCACTCCCTTTCACACGCGCACTCCCTTTCACACGCGCACTCCCTTTCTGACGCGCACTCCCTTTCTGACGCGCACTCCCTTTCTGACATGCAGACACTCCAGTAGATATGGGGCAGTGTCAGCCTATTAACTACTGGACACAACATAGACAGAAGGTCAATTTGTTGGTTGGCCTTTGGCTGGCCACACAGACCCAAACAGCACTTTTCGCCAGAGATTTCCTTGCTGCCAAACAAATGAATGTCTTTCCATGTGCGATCAGAAAAGCCGTTATATTGACCATGCTATGGAAAGTGCTCCAGGCATTTTAAAACCAGGCCAAGCACCATCACATTCAGTTCCCACACACCCCAAAAGTCAAATCATATTAAAGCCTCTACCCAATGACCCAACAAAAAATGTGGATCAGTCTGATCCTGATTTGGCAAAGTAATGAAGCTAATAAAATAATTTTCTCAGAGAATCCTCGATGAGGTATTTTTCAAACCAGACCTAGTGCAAGCAGAGGCCACAGTGTAATGGAGTTTAGATTGCCAGACAAGAGAGTTCCTATCCATGCATTTATAAATTTGCTTCCATGTATTTTCAAAATAAAAAGATGCATGATATAAGATGATAGGTATCTCTCATTTGGCACATTAAACTCAAAGGGCATTGAAGAATGTGTCTTCTTTAGCCTTCCTACCTGATTAAAGAGCTTCAGATATTTGCGCATCATCCTTTTACAGGCTAATAAACAACAAATACAAAAGAACACCTTTAGCCTATTCACTATTTAATATTGTTTAGATAGTAATATTGTTTAGATACTGATATGACAGGTGTTCACTCTGGGAGTCAAATAGGATATACGCTGCAAAAAACACTTGTAGGCTACTGGCTACTCCCTTTGACCAGTCATGCAGATTTTAACTTTGTATGTCATATACAGTGCCTTGCGAAAGTATTCACCCCTTTGGCTTTTTACCTATTTTGTTGCATTACAGCCTTTAGTTCAATGTTTTTTATCTGAATTGTATGTGATGGATCAGATCACAATAGTCTAAGTTGGAGAAGTGAAATTAGAAAAATATATACATAAAACTATATTTTAGAAATAAGAAACTGAAAATTGGCATGTTCATATGTATTCACCCCCTTTGTTATGAAGCCCATAAAAAGCTCTAGTGCAACCAATTACCTTCACAAGTCACATAATTAGTGAAATGATGTCCACCTGTTTGCAATCCAAGTGTCACATGATCTGTCAGTACTTAAACACACCTTTTTTGAAAGACCACAAAGGCTGCAACACCTAAGCAAGAGGCACCACTAACCAAACACTGCCATGAAGACCAAGAAACTCTACAAACAAGTAAGAGACATTGTTGTTGAGAAGTACAAGTCATTGTTAGGTTATGAAAAAATATCAAAATCTTTCATGATCCCCAGGAGCACCAGCAAATCTATCATAACCAAATGGAAAGAACATGGCACAACAGTAAACCTCCCAAGAGACGGCTGGCCACCAAAACTCACAGACCGGTCAAGGAGGGCATTAATCAGAGAGGCAGCACAGAGACCGAAGGTAACCCTGGAGGAGCTGCAGAGTTCCACAGCAGAGACTGGACTATCTGTACATAGGACGACAATAAGACGTATGCTCCATAGAGTTGGGCTCTATGTCAGTGGCCAGAAGAAAACCATTACTTTCAGCAAAAACTAAATGGGACGTTTTGAGTTTGCAAAAAAGGCATGTGGGAGACTCCCAAAGTGTATAAAGGAAGGTGCTCTAGTCTTTTCGGTCATCACAGAAAACGCTATGTCTGGCGCAAACCTAACACATTATATCACCCAAAAAACACCATCCCCACAGTGAAACATGGTGGTGGCAGCATCATGCTGTGGGGATGTTTTTCAGCAGCCGGGACTGGGAAACTGGTTGAGGGAAAGATGGATGGTGCTAAATACAGGGATAATCTTGAGCAAAACCTGTACCACTCTGTGCGTGATTTGAGGCTAGGACGGAGGTTCACCTTCCAGCAGGACAATGACCCCAAACACACTGCTAAAGCAACACTTAAAGGGGAAACATGTAAATGTGTTGGAATGGCCTAGTCAAAGGCCAGACCTCAATCCAATAGAAAATCTGTGGTCAGACTTAAAGATTGCTGTTCACAAGCACATACCATCCAACTTGAAGGAGCTGGAGCCGTTTTGCAAGGAGGAATGGGCAAATATCTCAGAGGTAAGATGTGGCAAGTTCATAGAGACTTATCCAAAGCAACTTGGAGCTGTGATTGCTGCAAAAGGTGGCCCTACATAGTATTGACTTTAGGTGGGTAAATAGTTATGCATATTGACTTTTTCTGTTATTTTTCCCTATTTGTTGTTTTCTTCACAATAAATAAAAAAACATCTTCAAAGTTGGGGGCATGTTCTGTAAATGTATTGATGCAAATCCTCAAACAATCCATGTTAATTCCAGGATGTGAGGCAACAAAACACGAAAAATACAAAGGGGGGGGGGGCAAATACTTTTGCAAGCCACTGTATATTTATAAAAATACAGCATACACAATGAAAGCTTGAACTAATATAACTGAGCTCTTACATACCTGTTTGCAATTTTGAAGGCTCTGTATCTACCAGTCCTCACATCCCACAATTAATACAAAATCCTCACATATATTAATCACACAGATGGTATATTCTATTCAAAGCATAATGTTTTACACTCATTGTGGTCCATATTCGCACAAAAAGAAACATGGCAAAACACTGACATATGGCAGGAGGGGGAAAAAAAAATCTCTTCACATGGACAAATTAATGTTTCAGCACTACATTAATTACATGCTACATACTGTAAAAAAAAATTAAGCTTTGATTTACCAGGCTATTTGACTGAAAACACTCATCTACAGCAACAACCAGGGAGCAATTATGGTTAACCGCCTTGCTCAGAAAGTGACAGAACAGAAGATCATTCACTTTACGGAACAATTAAGTAACCTTTCAGTTACTGGACAGGCGGTGCCCACAATTTTCTCACTGCTAGCATGCCTGATAGCCTAGGCTTATGGGTACACCCTACCACAGCCACTTCACTTCTCACATTATGGATGGGGCTAAGACAATTCACAAGAGCAAGTACCTTGGCCAGCAAAATATTACCCTAATATAAAAAGCACTTCCGATCATTTAAAACCGTAAGCCGGATCATTGAAAACCGTAAGCCATCCGGAAGGCTGACAACGAAGTGAAACTGTGGGTATACGACTTGATGCCAGACTCCATTCACATGTGTTCCGGACGGCTTACGGTTTTAAATGATACATAAGAAATTGTTCTGACATTAGCTGGTGGTAAGATTCCTGCAAACTTAAACACAGTCCACAAATACGCATGACCTTAACACAAATGCATGCAGTGCCAGAAACTCTAAATCAGGCAATAAGAAAAGGGGGCTTTCACATTCCCCATTTTCCCATGAACCTTCAGGATATCTCTCAAGTGTGGCGGCATCGGTAAAGTGATCCCACGCGCCTCTCCGCCCATTACACAAATGTGTGACTAATGTGAGAGACAGAACTTGGTGCCTATGTGTTTTTCCACTAATGCAGTCAGTGCAGACAAGGACTTACCACATGGAATTGGTCATGCTGGTGGTGTTAAAAGTGATGGCTGGACAACCCTTAGTCTGTACTAAAGCCAGCATTTTCACTACAAAACCATGACAACACTGCAGCAGACTGATCCCAGGTACAATATAATTTAAGGATGTGTAGTTGCAACAAAAATGTTATAAGTTAGCATGTTTGGTCTGGACAAACCTCCTACTTCCAAAACAAACGCTCCCACAGGACTATCTGGCACACCTCCAATGGCCCAGAGGCACATCCTACTGCATCAATTACGAGCAGACTCAAGGTACCCACACTAGTCAAAAACACTCAAGACTTATGCTGAAGGATTATTAATTACCCAACGGAACTCTAAACCGAGCTTTTCCTGAGGGCCTTGATTTCAACAGTTCCAACTCCAGATTATCAATCATGACGCCACTCTAAGGAAAACCCATAACACAAGGTCAAGTTGGGTGCAATCATAGTGTTGAGCCATGGTATTACAAGCAGTTCACTGCAAACTGCCTTTTCCATAGGGTATACTACTGATAAACAAATTATTCTCCATCGTGATGATGCACTGAAAAGTGCTTACTGTAGCACACTGTTTCACATGCATGGAGAGCCAGGGGATTTCCTAACGATATTAACATTGACTGTGCTAAAGGGAAATGCATGTCAGCACATTTTCGGGCTCCTCCTGAGCTCTGGCAGAACATTACCATGAGGAAACAGATAAAAAGAGATAGTGGTGAAAGGCTAACAGGAGAATAACAAACAACAGCTGACAAACGGTATTGCTGAGAGCAGTTGTACAACCAGTATTTTCAAGGTTGACTGATGTCGATGGGTTTCATCTTCTCACGTGTGAAACAGACTGACATTACTAAAACTAACGGAATTGTCGCCATTTACCTCAAAAACATTACATCTCACATGACACTTTAAAACCCTAAAATTACGTTCACTAAAACGCAAAGTCTTGACAAAAGGTCAAAAGCCGACTAAATGGCACCAAGTGTTGTCTTGTGGAAAAAAACGAAAGCTACTTGGCAGCGTTTCCCTACCCTGTTCTGCCACACAGACGCCCAAAGTAGTCAACTAAACACAGCTTTGATCAGTGACACTCCGCATCCAACCAATGGGCACATCTGCAGAGATACAATACCTCCCACACATGCATGCACACAGCATGGAAGAAGTCAATAACTCCCCACCACATCAAGGTCCTCACAAATTACTGTGATTGAAATGTAACAAAAAATGTAGTAATGTCAAATTAGAAACAAAAGTATAAAACTCACAGTTCCTGATTATGTATCCAACTGTGCCCACGAGAACATCTAAACAACGTGGATATAATTTTGATAATATATGCATTTGTATTATCTCCAACTTTAAAAAAAATGCACTTTGGTATTTTTAAAGGTTTTTTAAAAATCTTTCTGTGTGCATCATTTCTGCCAATGTTGCCCCTAAAAATGTATACACTCCCTAAAATTAAGATCATATTACACATAGATGGATACATTTGTTTGAGCTCTTCTAGTAACAGTCTGTAACTTCATCTGAACCCTGATGAGTTAATAACCATTCCTTGACCTGACCTCCAAAAGTGTACATACATTGGACAACACCAAAAGAGATGATCCATTGATTACATTTCTTTGTGGCGGAGTATACAAATGGCTGACTGTTCAATACCCCAATTTATTGTACTTTTTTTAGGTGGCAAGAATTGAATAAAATAGTTTAGATTGAAGGGTACTGAGAGATTATGGGCATGAAAAGTAATTAAGTCTGACACAACACGTGAAAGTACGGTCTAAGAACTCTACGAAGGACACTTGCCCTATACTGATGGGTCCCACACACCTTGTCCATACCACCTGCTAGGAACTGTGTATGGGACTGACATACAACTCTCTGAATACACCCATGGACCATATGTTGGAGCATACCATACTAGGGTATTTTGGAGGATAAAACTTTCCGATAGTCTTATGCCAGAACACACATTACAGTCTATGTTAACTTTGTAATTATTATAGAACAGGTAAGAACTATGGAAAAATCAATATCTTGGACTCATGCTAGATAAAGTACTCCCCTGACTTCCAGTTTTTGGGTTTTGTTCATGGACAAAGTAAATGGAGTCAAACCACACCATCTGAAAGAATAAGTCAATTTACAGAGCATGTGTATCCAGATCAACAGATCTAGAACAAGGGGACCTATTAACTTGTTTTTTTAGGTCATTGCCACATTGGGGAAGAAAACATAGGACTAATGTTGACATTGAATGGTGGGTGCTTTATTGCTGTGGAAATACAGAAGAAAAATCTTCCTTGTGCTGATGGGAAGTGCTTACTAGATTGAGTAGTGACATGTGTATTAAAAATTCCTAATATAGGCCACTATTTAGTGCAAATATTTGTGATTCATCAAGTAGTCTTTGCCTGTTGGATTCCAGGTTGGCACATATGTAATTGTAATGATAATTATCTTGTAAACTAAGGTGCTTTAATTTAAAAACAATGTAGTAAAAACAGCCCTGATACTGTAGGGGATAAGATGGCCAAACCATTGGCTGATGACATCGAAAAGAGCTTGAAAATACATTACTGTTGCATCTACTAAAAATACAAAATTATGTTTGTTCCACAAAAAGGACCTACATGTAGGTAAGCAAGCTAGCTAGATATCGTTTTTTAGTGCTTACCTGAAACAGACTCTGTTTTGGAAGCTGGACAACTATGAGGTGGAAATGTTCCTACCCCCGAGTGGGAGAATACACCTGAACTATTTTTGAGAGCTCAGAGAAGTGAAAGATAAAAAAAAATGACTTGCTACACGCACAAATAAGTAATTATATTTGTTTATTTAGGTCATATTCATTAGCGCAGGTGACTATGATGTTAAAGGATTCTTAGCGGTTTATATCTGGGTAACTGTGGTAATGTTATATCCTTCTGACTAGCTATCCTTAACTACTAACTGTCAATACCATAGCCTGTATGGTGTCGACATGTGAACGCTCTCAACTAAAAGTAGATGTAATTAAAAGGATTAAAAACATGATAATTAAACTATATGTTTTATAAAAGAGTTTAAAAAACATCAGTTATAATAAACAATTATTCAAAATATGATATTAACATGAAACCAGTCAAGCCTGGTTCAGCCAGCCGCAACAGAAAGTGTAGCCTTCTCGAGATTTGAACCCGGGTCGCCCACGTGGAATGCTGTGTCGTTAACCACAGAGCTGTACATTTGACAGGTGTCAGTATAGCCTCATGTCCACCCTGAACAAATCCTCTTTTGCCACTGGCCATTTCAACAGCTAATTGGCCATTAATGAATTATATTGATACAGTTAGTTCACCTCCACCACAAAGTGTCTAAACTGTATGGTGTTTTAACAGCGTATTAGCCAGTAATAGGCTTTACCAGCAATAGGCTTTACCAGGATCTACTAACTGGAATAGTCAAGAATTGAGCAGTTGCTAGCGAGTCTGCCAAAGCCATTTCATTTCATGACATAAGAACCTATTTTTTGCTTTCTTGGCATAACAAAGCAATTTTTTCTTTCATATGTGAATGACATTTATACAATAACTATCAATAAAGGTGACGATAACTACTTTATTCATCAAGTGTAAAGACGAGAGAAACGTGGAATCTACCAGAAATAGACGTAATACTGTATAACGTAGTTCTATTGCGGCCCACAAATAAAATGAATGAATGTCGTTGCTCTCAATAGATCCAAACTTAGGTCTTTCACGTGGAATGGCTTTTTAACAGCTTATTAGCCAGGAATTGGCTTACTAGTATCTACTATCTTCTAAAAAATATATCCAGAATCAAAAGCCTTGTGTCCCAAAAAGACCAAGAGACGCTCATCCATGCTTTTATCTCTAGTAGGGTTGACTACTGTAATGATGCCTTGACTGGACTCCCCCAAAATACTTTCTCTTGAAGCAGCACCCTAAACAAGCTGCAATCTGGAGGCACAAATCTTGAATCCTACAGCATATGCTCTCTCCCAGGGTGATGGGCTTCGGCACTGTGGGAATTGCAAAGTACGCGAGAGGCAAACCCATGCAACCTGACGTGGCAATGCACATACACGCACACTATAGCAATTGACATTGACATAACCACCCACCCACAGCCACAAACCCACTCACAGAAAAGCTCAGAAGTACACAGCCAGGTACATAGAGCTCAAACATTGTAGCGTATCACAAATAGTCTCTGGTAGCAGATTGACAGACCTAGTAATTAAACCAACACAGAACCTCTGACAGATCCCCACTGAGTTCTATGCCACTGTTCTAAAACATGATTTGCAGGAGGAAAACATATCAAAGGGAATCATCTGGAAATGCTACACATTCAGTAATTATATTTTTAGCTTCCCAAATATATCTTAGAGAAAAATGTCCATCTACGGCTATGAGATGACAATCTGCCTTGACTAGAAAAAGTCACGGAAACTACATCCAAAGGTCTAAGAACACTGTATTCCCTTCAGGAAGGCATTACTTCCTGAAAGGAATACACCCCACTTGCTTCTTAAAACCTATAAATAAAGTGTCATACTTATATGATATTAGTTTGAATTATCAGTCCATAACGCCACATCAGAGAAATACCAAAATGGGAACATTGAGCAGGTTATGTAAAAACAATTGCCTTTCAACTAGCAGAACTGCAATGAAAAGTAATACTTTCATATGACAGCACTGCAATAACCCCAGAAAACCCATCTTTGTTGCAACCGTCATTTAGTAGCCTGCTAAGCACACATCACAGTTGTTTGAGTCAGTTCAGCTACCATTATGTAGTGAAGAAACCAATATGATATTTTAGATATTATAGTTTTGGAATAGCCTTATTAGGCATAGTTGGTGCTTACTGGTCTTGTTTTATCTCCACATTTACTTGAGCCCTTGACCATGACACCTACAAAGATCAATGAATTCAAAGGATTTTCAACATCCAAGCCAAAACGCCAAACCTTCAGCATATAGAAATGAACTCCAAAGCCCCTTCACCTACATAGGGCACTACATAATTTGCATTTACAGCATTTTTAGCATACACTTTAACATTTTGAATTACAGCTGTGAATGTGTGTAAATATATTTTATAAAAAAGTCATATTGCCTGTCCCCCTTCCCCATGAGAATCAAACCTACAACTAGTGCTGTATACTATGATTTTTCACAATATTGTATCGATATTCTGATCTCCATAATTGATGATTATTTATTTATACTTTCGACATTATTGAATCATACCGTGTTTAGTGATATAGATCGTATCACAAGGTACTTGCCAATACCCACACCTACCCACAACCATGCAGCTGTACTCTAGCACTTTAGCTACACTGGATTAGCTGCATCAAAATACTACTCAAAATGTTTTCAAAACAAATACAGTACAGCGATCATAAACAAGTAAAAAATACTTCAATATTCGCATTAAAATAAAGTATTTTGTTCTTGTGGAAAAGAGACCCATCTCCTAAATTTATACACAGGCAAATTTGCCTACCTGTGTGTGTATAAACAGTACAAGCTATGCTTTTAAAAGATCGGAAGCATTCAGGATTTACAGGTTGTGGTAAGAAAGTTCTTCAAACAACAAATGTGGTTTTGAATCAATAACCAATATGAATTATTAACAGGTCACCATTCGCTTGCTCATTAACAGATTTTCCCAAAAATCAACCTTTTGTCTCTATTTTATCAGCATGTTATTGTTTGATAGACCTGGGAACATTGTTGTTCTGCAGCTAATTTCTGCAATTCTATTATTCTATTTAATACCACTGCCAATACCAATACTAATAAACCTATTTTCCAAAAGGTGTATTCCACTAGCAAGAATTTTGTATGAAAACAATATACATATTCCCTTCTAAAGAAAGTGATTAGACCAATTAATAGCAATCCATAGTCAATCGACCCTCACCAGCTTCTCAAATTTGGCCACAAGCCCAATCCATAAAGTATAGCATAGGACACAGCTGTATTTTAACTTCAAGCCATATGGATACAGTGAGTGTACTGTACAATATACACATTGCCACTAAACCGCTGAAAAATACTGTTCTCACCGCTTTATTCCATGTTTGCACCCTTATTTATATTCTCACTATTATCTTTATCAGACAGGTCTACTTGCTTATTTACTATATTTGTAGTCATTTTCAAATTACTTTTTTCTATAGTTGCTGTAGTAGCCTACGGTTGTGAGGGAATCAGCAAGTAAGCGTCTTTTGTTCAACCGCAACTGATACTGAAACAGATCTAAAATAAATTGCAATATGTAAACACGGCACAAACGTTGATTTACAATCATGAGTATACTTGTACCTGTTAACTGACATTTATTTGGTCCGATTAGACAGCTACTAAGGCCTGCTTGAATGCTTTAGGGATGACAAATGTGTGTTGTTTCTTTGGGTTTCTCGTTCCGGGGACACAGTACTGATAAGGTGGTGATGGTGTAGATGTGTCACCTGGTGCTAGTGTTTTTACTGACCGATCTTTTGGAGTCGTTCAGTAAAAAGAACATGAGATCCGTTGCTAGCTGTTCAAATAAAGGATTCGGTTGAACGAACCACCCCAGAAAGACTCATGATTACTCTCAAGTCAGTAAGTTGTTCAAAGTTAACCAGTAGTTAACTTTGGACTGCAAATCAGTAGCGTCAGCGTGTGTGATGAGGGGTTATCTGCTCCGTAGGCTACTTTTGCCACACACAAAAAATGTTGACCACGTATAGTTATTGTTTTGTCAACAACTCTGTGTCAATCACTGCGGTAATTTACTGGAATACCCAAATGCTTCTGAAGTGGAGATTTAAATAAAAACAGAATTCTACCATGTTGGTTTATCAATAGCCTAACACCAACTCGGCATTGCAGCTGTTCCATAGAGTTCGGCTCACAAAATCGGAAAAAGCAAGGCAAGTTTTTGTTTTACTCGCTATTTGTTTTTATGTAAATGTTATACTGACTCAATCACCCCTTCCTTTAAAAAACAATAGACTTCTCTTTTCTTCTGTATACTTTTTTTATATATATCTGAGTATTTTATTTAGCCTCAGTGTCCACAGTTCTGAGGTACCCAACAAAAAACAAAAAAAAAACACAGTCCACTGTGGTTTCCTCTCATCACAGTCAGAATGGTCACACACAGGATTTCACAATTCTGACAAGCATTCAGTTGTTTACAAATAAGCCAACCAGTTAGGGGGTATACATAGGCTAGGGCCTACATATACTAAATCGTGCATGAGCAAATGTATCCAATGTTATTCAAAATGCACATGCTGAGATTAGTGTCAAATCAATGTTAACATTTTGTAAGCCATGATTATCCTCAATTGCACATTATTTCCCATATAGTGCACTACTTTGGACCACAGATTGTTCCCGTTCCCGGTTCCTTGTTTTGTGCTAGGGGGGCATTTGGCACAACATGACCCCCTAATTGATCAGAAGATACTAACTGATGAGAAGTGATACATCCCCTCACTTCTTTCTGCACACTCAAATAGCCTCAGGAGCAGAAACACTGCAGCCCTACATTGAGACGTGTGACAAATGTAGCACTCCTGACCTTTGCAGTGCAACGTGGAGGGGGAAAACTAAAAGCATGCGCTAATAGCCAAGGTACATTATACTTTCTCCCACCAGCGATGAACATGGTTATAAGTGCTGCTTACCTGTTCTGCCATCCTTGAATAAGATTTGTGTATTTGCTCAATACTCCTTCTAACTGACGCTTATACGCTTGCTGAAAATTCATACTGTTCCCTAATAAACCTCCCCGACTCCCTCCTCCACCGGCCCCGCTCCCAAGTGAAGCCGAGCCGGGGCTGTGAGAACCAGCTCGTCCGATCTTTCTAGACGAATTCCTCTTGTCCGACGGGAAAGAAGCAGTGTCCGTTTTATTTGTCCCAGGATGGGGACTGCAGAACGTCTTCTCCATACTGACGGCGGGACAAGCGAAGTCGAGCAGGTATATTTTTTGCTAGAACATACGCTAAACCAAACACACTATGTTTACTGACCTATATCGAAGGCATTAAATGTCATTTCCATGTTTCGTTGGTGATCTGTGCGTCCCTTTCTGCCTGAGAAACCAAGCATAATTCCCCGCAGTTGTGTCGAGCACAAGGCTAATGTTAGTTCCGATGGAGGCACAGTACCACCGTGGCTTTTCGGTGTTACTGGGAAATCACAGTGCAGACACTCCCTCTCGTGACTCTCGACCAACCCCCGGATATTACAGTACAATTATTACACATCATCATAACATGCAGAAAAACCTACAGAATTGCCTTGAAGTCAGAACACATCATCAGCTGTGACGATAAACTTCTTGACACCTACCGATTCACGGGGATTTTGCTAGTGCTGTTTATAGTATAGCAGACTAGAGGAATGCAATAAATGCATCCTAGAAATGTGAAGTTAAAACATTTTCATATGGGCGACAAGACGCTGGGTCACAGCAAAATACACGTCTTACACATTACGTTCCTTTCTATGTAGTACCATGTTTTAATGATCATAACTCGGTTACAAAACGAATTAACATTGAATTAGATTTTTTCGAAGTTTTTCACCGGTCATGTTTTGAAGCATGCGCAATAACAGACCTAATGAGTAATTCAGGGCTTCAACTAGGAGGCAGAGGAAACCTTTGGGGAGTTCTAAATATTTATGTATAAATTAAACTTACTATTAATAACACTGTCTTTTTGTCTGATCCTTGAAATGGGCAAACTGCAGAAAAAAAGACTCGGTAGAGAGATTTGTGGTGATATAACTTCCTAAGTGGTCGGTCGGTTTGTCTGTCTGTCTGTCTGTCCGACGTGGGGATGGCGGTTAGTGTATCTGCAAGAAGAAAATGACTTCAAATGCGAAAACGAGAAAGGTTTGTTCAGATAATAATGAATTTTGGGTAGGGATAAAAACTTTTTTGTAAGAAAATTAAAAATGAATCAGTTGTGACCAATTGCTATTACATATTGTACAAAAAATTGTATACTGCCTCCAAATGGTTATATTGAGTCCTTATTTGTTGCACCTAAATAGGGGGGCAATGTATTAAAAGTGCTTTCATTTTTAAAAAGTGAAACAAATATGTATTCAAATACTTTAAAAAAGTTGAATCTATACTTTACATTTATAGTTTTGTTTGATTTCAAATAAGAATAAACACTGCATTACTTTCCCAATCATTTCTGAGAATACTGTATATGTCAGGAAACATTTTACAACGATGAGCCATCACATGACCACCAGCTATTGATGGCCATTCAAGGCTTCATTACTGTTCTACTAGCAGCAGGATATTATGCTAGCAACCCTAACTCAGATTTTATTTTTCAAAATAGTCAACAATCTAGTCTGTACATTTTATGTTTAATGTCCGTTCCAATGTTATTCTTGTCTGTTCTTCTTCGCAGACTAGATTCTTAACTATAGTGCCTTATACATTTTAATGATGGGTTTTAATGTGATAAAGAAAATCTGTCTGATGCCAGCAAAATATCTTGCTGCAAAAATAACACTAATGAAGCCTTGAATGGCCATCACTACCACCTGCCAAATATCGTGTAGGTTCCCCTTTTACCACCAAAACACCCCTGACCATTCGAGGCATTGGCTCTACTAAACCCCTGAAGGTGTGGTATCTGGCACCAAGACATAAGCAGATCCATTAAGTCCTGTAAGTTGCAAGGTAGGGCCTCCATGGATTGGACTTGTTTGTCCAGTACATCCCAAAGATGCTCAATTTGATTGAGATCTGGGGAATTTGGATGCCAGGTTAACACCTTGAACTTATTGTTGTGTTCCTCAAACCATTCCTGAACAATTTTTGCTTTGTGGCAAGAAAAATTATCCTGCTGAAAGAGGCTAATGCCATCAGGGAATACCGATGCCATGAAAGGGTGCACATGGCGTGCAACAATGCTTAGGTAGGTGGTATGTGTCAAAGTAACATCGACCTTTAATGGCAGGATTCCCAAAAGAACATTGCAGAACCCAAGGTTTCCCAACAGAACATTGCCCAAAGCATCACACTGCCTCCACTGGCTTGCCTTCTTCCCATAGTGCATCCTGGTGCCAAGTGTTCTAGTAAGTGATGCCCACGTACCCGGCCATCCACGTGATGTAAAAGTAAACAGGATTCATCAGACTGCAGGTGCTGGTCACATAATTAGAATATCACGAAAAAGTAGATTTATGTCAGTAATTCCATTCAAAAAGTGATACTTGGATAATGTATACAATCATTCCACACAGACTGATATATTTCAAGTGTTCATTCCTTTTAATTTTGATGGTTATAATGTGACAACTAATGAAAACCCCAAAATCAGTATCTCAGAAAAATTTTATATTAATTCAGACCAATACAAAAAAAGGATTTTTAGAAATGTTGGACAGGGTTTAGCATGGGCACCCTGACTAGTCTGCGGCTATACAGCCCCATACGCAACAAACTGTGATGCATTGTGTGTTCTGACACCTTTCTATCAGTACCAGCATTAAAGTATTCAGCAATTGTAGCTACAGTAGTTTATTTGTTGGATCAAACCACACAGGCCTGCCTTCACTCCCCACGTGCATCAATGAGCCTTGGTCGCTGGTTCACCGCTTTTCCTTCCTTCGACCATTTTTGATAGGTACTGACCACTGCAGACAAGAAGCACCCCACAAGGACTGCACTTTTGGAGATGCTCTGACCAAATTATCTAGCCATCACAATTCAACCCTTGTTAAAGTCTCTCAGATCCTTACACTTGCCCAATTTTCCTGCTTCTAACACTTCAACTTTGAGGACAGAATTTTCACTTGATGCCTAATATTTTCTTTTCGATGACAGGTGTCTTGATAGTGAGATTATCAGTGTTATACCCTTCACCTGTTAGTGGTCATAATGTTATAGCTGATTGATGTAAATCCACAGTTGCCATGTTGGCACCCTGGTATTTTTAGGTCCCTGCAGACTACACCAACCTGGCTCGTGAGGACCGGTGATGAAAAAGTGGATACACCTGCTTGCAATAATTATGCTTGTTTCTCTACCCCTAAACCAGGCCAGGCCAGGCAGTTGAGGAGGACAATTGAGAGAACAATACATGTTAAGAGGAAACATTAAATTCTAGTACAACTGTCAGTTTACCAGGGAGAGACAGATGCGCAAAGGAACACTGTTGAGTCAAGGAGCCTCACACATAATAGCCAGAGTGTTTCCGGTCAGAGAGAATCTGGTGTTAAATTGATTTGCTTTTTTGCTTTGATTGATGGATTTTTCATTTGAAAATAAAGATGGCTTCCACAGCACTTTGTGCTTTCATTGCTTGACAGATACAACGCTGCAATGTCTAAGTCAATGATATCACTCTGAATCATAGGATTTTCTGGTCTGCTTTTCTCATGATCCAGATTAACTGGTCTGGACAGTGCCTCAAAAGCTGAGTGGGGGTAATAGGACTCATTAACCTTTGGAATTGCTGCAGTTCCAGTTTATCTGGAACTCAAATTGTAGTCTAAATATACAATGATCTCAATACCACTGGTCTGCTTCTATATCATGGTGGTAGTAAAAATGTAACTTAGCAATTTTTTATTCATTCACATTGACATGTGTATAGTTTCTGTGAACATACAGATGTATCCTTGCGTCAAACACCGACACATACAGTTGTCACACTTACACTGACAAGTTTTGTAACTTTGGCTGTTTACCAAAATAAATTAAAGTAACTATGGGCTTAAAGAGCAGTCTCTCAGCTTTAATTTGTGGATATTCACATCTAAATTGGAGGAAGGGTTTAGGAATTATAGCTCTTTAATATGTAGCCCCCTCTTTTTCAAGGGCCCAAAAGTAATTGGACAATTGACTCTAATGCTGTTTCATGGACAGGTGTGGGCTATTCATTCAATTAAGCATGTAAAAGCTCAGGAGTTGATTCCATGTGTGGCATTCACATTTGGAAGCTGTTGTTTTGAAACCACATCTGTAACATTTCAAGAAGGGAGGTAGAGGAAAACGCAGGATAATAGAAGAAGCTTTAATAAAGACAAATTGAAAAACAAAGCCAAGTGTCGTGCATTACAGATACAAAATAGAGAATACACTAAAAACAGAACAGGAGAATGCCACAATACAACAATGCCTGATCTAAATACACAGACTAAAAGGAAAACAGCAACAGGTGAGGGCTAAACACAGGTGCAAGCAATAAACTGATTAACTGACCTGAGAACATTAAAGACCAAACAAGGACATGACACACCAAGAAAACACGGACCGGAACAGTCCCATCTGGTCGGGACCATTACAACTACATGAGGTCAGAGGATCTCTCACTGCAAGTGAAACAAGCCATCCTTTTGCTGCAAAAAAATTAAATCCATCAGCGAGTTAGCAGGAACATTAGGAGTGGTCAAAACAACAGTTTTGTACATTCTGAATAAAAGAACGCAATAGTGAGCTCTGCAACACAAAAAGACCTGGGTTTCCACGGAAGACAACAGTGGTGGATGATTGTAGGATCCTTTCCATGGTAAAGAAAAACCCCTTCACAACATCCAGCCAAGTGAAGAACACTCCAGGAGGTAGGCATATCATTACCCAAGTTTACCACTAGGTTTCCAGACCTAGCTGTTAAAGGTTAAAAGGGAGCAAACCAGTTTGGAAAGATGACTACAAGTATAATGTCTTCCTTACACTACAATCATTTTATTTAGATAAAGGAGAATTGGTGCATTTTTGTTATTGCGTAAACGGGTGAAAGTTAGTGGTGATAGAAATCTGGTTCTATAAATCCTTCCAGTTCCATAGACGGAATAATAGTTTTTTGTTGTGAAGCAAAAAAATCTGATACTGCCACCGAAATAGTTCTACTATAACCACCAATACACAGTACTTCCAACTACTTAAATTAATAGGCATAAGGTCAGTAACATGATTGGGTGTATAGAGCATCCCAGAGAGGATGGGTCTTTCAGAAGTAATGTTCTGGAGGGGTTCACCACCCTGTGAATAACTGTGCACACAAATTGGGCAACAGTTTAAGAATAATGTTTCTCAACTTAAAATTGTAAAGTGTTTGGGGGTCTCATCACAGTACATAATTTCATGAAAATATTCAGATTATCCAGAGAAATTACTGGGAAAAGGTCGAAAACCAATTTTGGATGTCCATGACCTTTGGGCTCTCTGGCAGTGCTGCACCAAAAACCGTGGGATTCTGTTCTGGAAATCATTGCATGAGCTCAGGAATACTTCGAAAAAAACCATTGCCTGTGAACCCAGAATGTTGTTGCATCCAAATTGTGCAAGTTACAACTCTACCATCTAATGCAGATATAAACAAGATCCAGAAACGCCACTGTGTTCTCTAGGTTTGACCTCATTTAAGATGGACAAAGGTGAAGTGGAGAACTGTCCTGTGGTCTGACAAACCAACATTTTAAATCATTTTGGGGTTTAAGGAATGCGATGTGCTATGAGCTAAAAAGGAACCATCTTGCTTGTTATCAGTGCACAGTTCAAATGACAGCGTCTGTGATTGTATGGGGTTAGTGCTTATGGCATGGGTTACCTGAACATCTATGAAGGCACCATTAATGCTGAACAATATATACAGGTTTTGGAGCAACATATGCTGCCATCCAGATGTGTTAGTTAGGGAAGGCCTTGCTTATTTCAGCAAGACAATGCCAAATCAAGTTTTGCACGTTTCACAACAGCATGGCTCAGTAGTAAAATAATCTGGGTGCTAATCTGGCCTACCTGCAGTCCAGACCTGTCACCCATTGAAAACATTTGATGCATTATGTAACAGAAATAATGACAAAGTAAACCCCAAATTGTTGAGCAGTCAAAATCCTATATTATGCAAAAATTGTGAAACATTTCATTAGTTCCAAAATGCTTAGTGTTATTAAAAGAGGATATGCAACAGAGTAATAAACATGCCCCTGTCCCAACTTTTTTTATGTCTTGATGGCATCAATTCAAATTAGGCATATATTTTTCCAAAAACATTTCTTTTGACATGTCTTTTTACTACTTTCAATTAAATATAGGTATTCAATTATTTGTTTCAGGTATCCTATTACAAGATCCTTTTCTTATCAGTGTGTGAAGGCCAGCACAAAACAAAGATATATATATATATATACTAGGGAAAAACTCAACCAATTGTTTGCTACATTTCTATTTGTCAAGCTCAGTCCAGATATATTTCACCCTAAAAATGTTAGTCTTCATAATTAAATTCAATTTGAACTAACCTATGTGTTCATAGGTAGCTGGTGACTGTTATTCACAATCTACCTTAAAAGCATGTTATCAACCACCAAAGTAACATGATTAGTTCGCGTTCCCTTATACAATTTAACCGATGTGTCCACTAAGACTATGAACATTCCTTTGAGCCAGTAGATTCACATGCTCTACTGTAGATGTTTTTCTTAGACAATAGTCCGTCCTCAGTAACATAACGCCAATCCATTCAGAGTCAGTTCAGCTTTATTGCAGCCCAAGGCTGTCCAATCACTGTCAGAGGCCACAGTGCATCAGCCTGGAGCATAGATGTATCACAAGTGAAGAGGTCAGGGGCAAGGATCTTGTAAATCGTCACCTGAAGCCTGCTGTTTTATAGCCTAATGTGAAAACATCTAAAACTGTTTTGGAGAAAAGGAATCAGTCCCCTCCTTCTCCAATGAGCTCTGAGCGGAATTAAGAAAACAAGGACAACGGAAGCAAGTAGAGAAAGGCTGATGTCCTGAAGGGCCCTTGCATCTTTAGAAGGTCAAATAATAATCAAATCAAATATATCAATGTGATAAATGTACATTTTTATTATCTTCTGGTATGACATATCCGAGGCAAGACAGGATCTCAGAAATTGGCCATTGATTGAAGTTGGAAGCGGCATGAGAATGTTTGAATACTCCCAAATGACTCAATTTTCTCCTCACCCTAAAGATCTTGTGATAAGTCTGATGTGGGCAAGCTCAGTCGTGCTGGTTGGCCTAGCCTCCTCCCATGTGCCAACCAGTGTGTCCTAGTTGAACAGGCATTGTGACAGGAAGCAGAACGGCTTGGTGAGGCATGCATTTGAGGTGAAATGGAGATTTTAAAAAAGTAGGACTGAAGTTACTGCCAGAGAACGTTAACTAGAACATGTGTTCCGGTTTCTCATGAGTACAACTATCAGCCACTCTAATGGGGCATACACTCTAATAAAATTCAATTTCAATTGCCCTTGTTAGCTGATTAAGGCATGAACCAGTAAACAAATTAAGGTGTATTAAAACTGCCTGTAAGACAGTTGAGACCGCTATATTGCCTGGGTTTGTTTGCAAACCTGCAGTGATGAATGTCTATGGCAATTCCTTCCCAGACTCAGTATTTTTTTGTTTACAAACAGTTTAAAAGGAAAGGAACAAGGGTAATGTTCATAAAGCAAAATAATTTCAGTCAGTTTGGTGACATTTCATTTACCTTCTTTGACAATGTTGTGCTCTTGTCTGTTTGATATCAAATACATTTGTTTGATTCCTGAGAAACCTCCCTATAACTCTCTCACTCTCACTCTGCCTCCTTTTCCTCATGCTCTCTCTTTTTTACTATTTTCTTCAGCTCACTATTATCTAAGTAGTATGGACACAGGACAGACTGTGGAAACACTGCCACGTCATTAAACAAAGTGACCACTGACCTTGGTCCTCTGCAATGTTCCTGTTACACAGCCTTTACAAAGAACCATCAGATCCGATTAGCATGTCACCTGATTTAAACACGCTTGGCAACAATGTCTGAAATAATCGAATGTTTTGCTTGTTTCAGATGAATATTTATCTATTTGTTTTGCTGCCAAAATGGCCATAGTTTCTATAAGATCTCTCTTTAAACTAGGCATGTGACATTTCCACATTGTTTCAGGAGAAAATATTTTGTACTCTGGACAAATAAAACATGATTCAATATTGTTTTAGCACTGAAAATTTTAATGTAGGCAATGGATGTTTGTTAGGTTTCATTTGTTATCATCCGGGTCATTCAATTTAGGACGTGGGGGCCTGAGAATGTGTGGGGGGGTTTTCGCAAAACATTGCATCATTCACAACAAAAGAACTCAATGGTCTGGAGTGTGTTTGTGTGTGTTGTGGTTGACCTGTGTGTGCATCTAGCCTATGTGCACACCTAGGCGGGGTGAGGGTGCAAACATGAATATACTTTACAACTACTAGGGAAGTTAATGGTTTTTGATGGTAGGAAAGGAACCGCAAACCAGTCCTTGTGTCCATGCACCAGTTGTAAATCAAAGGGCTAAAGCCAACTGTCTTTGCCAGGAAAAAATCTTAAGGCCAAAACTAGCTCCCAACATACTGATTTAGGAAAACTCCTAAAAACCATGGGCATGCCAGTCCTAATTTAAGGACGCATGCATTTTTTTGTGTCTAAGAGTACTACACAAAGTGTTTTAGCGCTACTAGCTCCTAATTCTGGGAAAATATAGGGGTAGTCAAGAGGACTCCTAAGTCCAAGTCACAAACAATCCTAAAATGGCTGCTACCAGCAATCTGCCTCAATCACGTCAACATATTAGAAACACTTAATGATACTGAGCATTTAACAAGGTAACACCTTAATCACGGGAGTCTTATGATCATAGTAGACCTACTCAGGGATGCAGTGACAACTCTACGCTACTTGGCCAGAGGGAAAATTCCGCTATGCAGCACAGACAAACTACACATCTCAGTCCTTTGTCAGAAGAAAATGACATCAAACAATAAATGCCCCGTCCAATAATATGGTTTCCTATTGATGTTAATCAACGACAAAGAAACAAAGCTGACTCCGTGGCCATAGCTGCTCCACCCAGTTAAGTTGGTGCTGTAGATGAGACACATTATTGCACAAATAATTGCACTGGGTGAACATTTGCTTACCAGCTGCCAGACATGTAAGAGGCTGACAATTACCTGAACATATACTTGACTACTCAGTATATCATTATTGGGTTCACGAATATTTTTATTTCTATATGGGAACATGACACATCTTCTACAGCAGTTTTCCAATCCTGGTCCTCGGGACCCCGAGGGATGCATGTTTTTGTCCTAGTACGCACACACCTGTTTCAAATGCAGCCCTACCACTTATACACTTGATTGATGTTATCAACATATCGTCAAGTCATGAATTTGAATCAGGTGTGTGAGTGCTAGGGAAAAACAAAAAATGTGTACACCTTTGGGTCCTGAGTACCAGCATTGGGAAACACTGTTCTACAGTGTTCCCATCCCCTATCAGCCAATCACTGTGAAACGCAACATCATCCATAGCAACAGTGTCAACCCTGCCCTTTCTCTTATTTTAAGAGATCTCCTCATTTCTTAGTCAAAGTCCGTCTCAGCAGCTTTGTGAATTGGTTTTAAGAGCAGACTCTTAGAAGCTTTTACTGCTGTTTGAGAGGCTTCTTAGTGATTGGATACAAATGTTTTGTGAATAAAGCCCCTGCATGTCACAGCACATTCCACAATGAGACTGGATCGGCTTCACAGATTGCACACGTCCCAATATAGTGCATTATTTTGACCAGATCTGGTTAGGGGATTGTAGATAAATGGGTGCCATGTAGGAAAATATCTTTGTTCTAATTCAATGTAAATAGGAATTAGGCCAATTTTTATGAATTTCCTTCTTTTAACATTGAGAAAGATGGTAAACATCTCTGATTTGTCTTTGGTGATTGGATACATATTTATAGGGCCTGTTATGCAAAGATGACCCACATTGCAAGGATATTTGTATACTTGTCAGAAATGTATACGTCAACTTTGCATGGATTGTGTTTTTTGTATGTGTTAAATATCAAATGCATTTCTAAAGCTCTTTACATCAGTAATTGTCAAGAAGTGCTTATAGAGATACTCAGCCTTTAAACTCAAATGAGCAAGCAACTACAGGAAATGGATGCACAGTGGCCCCATTGAACCAAGTACATTTCTGGGTATGTATACATTTTGTTTTAAAGGTGATTTTGATTTGAAAATGTAGGGAGCCATTTCAACCATTTTCCTCTTTCACCCATTCAAATTACACCTCAAGAAAAAATTGAGACTACCGCACCTTATCCTTTTTCTTTCCAAAAAAGTTGAAAAGGAAGGTTTTGAATGAGGAACAGAAGGGTTAAATGAAGAGACCACTGCAAATTGAACGCTTCCATTCCTCACTCAACTTTCCTTTTCAACTATTTTGGAGAGGAAAGAAAAAGGTGCAGTGGTCTCTTACATTTTTTCTAGAGCTGTATATTTTGAGATGGCAACATGAGGCCAGTCCAGAATCCTGTAAATGTTTATCAATGGAAAATGTTTCCAGCCAATGTATAGAGAATGGACAGAGGAACTGTCAGGGATTTTCCCAAGTGTCTCTGTTCATTCTCTGTTGTCTCAATGGATTGGGACATAAGTCTCATTTATAGCTTTATTTTTACATATCAGTGAGTCATATTTGTCCTAAATGGCATTGTGTTCCCTATATAACATTACTATTGACCAGAGCCCATATAGGAATCAGAACAATTTGGCATTGCATTTAATTGGTCCTGATACAAAAGTTATTATTTTTCAAAGGGCTCATACTGACATAATGCCTGTAATGTTGCATTCATAAGTAAATACGTTTTAGGCTTTATTGGACAGGAAAGTGGGGAAATAATTTTTCCCACGGCTAGAGCAGTGTATGTGCACCAGAAGCAGTTGTTTAGACCGTTATGAACCTAAGCCACTACTTCAATTGTTTTGGTCTAATAAGACATGAATGCTTTTAATGTCATGGAAAGATTAAAACGAAGTTTAATCTATGAACTAAAATTATAAAAGTATTTACTGTGCTTTTAAATACAGTATTCAAAAGTACCTATATTAAAAAATATACAGGATGAATACTGATTTGTTCTTGCTGTTATCAATCTCATTTTCTTTGGTGATGTCCCCAGTTCAACATGTGGTTACAGTTGGAGTTCCATGATAATGGACGAGTTCCTTGATATAATGCAGTTGGAGATGCGTTCAAGTTTGTCAGTTGAATACAGCTCTGGAAAATGAGACCACTCCTAATTTTTCTTCAATTAGAATCTCTACATGTATGGCAGCCATTCCATTCCAGTGTCTGTTAAATTCAACACAGGCACACATCATTTTACTTAATGAGATACTGATTAAGTGATTACCTGAACCAAATCTAATTTAAAAACGAAAAGCTGGGATGCCAACAGGAATCCCAGGGCCCAGGACAAAATTGAATGTTTGGGATCCAAACCACAAACCAAAAACATTTATAAATAGCAATAATGTTGCTGTACATAAAACATGTCATAAACGTGTATTGTTTAATGTTTTAGCTAAGTAGTACTAAATAGCAAGATTGACTGACCTAATAAATAATTATATTTAAGCCAACCAAATGGGTCCCCTCAAGGCCTGGGCCCAAGACAATGTTACCGGTTGTCCACCCCGTCAGAGTCATTAAGGAAAAGTATAAAAACCACTGCTGTGGTCATCACTATCCTCTTGCAATAGTACCAGTTGGATGACAAAAACAGTACAAGTAGTACCTCAAAGGTAATTTGAATAAAAAATAACTTGAGGAAAAGAAGGTTTCAATTCTGGCTTTACTGGCAGAAGGATACAGTAAGCGTCAGATTGCTTCCATCCAGAAAATTTCAAAGACTGTGTTTCATATGAACAAGGTCAAGCAACAGACCATGGGGACAACAAAGCTACAGACTGGCAGAGGGCAAAAATGACTGTCCACTGACTGAGATGATCGTCAACTCATTTAAATGTCACTCAACAGCCATAGGATGACATCAATAGAATGGCAAAAAGCAGCAGGGGTGAAATGCACGGCAGGGACAGTTCGAAGCAGGCTCCTAGGGGCAAGTCTGAAGTCGAGCAAAGCTAGAAAAAAGCCCTTTTATCAATGAGATCAAAGAAGAGCCAGGCAGAAGTTTGTAAAAGACCATAAGGATTGGACCGGAAGATAGCAAGGTCCTCTGGGAGAGTCACATTTTCAGCTTTGTCCAACACCTGTCGTCTAATGATTAGACAGAGACCTGCAGAGGCCTACTAGCCACAGTGTCTTGCACCCACTGTGAAATTTGGGGAAGGGTCAGTGATGTTCTGGAGTTGCTTCAGCAAGGCTGGAATCAGGCAGATTTGTCTGAAGGGCGTATGAATCAAGCCAAATACAAGGTTATCCTGGAAGAACACCTGCTTCCTTCTGCTCTGACAATGTTCTCCAACTCTGAGAATAGTTTTTTTCCAGCAGGACAATGCTCCATGTCACACAGCCAGGTAAATCAGGGTGTGGATGGAGGACCACCAGATCAAGACCCTGCCATGGATAGCCCAATCTCCAGACTTGAACACCATTGAAAATATCTGAATTTTGATCAAGAGGAAGATGGATCTGAAAACAATATTTTTTTGGTTATTTTGACCCTTTGTTATTTTCTACAAATAAATACTCTAAACGACAAAAAAAAAATTCGGAGTAATGTTGTCAGTAGTTTATAGAATAAAACTTTTTTTTAATTTTACTCAACACAAACTTATGAATTGTAAAACCAGAGAAGCTGATAATCTTGCAGTTGTCTTAATTTTTTCAAGAACTGCATGTTAGAGGCCTTAGTGATAATGCACACCCAACAGTGACAACAAATCATTAAGTTAGTTGGTCAGGTAAAGAGAAATATTTTTTAGTATCAATCCCGAAATTGTTCATAATTTATTTGAGCTAATATTTTGTTTTATTAGGTTTGTGGTGGATGAAAGAGTAGCATGCATCATATTTAGGCCTTGATATCTCTAGGGTTAGGGTTGGGGTTAGATCCATGGCTGATGGAAGATCGTCAGAGACATCTGCTGGCCAGAAGATATTTAATCTGTTCCATAATGGGAATCAATAAGTTGGGTTCATAATATTTTAAGATCAATATTTAATCATAAATAGGCCCAGTGCAATTTTCTATACAGTGCAGAGCTCTGGTTGAATAGTAACACACATCACATCCCACTGGAAACCTGGGTCCAATACTCTCAGCCCTACACTTCTATGTTTCACTTCACCTGGTTCCCTTAGATTCCAACTCTCAATAAAAGGCTTGCAAAATATAACCCTGTTTCCAAAGAAATTGGGATGCTGTGTAAAATGTAAAGAAAAACTGAATCCAATGATGTGCAAATGACATTTGAAAATGGCACAAAGACAAATCTAATGTTAACTGCGCCATTTTATTGTTTCTTAAAATATATGCCCACTTTGAAATTGATGCCAACAATACATTTAAAAAAAGTATGGACACAGGCAACAACAGGCTGCATAAGTAGCGTAATCCTAAAACATAAACCTGGAAGAACATCTTACAACTAATTAGGTTAATTTGGAACAAATCAGTAACATTGGGTAAAAAAAACATCTAAAAGAGGATGAGTCTTTCAGAAGTAAAGATGTGGATGGGTTCACCACTGTGGATGGGTTCAGGCAAATAGTGCAACAATTTCGGAACAACAGTTCTCAACATAAAATTGCCAAGAGTTGGGGGAGCTCATCATCTACGGCAGTGGTTCCCAAAACTTTCCTGGGCCTCCCCTAGCCATTCCATCTATTAGATGTATCCCAGAGCTAGCTCACCTGATTTAACTGGTAAGTGTTTGTTAATTAGTTGATTCAGGTGTGCTAGACCACTGATCTACCGTACACAATATAATTAAAAGATTCAGAGAATCAGGAGACATCTCTGAATGCAAAATCTAAGGCCAAAAACAATATTGGAAGGTAACTTCAGGCCCACAGGTGGCCCAGCATTAAAAACAGACATGATTCTGTAGTGGACATTACCGCTTGGGACCAGGAACACTTCTGAGAACGATTGTTTGTAAACAGAGTACTTTGCATTACCCATAAATGCAAGTTAAACTCTACCAGGCAAAGATGAAACCATATATAAACACGATCAGTGGTGGAAAAAAATTATAAGGGCACCAGCAGCATGAGGTTTGGCACCAGCGAGCAGAAATGTGTGATGCAACAACTCGTTTCAAACCCTGGTTAAGATTAAAGTTGAGTATGAGATGTACAGTTGAAATCAGATGTTTACATACACTTAGGTTGAAGTCATAGAAAAAAAAAATTCAAACAAAGTTTAAGTGCACATGGCATGTGTGACATGCACATCTGTGAAGGCACCATTAATGCTGAACAATATAGACAGGTTTTGGAGCAACATATGCTGCCTTCAAGACAACATCGATTTCATGGAAAGGCCTTGCTTATTTCAGCAAGACAATGCCAAACCACATTCTGAACATATTGCAACATCATTGCGTCATAGTAAAATAATCTAGGTGCCTGCATGCTGTCCAGACCTGTCACCCATTGAAAACATTTTGCGCATTATAAAACGGAGAATACGACAAAGCAGACCCCGAACTGTTAAGTAGCTGAAACCGTGTATCAAACAAGAATGGGAATGCATTTCACTTTTAAAACTACAGCAATTGGTCTGCTTAGTTCCCTAATGCTTACATAGTATTGTTAAATGAAGATGCGATGCAACACAGTGGAAAATACAGTGAATATAAAACGTTTTCACACCTTTTGTAAAAGAATGAGAAAAGATAAATCAAGTCAGAACCTTTACCACTTTTAATGTAAACTATAATGTGAACAATTCAATAAAAAACAAACTGAATGTGTTATGGTCTGATGAACTTTTTGACCATAATTCCAAAAGGTATGTTTGGAGCAAAAACAACACTGCACATCACCAAAAGATCACCATACCCACAATGAAGCATGGTGGTGGCAGCATCATGCTTTGGTGCTGTTTCTCTTCAGCTGGAACCGGGGCCTTAGTCAGGGTGGAAGGAATTATTAACAGTTCCAAATACCAGGTAATTTTGGCAAAGAGGAGAGGACGTTCACCTTTCAGCATGACAATGACCCAAAGCATACATCCAAATCCACAAAAGCATAGCTTCACCAGAAGTAGATTAATGTTTTGGAATGGCCCAGCCAGAGCCCAAACCTGAATTCAATTGAATATCTGTGGGGTGATCTGAAGACGGCTGTGTACAGGAGATATCCTCGCAATCTGACAGATTTGGAGCACTTTTGCAAAGAAGAGTGGACGAATTGCTACGTCAAGATATGCTATGCTAATAATGTCCTACCCAAAAAGACAAACATGTATGGAGAAAAAAGTTATACAAACATGTGTATAGAGGATGAATGCATGATACTTTTTCCTCCACCACTAATCTCTTCCCAGGCTGCTGTGTAGAGGGCATACTGTACAAGGCTGGAATGATAACCAATAAAAACAATTATTTATGGAGTGACCATACATAGTAAAATATTGGTTGTCTTATCGTACTGAATCATAATACGTCAAAGTGTGGCATTAAAGGAAGAAGTATTTCTGATGTGTGATCATGTAAACAAACATTTCTAACTTCTGCCTGACCCACACACTTCTGTTATTTTAACAAATATGCTAATAATACATACTTACTAACAGCAACGACCTGGAAGCAATTAGTGTTAGCAGTGATGTTTAGACACAACAACAGGGTTTTTCACCTCGTCATCTCTGGCGGTGAGAATTAGCAACCTTTCATTTACTGGCACAATGCTCTTGACTATCACGTTATTAAATATAACCAGTGACAGCTATTTTACAAAATAAATAATCCACTTAGCACTTACAATATAAGGCCTTTTAATCTGTATCAACTGGAATGGTTGAATACTTTTTTTTATATATATATTTTTTATATTATATCCCAAAACCAATATCAATTTAAATATTTGTTTTACATTTCACTGTTTTTAATATCAAACAGAACAACATTTCATTTTCATTTGTAATCAGTAATATGACATAATTTGAGATTTGTATACCTTTTTATAACACCTTGTGTATATAACAGAACAGCGAAATCTAGTAATATAAAAGGTTATTCAAACAATCTTCTTGCTTTGAAAGGTGTTAAGCTAAGAATTTCTGCCTGTGAGAACATCTCCACCATTTAATTTCTCTGCCCAGGCTTGCCAACGAAAACATTTTGAAATTCTTGTTCTTGGATAAAATAATTGACAAGTTGAATGAATAGGGAGCCCTGATAAATGCAGACTCTAACCCTGCGCTCCCATCCCCTTAAGAATTATGTGTATTTCCATGTCACAGAGCGGTCCACTCATTGACTAGCAAAATGAAAACAGGGCAGATTTAATTTATCATGTAAGGGGTTCTGAAACATTTTCTTTGACTCAGGGGGGCCTTGGTGTAAAAAACCTATTACAAATAACATGTTTTAATGAAGCATTAGCTGCCTGTTCTGTCTCAAGTGAATGCATCACCTATTGAGAGCTTGGCTGGGCTGTATGCTTAGCTGTCTCACAACAACCTTACAGTGTAGCAGTTGGTACTTGGATGCACAAGACATGGGAAGGTGGTAAGTTAAGCTGCCTGAGCCAGTGTTTAGCATCAGTGGGAGCTCCTCTAGAAATTCTTAATGAATAACGATGGTTTAATTGGACAAAGTGTTGAAGCAGACCTTCTGTGAGATTGGGAGGATATGTCTGGGAACAAGATTAATTACCCACCAATTTTATGTTTAATTTATGATTGTGGCCATTGCTTGTCACAGCAGCTCCCAGGGGTATCGTAGAGTCAGTTTGAAGCCATTTTGCTTGTTCTTATCACACCATTTGCTCAACCCGAAAGCTCTCATGTAAAAGCTTCGCGCTTGGAGGAAGGCATATTTTCCAGCCAACAATGACAACTGAGTATGCAAGCTCCTGGCCCTGCAGGTCTCTATAGCATGACGAGGTAAGACAACAATGTCCAGGTAGGCCATCCCATAGACAAGATGCTGATGGTGAGGCAATGCTACACTTGTAGTAAACCAGTGAAGTCGGAAAGGATTCAGACATTAACTTTTCCTTAACTTAATTTTATGTTACAGTCTCATTCTAAATAAAGATTGTTTTGTATTTCGACTTGGTTTTTGCTCTGAAAAGCATTCTCCACTGTGGGACCTTATCTAGACAGTTGTGTGCCTTTCCAAATTATGTCCAATATATTGATTGACGTGAACTCCAATCAAATTGTAAATACATCTCAGGAATGATGAGTGGTATCAGGATGCACCTAAACTCAATTTAGAGGTCACATAGCAAAGGGTCTGAGTACGTACAGGATAAATCAGTTTTTACTTCATCATCATGAGGTATTGTGGGTTGAATGATGAGGAATAAAATCTATTCAGTGCATTTTATAGTAAGGCTGTAATATATCCAAATTTGGAAAAAGTCTGAATACTTTCAGAATGCACTGTATATACATTATCACTGTCTCAAATATGTAGTGGATAGTTTCCTCTGACAGATCGGAAGACTGTTTACATCGAACTACACAACACAATAGGCTGTCTATTCTCTTACCAATATTTCTCTTTCTTTGTGGAAAATCCAATATTAAAAACCAACCACATTCCCCTCCAATTTATTAACTGTGTCTGCACATAATGATGACAAGTATTGTCCCAGTTCCATCAGTGACAGCTCCATCAATTTGAAGGGTGGCAATATGCTTGAACTAAGTACCAACTCTTTCTGTGACTGGAGCTATGACCCAAAACATCACTCTGTTCACCAGAATGACATCTTTGACCAGATACAAGAAATGTAATAGTGCACTGTAAAAGACAGGATGTCATATGGGGCGGGAGAGTTGGTGTTTCAGGTAATGAACCTTTATGATGTAACTAATCAGCATGCTGACAGGGACATCTATTCTAAAGGCCTAATCACTGTCCACTTTAGGGGCCGTGTGTGCGTAATGGTTGCCTGATAAACTGAGGGTAGCCCTGCCGCTCCACAGTTAAATACTATATTAGCATCGAACATTAACTCTATTCAGAATTAATAGAGCATATTGAGACACCTATATCTATTTCTGTGTACTTAAAATCGTATTTATGGTAAATATTGCATTGAAGAGAAACTCCTAAACCCAACAAACTGAAAAGGCTGTTTGAAAAATGATGACATCATCCTCCTGCGAAGTTTGAGCTAACATTCAGCAGTCTAGAGAAGGGTAAGAGTTGCAATCAGCATTCTACTAACATTAAAATATTTTGTGAGCATATACCCACTGCATTCTGAGGTACCCCGGGGTGCGCCCACATCAGTCCTACACAGTATTACGGGAGCTACACCATTGGACTCAAGTGCACGACACCAGATACAAACTGAACACAAGGGTGTTCAATGAAGGGCTGGGCTGGGCTGGGCTATGCTGGGCTGGTAGGCAGGGCAGGTTACTGGCAGGCAGGCTGAAGGACAAGGCGGTAGTCAGGAGTGGAGGATCTGTGTATAGAGAAGAACAACATCTTGTTGTTCTTCTCTATACAGTAACTAGGAACTATTGTAACAGTAACTAGGAACAATAACTCAAATGGACTTCAGATTAGAGGTAAAGCGTGGCGAAAGTAACTACCAGGCAGTGAAAAACAACGACCTGGTCATAAACGGAAGGCAAATCAGTGTATTTAACAACATGCCGATGAGGAGTTGAACCGCATGTGTGGAGACTTGAGGTGTAGTAGAAACCGGGAACTGGGTCGCAGGAGCCTGGAGCCGCGCCTAAACACATAGACACAAACAGGAGAAAGGGAGGGCCTGGCATGGACCAAGAGGATGTGGAGGGCGTGACATACGGAAAGGCTGGTTTTAACATGCTTAATTGCAACTGATTGGAAGAAACTATTTTACTAATATTTTTAAGTACTTCATAGAAATTTGGAAACACTATCATAAGACCGAATGGATGGCTGGTTATTTTATTTCCTGTTAAAAACGTTTGAAAATAAATTAGACTTGCTAAATACCTATTATTTATGAATTGCACTTGATAGAAACTCGAAGACACACATATATATTTAAAATTATATTCAAAACATTTTTTACCGCATAGTTTGCCTCGAAAGAAACTACTTATCCCACAATGCTACACAGCCGTGGTGTTTTTTTTTGTCCAACCACGTCGTTCAGCAACTCGCCGACCATATTTTGATTGGTGTGGCTGCCTCCGGACGGTTAATGGTAGGAAGTAGGCTACCCACAGATTCTACCTTCACATTCAACTTAATCCAGCAGAAGATATGTGATGGATTAGAAAAATATGTGTCTCGGTTGTCAACATGTTCCCCGGCGTTTTTTATGCGCTTCTGGCTGGTTTTCTTGGGGCTGTCGCATCTTCTTCTGCAAAGCTGTCACTTGGAGCGGATTACCTAAAAGGTGTTTGTGAGACGGGGCTACGAACATGGGGAGAGCAGCGGAAATTTAGACAACCAGATGAAACTACCGCTTGTGACTGGGTGAGGCATCGCCGCGATTTAAGTGCTTAAATTATTCACATGATGAGATTCTGGTGGTTTGAATAATATATGTCAATGTGTTAGTAGAACAATTTGTCCGCGACACGGGAAGTTGGGGTTTTCCAGTGATGACTTTAGGGCTCCTGATTCTATCTCGTGAGCTCAGCATCAGCACCATTGCCACCTCGCTCTGTTAGACTGTCCTATGCCGCGTGTCAAGCTCGTTCTGTTACCTCCTACTTAAACGACATTGCAGCTCGTGCGACATAGTGCAGCTTTTACATATAATTCAAAATAGTTCTATTGAATCAGTATATATGTGTTATTTATAATGACATGTGCTTCTGATGTAAAATACGGGCAATATGCCATTAAATGTCAAAACCGTACTGTAGGAATTAAATGACCTTCAAGATGGTGGGCACGTGCTGACACGATTTTACGGATGAGTTATCTGCTATATTTATACTCTACGTAAGATCTAGGCTATTTTTAGCATTAATGATTGACCTTTCCCTACAAACACTCAAATTTACTACAAATCCACGGAAAATCTAGTTCAAAGATTTGATCGAATTCATGCGCAAATAAACTGTTTCATTCATATTAAATACATGTTTGTGTGTTTTAGCTACACATTCCTCTGAGGCTCTTGTGTGGGGGACTACTTTTCACATGTAACGCTGTGATGTGGACCTTCCTTGCCAAGGCTCTCAGGTACTCTTCCTCCTCCACCCGAACCACTGTGACCACCACGGCTTCCAACTTTGTATCTTCCGTAAGTGCAGATACCTCTAAAATGAATATAATATATATGCCAACTAACCCATTAAATATTTAAATCACCAAATCTTTAGCAGATTTTGCTTTAGATTTTACTGTAAATGCGATCAGTAATACTTAGAAATAAATGAAAATAAGTGACTAAATTGAAATACTTCCATTTTTCCACAGGCCTTTTTGGGGCAGCTTATCTTCGGGGAGACCCAGATTGTATTGTGGTGGGTTGGGATTTCCCTTACATTTTCTGGCCTTCTGGTGCTGCAGAGAGCGTCTCCCAACGACCGAGCCAGGAAGGATGAATGACAAAAACTGTCAGAACTATAATGCAACCTAGAGCTGTGAAAAAACATGGAAAAGAACTGTCAAAAATATACAGTGTAAAGAACATACCACAATATATTGATTTGAAACTGACATCATCAGCAGTGTTTGCATGATGTTATGATTCTTCACAATGCTCCACTACAGATCACAAAAGCTTTATTTTGCTCATATATTGAAAGATATGGCTCTTTGTCCACAACAACCTTGCATGTTTAAGGTTGTGTGTGAACTTAAGCAATGTCTTGCATAAATCTTGCTTAGATATATTCAAGCACAGCAAAAAAATGTATATTTTTGTAGCTTATTACTAAATCATGCACGATGTGGCCCAGAGAATGTGATTGCATTCCAATAGGCCCTTTTCCCTCCACATAGTGCAATACTTTTGACCAGAGTCATATGGATTCAGGTCAGAACAAGTGCACTCTCAGAATAGTGTGCTATTTGGGAGATTCCCTATACTATATAGTGGCAGTGGGAGGAACCTCTCCTCAGTTATATCGTGTGTGGGTATAGCCTAATATCTTAATTGATCGTAACAAAATTCAGACATGTTTTGGGTATTCTAAAGTTTGGCTTTACCACTGATTAAAGTAAAGAAACATTTATAACGGGCCAGACCCTAATAGGTCAAACCAAAATTCAACAAATATCTACACTGCATACACACCAAAGCTTTGCTGACATTGTAATGCCAACCACTTGGCCATTTACTTAAGTGTCATTGGCTGTTCATTTTCCAGCTGCAGACCTTTATTCATCAGCATTGTCTATCTTAGTGTTGTGTTTCAGTTACAGCTTATTCTGGGGGTAAGGGAGCAATCCAGTAGCAGTCCTGCTTTGCTCAATCTTACAAGACTCTCATGAGGTTGAGAGTTGCAATGTGGTTTAAAAAATCCAACTACCGAAAATAGACGTCATTACTAGCATGCCTGTCCTCCAATAGTGTACTTCCCATATATTCTAGAACACTGTGATTTATGGTTGTGAGCTGGGTCATTTGGTGTGATATTTACAAGTATTACTGTAGACTGGAGTTTGATTTTACCACTTTGACACAATCAGACTTTGCTGTTTTTTTAATACATATCATCCTATGCATGTAACAATCAATGGTAGCTACTAGTATTCTAACTGTAGCTATTAGATGATATGTCTATGAATGCAAAAGAACAAGAAACACTGAAATCCACGCTCCTTCCTATTGCAGCACATTAAAGACTGCAGGTTTTGTATGTAGTTAATTCCTGTACTTCCCTGGCAATGTGACTACCTATGCTATTTCGGGTAGAAGGGAGACATTGGTGCTGACATTTCTCCTGTTTTCTCCAGTCAATCTAAACTGAGGATTAACCATTTACCTGTGAAGCCAGTGGTCACTGAGGGCAAGGAAACATTTGCCGTCATTGTAACCATGTACTGTTGATGTTGACATAGCCGTGGAAAATCGAGGTGCTGGAACCCCCTGTGTCAGCTTCAGCACCCCGTGACAAGATATTTGATCACTGCGTGTAGTCTGACGCACATCACTGCTGATGGACGCAAGTCATCTGTCTGTCGGGCATGAAACACCACCGCTACCAATGGGCATGCGTCGTCTGTCAGCTTGTCAGAGTGATGAACGGCAATACTACCAACTCACGCTCTGCTATTCTCGGCACACCTTGATTAAAACACCTTCCCGCGGCCATGGATGGGGATATCATATAGTAAAATGTAGAGATTTTTTTGGGAGGTGCATATGACTGATGAGAGGTGTGTTCCAGGGTAGTGCAGCTCAGGGGGTCATCCAAAGTTTAGTAGGGAAAGGCAATGTGTGTACCAAGGTCTCAAGTTATTGGAGCTATAATTAAAATGTATTATTTCAGAGTTACTTTGACAATCCTCTTTCCAACCTGATTTGAGTATGTCGTTTAGCTAATAAAACAAGAGGCATTGAGAAACTGGTGTTAGAAAAGAATTCAATCTCTACATCTGAGATGTTTAATGGGGCAGAAGGTGGCACAAAATTGTCTCAGCATCACACTGTGAACATCGGACAAGGCTGACTTGTCACGTCACTAGCGACTCTTTGGGGTAGGTTTGGCACCTGTGAACAAAATGTTGGTAGTTGGCAATGGAATGTGGTTTCCAGCGGACAGCATTGGTTTAAAAGAGTGATGAGAATCAAAACTGCTTTGCAAGATGTGCTTTAGTGATTTACATCTTGAAATATAACTCTTCTGAACCTGCTGTGGAGTTGTTGACAAGGCAAGGCCATAATTGCAAATTAGATATAACTAAACTGATAGGATGGAAAATGTCAAATACATTTGTAATTGTAAATATTTTATATTTACTGACCTTTATGGATGTGTAAGCACTCAAAAGGTTGAATAATGATTGAATAAACCTCTATCCAAATCTAAAAATGGTTGAGTGTTATTTGTTCATACATTTACATTAAAGGCAGCATTAGGATAACATGTATTAAAGGGATAGTTTCTCCAAATGACATTTGGGTGAACTACAAGTCATGGTACCAATATTAGAATTTGTAACATCATGCTTAAAAAAAAGCTATGCAGGCTTTTGATGAGCTTTACAATCAATTACAGATTCATTTGAAACAGTGGACTCGAAATGGATGGGATCTGGGAAACAAAAGGTTAGCATTTTGATACAGCATGAGGGAAACCAAACCATGGCATGTTCCTGTGAAACTTCCAAAGACCGGTGGTAAGGACACCAACCTGCCATTTTGTAATTTGTGTAGTCTTTCCCTTCTATATCTCAGATCAGAAAGTAAGTAGTACATCGAAGTGAAATATACTAATAGCATAACAACTGTTGAAAAAATTACACAGAGTGCACCCCCTGGTTCACTAAAACCCCTAATGTATCTACTCAAAAAGTAACACATTATTACTTGTGGCCCAGGGTGGTCCAGTCTAAACCTCTGCCAAAAGACCCTGGACACACCTTCCTGTATTTATTGACCCGCTGGTCATCTAAACATGCATGTGGCACAAAAAGGTAATGCACTTGTAATCTTACCCAGAACTGCCAGGAGATGACTGACCACCCATCTGCCAGGCACCACCTAGGATTTGACCCAACTAAGGAGTTTTTTGTAGCCACTGTGCATTAAATATTGTTGTCGCTTGTGGGGTTTCTGAGCTATGTACATTTGTGCTCAAAATTTTGCATACCCTTGGACAATTGGTAATATACTGCTCTGGAAAAAATGTTGAGCTAAAATACAGCTCTTTCCAAAAAAGTAGAAAATGAAAGTATTGAGTGAGGAACAAAAGTGTTCAATTTGCAGTGATCTAAAAATGTTAACGCTTCTGTTCCTCACTCAAAACCTGGTCGACTGGAGGGTCAGTTGGCCTTGTGCTTAGGGTCATTGTCGTGTTGGAAAGTCTAAGAGCGTCCCATGTGTCCTAAACAATTGTTCTGGCAGTTTTGGCTGAAATCTCTCTTGGTGAATCTGACCTTGGCATCAAAAGATCCCTCAATTTTACACTTGCTTTTCCATCTTTATAAAGTTCCATTTCCTCATTATGCAGGTCTTTTGACAGTTATTTTCTGCTTCCCATGGCTCATTATCTAGCCTGCTCTGTGCATCCACATGAGAGCTAACAAACTCATTGACTATTTATGCTCTGACACTAATTGCAATTTAGTGTGTGGGAAACACCTTAAATTGCCATTATCACCTGTGAGTGTCACCTTGTGTGTCTGTAACAAGGCCAAACATTCAAGGGTATATAAACTTTCAGGGCCATTAGGGTGATTTCTGTTATCATTATAATTTAAAAAGGAACCAAACAACAATGGGATAATAAATGACTTCATATGATCACAATCCTTAAATAAAAGATTGTGCATGATCATATTTTCTAATTCAATGCCAACATTTCATTATTTATGCCAAGGTAGGCAAACCTATGAGCACAACAATAGCCTCACATTATCTTAGGATAATTACCATTAATTCCTATAATAGAGAACACTATGTGTTCTAACAAGTCCTCCATTGTGAATCTTCCCATTCCTGTGTCCCTCCTAGCTCTGCCAATGCCACTCCAGAGTTTGAAGGACAGGGTGGGACACAACTATAGGTATAAAAGCAACAACCTAATATTCCCCTCTTGAAACATGAATTGTCCCCATTATGAACAAACAGAAGAAGTAACTCTGTTTAAATCTTATATATTGCTAATAACCCACATAAATTACCCAAGATTCCAATTTGTTCAACCTTGGAAATGAGAGTAATTGTGTCAAATATGATTAGCTATTAAACTATACCCAAGAAAATTATTCAGTTCCAGGAGAAAGGTTAGTGTAAGTACAAGTCCAAATGTCTAGGTGCCCGCTTATCTCTTGAAGGACTCTCAGTAACAATATCTGTATGCTCTGATGCTTACCAGTGAGTTGTCTGTGTCAAAATCTCATCACATATTTGTGTGGCTGTGGCCATGTCTGTGTCCTGAAGCGATCAGGAGCCTCTGTACGGCATGTACTGGGCCTGGGCATCACCCAGTAACAATTCTGGACCACTCACAATGGTTGGTTCTGTTGGTGTGGCTTTACTCAAGAGTAATTGATCTGTGTACCTTTTCCAGATGACATCCTCCGCAGTCGGAACAGTATTGGACAAAGGACCAGACAGAGCAGTGACTGTTGCCAGGGCCCACTGTGGTCTATTATGGTATATCCTAGCTAAGACATTCTCGTGTCCTTTGCTTTTAAACTGTGCTTGACTTGACTCTCCTGTTGAAATACTAACTCCTTTGTATTCGGAGGTTGGAGTTGGTCAACACTTGTGCATAGCTCTCCATGAGAAGTGATCCTGGTGAAGCTTTGGTGATCGCATGTGTCACATTCCTGTAGGATAACAGGAAGCTGTGTAAGCGTTGGTGAAGTGTCCCTTGACCCTGAGATGCTTTCAAGGCATGTTTCATGTCTGTAGGAACCTATCTGCCAATCTGTTTGTAGATGGATGTAGGGAGCAGATCTGATGTGCTGTACTCCATTCACCTGTAGGAATTTCTTGGGACACTAGCTGCAGTTTATTGTTTCTTACGAGCTGGAGTAGTGATCTGAACCAACTAAACACTTTCCCAGCTTCTTGATGGTCTTTTCAGCAGTAGTAAACTTCATGATGGCTACTTCTGGCCATTTACTATGAGCATCCACAATAACGAGGAACATTCTTCAAAAGGGCCTGCAAAATCCACGTGTATGAACTGCCACGCCTCCTCCGGCCAATCCCACGGATGAAGAGGTGTAGGTTGAGGTACGTTGCAAACCTTCTGATACGAAGAACATGTTTTTGCTTTTTCTTCAATGTGTCCAAACCAGGCCACCAGAACTTCTCATGATTTCCTTCATGCGAACCATTCCGGAATGACCTGAATGAATATGTTGCAACACTGGTTGCCTCAGGGCAGGTGGAATTATTATTTTCCTCCACCACAACAGACAACCGGACTGAACTGACTACTCAGTTTCCCTTGAAAGGTGAGATTTCCTATCCAGAGTGTCTCCCGCGGCTTTGACTTTTACAATATAGTCCATCAGTTCGGATAACACTGAGTCATTTCTGGTTGTTCTATGAACTTGTGTTGCAGTGACTGGTGAATTTTCCACTAGTTTAAAGTAGAATATGTCCTCTTGACTCCAGCTTGACTACAGGTAGCGGTAACTGGGAAAGTCCATTTGTGTTGCAATGTAATTTGGACTTTTGATATGTAATATCATAGATGTGTGCTGACAATAACAAAGCCCATCTTTGCATTCTACTTGCAGCAAGTGACAGAATTCCAGTATATGGTCCAAAAATGCTTGTCGGTGGGCAATGTTCTGTAAGAAGGGTGAACTCTCTCCCATACAAATACCGGTGAAAATTATGCACTCCAAAAATGATGCCTAGGGCTTCTCGTTCTATATGTGCGTAGATCCTTTCCGGTTAGTTCAATGCCTTTGATGTGAAAGCAATTGGTTTCTCTTCACAGGAAGGCATGGTTTGGGATACTACCACTCCCACACCATAAGGGCTAGCATCATAAGCTAGTTGAATGGGCAATAACGGATCGAAGTGTGTCAGTGCCTCTGATTTCAGGAGTGGTTCCTTCATTTTCACAAATGCTTCCTCACATTCTTCAGTCAATTTCCATGTTTGGTCTTGACAGAGCAATTAATGCAATGGTTTCATCTTTGTTGCTAAGCTCGGAATGAAACATCTATAGTAACTTAGTAATCCCAGGAAAGAACATAGTTGGCACACATTCTGGGCTGCTGGAGCATCCAAGATAGCCTCAACCTGGGATGGAGCCCTGTGAAGGCCGGTTGCATCAATGACATGTCCAAGGTATTCAACCGATGACTGAAAGAATGCACATTTGTCCTTACAAACTCAAATTCCATTGTCTTTCAATCTCTGTAAGGTTGTATCCAAGTTCCAAAGATGGTCTTCTTCGTATTTCCCAATAACAAGTATGTCATCCATGTAGCATAGGTCCCCTGACACTCCACCCCCTGCCACTCAAGATCTGATTCATCGCTCGCTGGAACAATGCTGGTACACTCGTAATTCTAAACGGTAGACAACAATACCTAAAAAGCCCTTTGTTTGTTACAATGGTCACCCGGCACCATTGAATTTTCATCCACCTGCATCTGCAAGTAGGCTTGGAGAAATTTTGGCCATCGGCTAACCTGACAAAAACGTAATCAATGTGTGGTAGCGGATACTGTTCAACTGATAATACAGGGTTTAGTTTGACTTAAGTCTACACATCTGGATTCCTCCATCCTTATGTTTCGCTGTAATGCCTTTCATGATACCCAGCTCACCATTAAAACATATCCATGTTTCTCTAACAGGGTTGGTAGGCCTGTATTTCCATGTATCATTGTGCGCTCTGATGGCCGGTCCAGTTTGATTTTCTCCAGGGTAGTGTCCTTTCACCACATAAATGTATCCATCTATCTGTACTGTAACATTAATGATGCCTCTCACAGCACCATATTCACATATGTAAATCTTTAGTACAATGTGCAATGGCTAAAGTGGGAGGTGTTTCCGTGTCTTTTTGTAGACTGAATCAGACACAATAGATACAGCTGTGTCAATCTCCATACGCACCGAAGGCCCATTTAGCAAGGGAGAGACATAGTAGCCATGCGACCCACTGGGGGAAGTTAGTCTGTTCAATGTGATTTCCTCTTCTGATGAGTCACTCACATCTGGATTCTCCTGCTCATCAGCATACACATCTCATTTCTTTTGTTGAAATGTCTCTTTCTTTTCAGTCTGATATATTCAGGTTCTGCAATCAATGTCCTTACACCAGCATGTAGATGTCACGATGTCCCATTTTGCCACAGTGTACGCGGATTTCCATGTCTCTGATTTTCAGTTGCAACTCAGTGTACTTTTCCAGTGAAACTCAACCGTTCAGCCTCTTTACCAGCTATTTCCATGGCCTTTGTCAAGGTCAGCTTGCTTTCAGTTAATAGTCTCTTTTGTATAGTTTCACTACGCAGCCCACAAACTAGTCTCTAATGGTGTCCTGTAGCACATCATTAAACTCACAGTGCTCTGCGAATTTCTTTAATGCAGCAACAAACATTGCCATTGATTCTTCCTGTTGCTGATTTCTCCTATGGAACCTAAACTTTTCAGTGATAACTAGTGGTTTTGGTGAAGTGTCCTTATAGTGTGTCCACAATGAAAGCCATATTAATGGTCTCTTCACCACAAATAACTAACGTCAGTGTTAGGTTACTTTGTCGTTTGGGGAGGGGTTTTGCAAAAGAAATTGCGGTTGATATATGGGTGCAGATAATACTTGGGTTTGTATTCACACAAAGCTGTGAAAAATGTATGGTGCGGTTTATACACTATGCGGTTTATAAATGGGGAATTATGGTAGAATTCACCTTCAACACCAGATCTATCGAAGAAGACTTAATAACGCTAGATTGTGTTGTAGTTGTGTAAACTTGCAGATATAGTTTGCTCTAGGCATTCCCTTCCAAGGTTGTGTGGGCCACATTTTTACAGTTTTGCAAATGTGGGAAGAGAAATGTTTTTCTCATGACAGGGGGCCACCATCTTCCATGCATGTCTCGAACAAAATTGTAAATTCTAACGCAGTAGAAATTATTGTAAACCAAGATCAATATCAAGTGTTGTTTTCTCTCTTGTACTGTAAACAAGCCCTTGGTTTGCATAACCATTTCCATAGTGTTCATTTGTCCAATCAGTTCATATGGGCGGGGTAATGCATAAAAAGGGCTATAATTCCTACGCAGTTCTTAAGTCATAGCTTCATTTCAGATCCAGTTTGCTACAAAATTGCTACAGTCCAAGTAATTATGGTATGTATGTGGACAGGGTAGGCACATGCATACAGTGGGGCAAAAAAGTATTTAGTCAGCCACCAATTGTGCAAGTTCTCCCACTTAAAAAGATGAGAGAGGCCTGTAATTTTCATCATAGGCACACTTCAACTATGAGAGACAAAATGAGAAAAAAAATCCAGAGAATCACATCGTAGGATTTTTAATGAATTTATTGGTGAATTATGGTGGAAAATAAGTATTTGGTCAATAACGAAAGTGAATCTCAATACTTTGTTGTATACCCTTTGTTGGCAATGACAGAGGTCGAATGTTTTCTGTAAGTCTTCACAAGGTTTTCACACACTGTTGCTAGTATTTTGGCCCATTCCTCCATGCAGATCTCCTCTAGAGCAGTGATGTTTTGGGGCTGTCGCTGGGCAACACAGACTTTCAACTCCCTCCAAAGATTTTCTATGGGGTTGAGATCTGGTGTCTGGCTATACCACTCCAGGACCTTGAAATGCTTCTTACGAAGCAACTCCTTCATTGCCCGAGCGGTGTGTTCGGGATCATTGTCATGCTGAAAGACCCAGCCACGTTTCATCTTCAATGCCCTTGCTGATGGAAGGAGGTTTTCACTCAAAATCTCACAATACATGGGCCAATTCATTCTTTCCTTTACACGGATCAGTCGTCCTGGTCCCTTTGCAGAAAAACAGCCCCAAAGCATGATGTTTCTACCCCCATGCTTCACAGTAGGTATGGTGTTCTTTGGATGCAACTCAGCATTCTTTCTCCTCCAAACACAACAAGTTGAGTTTTTACCAAAATTTCTATTTTGGTTTTATCTGACCATATGACATTCTCCCAATCCTCTTCTGGATCATCCAAATGCTCTCTAGCAAACCTCAGACGGGCCTGGACATGTACTGGCTTAAGCAGGGGGACACGTCTGGCACTGCAGGATTTGAGTCCCTGGCGGCGTAGTGTGTTACTGATGGTAGCCTTTGTTACTTTGGTCCCGGCACTTTGCAGGTAATTCACTAGGTCCCCCCGTGTGGTTCTGGGATTTTTGCTCACTGTTCTTGTGATCATTTTGACCCCACGGGGTGAGATCTTGCGTGGAGTCTCGGATCGAGGGAGATTATCAGTGGTCTTGTATGTCTTCCATTTTCATATAATTGCTCCCACAGTTGATTTCTTCACACCAAGCTGCTTACCTATTGCAGATTCAGTCTTCCCAGCCTGGTGCAGGTCTACAATTTTGATTCTGGTGTCCTCTGATAGCTCTATGGTCTTGGCCATAGTGCAGTTTGGAATGTGACTGTTTGAGGTTGTGGACAGGTGTCTTTTTTACTGATAACATGTTCAAACAGGTGCCATTAATACAGGTAACGAGTGGAGGACAGAGGAGCCTCTTAAAGAAGAAGTTACAGGTCTGAGAGAGTCAGAAATCTTGCTTGTTGGTAGGTGA
The DNA here is from genome assembly GCA_016801105.1 of Esox niger. Classification (NCBI taxonomy): domain Eukaryota; kingdom Metazoa; phylum Chordata; class Actinopteri; order Esociformes; family Esocidae; genus Esox; species Esox niger. Next base: position 12,453 of record JACXGJ010000003.1, on the reverse strand, counting down.
CCAAATACTTACTTTGCCAAGGAATTTACCAATAAATTCATTAAAAATCCTATAATGTGATTCTCTGGATTTTCTTTTCTCATTTTGTCTCTCATAGTTGAAGTGTACCTGTGATGAAAATTACCGGCCTCTCATCTTTTTAAGTAGGAGAACTTGCACAATTGGTGGCTGACTAAATACTTTTTGCCCCACTGTACATAGATTAGTACCACAAGCCCAATTTATAACTGCTGCAACCACTTTTTCTATTCATGAATGCTCTGACTGTTACAACTGAAATATTTGAACATTCCCACTCACCCACCTGATACGCATGGAAATACTATACAAGTTTCTTTTTTGCACCATTGTCTTTATTCAACCATTGTCTTTGTTTTATTTTTTCTATTCTTTATATTTCTGTTGACATAACATGAGGAAACAGACAAGAAAGCATTTCGTCAAAAAGTCCATGCCTTGTTGATATGACAAATATTATTGAATAAATTCAAGCTGATATTAGTATTAAGAAATAGTGGAGTGTATTCTCTCAAACAAAAATAAAAGGTGCTTCAAATCAACTTCCTTAACCTTTAAAGTCGCACTTTCCTTTAAAGATAGACAGGTAAGATATGAGTTACAGAAAGCAACATTACACTCATTCCACTTTATTTAACTTGATTACTCATATCTTGAAAATCAGTACACATGACAATACAGCAGAGTATATCAGCCATCCCTTGCAAATGCACTGCATTCTCCATTTAAAAAGAAGGGAGCAGTATTTGATGAATACTGTACATTCCCGCTGTGTTCATGGATTTGATAGTCTGCCATTTGATTAAAAAGACCACCACTTCTGAAAGCCTGAGAGTTCCTCTCTGGGTTAACCACTTCCATGAAAGACATGGCCGGATCCTTCTTAGCTTAATATGCAAACAGCCACTGTAGACCAACTGACAACCTCTGATGTCATATTTTTTCAAGTAATCAAAATGCATACTACAACTTGAATGCTTGAAACCATATTTTGTTAACGTTATATATGAAATCATAGTTTTGGTCAATCAGGACTATGTAAAATTGTGCCGTTTGAGTTTTAAACAGCTACACAAGCTTCTGCTCCATCGTATAATCTTCGTGACATAGTCAGCCAATTCGTTATCTTTTCAGAGTTAATTCCCCTCTAAAGAATGTACATTCAATCCTAGGCAACATTGCTCTCGAGGACTGAAACAGTTCAGAGATTACCTCTTTGTAAACCATAGAATATGGCAGCAAAAACATTTCTGAAAAAAGTAGTGCCCTACCTCAACTTAAATGTATATTATAAAGTCCTATTTTAATCAATGAAAGGGCTTTCGGTAATGCCAATCAGGGTGCAGTCATTGTCCTTTTGTTCCTCCCCAATATCCCATATTTTGACTATATTAAAGCTTGTGAATATAGACAATTGATTTGGTGATTATTTTCCCCCAGGCAAAAGGGCATTTTCACTGAATTGTCTGCCTCGAAAAAGGCTTGTTGGTTTGCAGTCAGTCTGAAATTGTCCTTAGTCAATCGACACTAGACTGAGACCTGTCTGTGCCTTTCTCTTAGTGTGTGAACTACTGTAGCCACAGTATCAGCATCCACAAAAATGACATTTAAAAAGACTACATTCAGCAAGTATGTTATTTTAGACTTCAACCAACCTGTTCTCTGACCTATATTTCATCACAAGTGTTTGCCCAGCAAAGCTACGTTGTGCCAGATTCAGAATCCACAACCTCAAGCTTGGCTTTGACATGGCATTTACAAATGTATTTTAGTGAACACATAGGACTTACACTTCGGTGCATGCGTCTGTTTAAAAAACAAAAGTTTACCTGAACATGTTCATTACTGGATTTCATAGTATGATTAGAGTAATCTAACAAAAAGGGCATCACTGTCATATTTCTATAAAAATGGTTGTCACATACATAAGTGACCTAGACATCATGCCACAGAGGGCTACAGATGCAACCAAACATTATTGCAGCTGGACTTTCAATCAGTTTGTGTCCCAAACTCATCCTTATCCTGTGATCACCTTTGGGAAACCATCATAAAGACTTGATTTGACAACAAACAAGAAACAAATCTTTTTTTTTTTTACTCAGACTCGATGTAATAGAGCTACAAAGACTGCTTAAACCAACATCCTTTGTCAGTGAAGTACTGTGAAATAAGGCAACGAACCTCCAGATGGAAGCAGGTTTAGCTGTTTTTACTGCTAACACAGCAGGTTGGTAGCAGTCTGACCTGGTGGCACCGGCACCAACACTACAGATAACAGCACTTTGACTACATTACTGAAAGAACAACAAAGTCTACCCGTGAAGTGAAAACAATCTTCATTAACTTCCGTCTATACGTTTTCGTCTTAAGCTTAGTCCTTAAATAGGAAATAACCATATAAAGGAAATACTTTGCGTTTTGGAACATGTCAATTTCCATTCCTATATCAAAGTCCAGTTTGTAATCAGACAAAAACACTGGCTTTTGCCAGGTTACATAAGTAAGTGCCTTCATGAGTGGTAAACGTAAGAAAAAAGAGGCATTTTACTGGTGAAGGTTTTGTACAGCTTGGGGATACTACTGAACAAAAGGGAAAAACCTTGAAGTTCAACCCCAGGCAAAGAAAGAATCCAAAAACGTGACAAGTATTAAAAAGACAGATACAAAGATTTTCATAAAGAAGACCCTGAAATTTAAAAAAGAATCATCATATACCAATAAGAGAAAGAAGTGTCCTCATGCAAGACTTCATGCTCAGTGAAATCAGGCGATGGGAAGACTTATAGCCCGTACGCATCATCAGTCTGCGCCGAGACGGTCAGGCTGATAAGCATGAGTAGGGAAGCTAGGCTTCCTATCTCAGACAACATACTGGTAATAGTCTGCCTTCCCATGATCGGGTGTTGCAAAGGGACTTAGCCAGGCTATAGAGAACGGATGGCCAAATACCACCTTCATGTTCATCCACTTTGTTCTTTTGGCCCATCTTCTCTCCTCCTTCTTTAACTGCTCTATGCCCTGCAGACCCAAGCAAATATCAACAGAATCAATAATGATATCTCAACATAATTTAAGGTCCCTGATTAAAGTTGCTGGTGACATGAATAAAAGCACTAAGCAGTTGCGTTGGAATTAATTCCATTTCAATTCCACATTCTGGCACAAACCCCTTCCAGGGTTGTGACCCCATTTATATAGTGCCCTCTAATGTCCAAACAATTTAGAGAACAACATGTACAGAACATACAAATTACACATTAAGAACCCATTATTACTCTTGCAGACCTCAAATGCTTTCCATAAAAGAAAAATCTGGAGTTGAAAGTTCAGATTACTAATTGAATTGAATTGTCTTAACCTAAACTTTGCAGAGCAGTGATAATTAAGCATAGAAAGGCTCATTAAGTAAGGGAGTGAATGGCAACACTTACTGTCTCATCAGTACAGATGGAATGGACTTGGGTCCCAAACATCACTGAGGTGAAAATAAGGAAGAGGAGTCCCTCAAAGCACAGGAGGATAAGGAGGATGACAGTTGCTGGAGGAGAAAAGGAACTACATTCTGGGAAGGGCCAGGGAAGGGAGGGTCAAAGGAAGAGAAAATAATGTTTAAACTGAAGGGTACTGATGGTTTGCTTAATTTCTTCTCTCTTCTGACTCAGAGGGGAGGAAAGGAGGAGCTGAACTGAACAATCAAGTCTACTCTAACACAGAGCATGCCAACATATAGCCTAACAGCATGGTACTTACTTGTCCAGTCAGACTCAAAGCAGAAGATAAAATGGAAGGCCACCATGATCAGGGCATGGAGGGATATCAGGGCAATGTACATCTAAAAGTAGACACAGATTACATCTCATCAGGTAACATAGTAGTTACAGTCATGTGAAGTAGTAAATGCACCCCCTGAAGTCTTTTTTGTACATATAGAAATGTAATCCTCACTTCCAACACCACACACAGAACCTAAATTAACAAATGACACATTAAGAAGTATTTTCTTGTGTACAATATGGAAATCATGGTTCACTCAATGATGGCAAGCTGGTGAAGACATGAGGCAGCCCCAAACCATAATGCCATCGCCTCCATACTTTCTGGTTGAATGCAGTGTTTCGATTCCACCAAATGATGGCATCTTGCATTGTGGCCAATCTACATGTTTTACTTCTCTGTCCAAAGCACACTGTTCCAGTAGTTACACTGTTTACTAAGGTGTTTCAAGGGCTCAGAAATGGTTTTGTAACACATCCCAGTCCCATGGGTCAATCTTTCATCTAAGGGCCTGGGACAGGTCTTTTGACAGTGACATGAGGTGTTATAACACACCCATATGGTTAAAACCAAACCACACCAAGTTTCTAATCTTTATGGAAGGCTGGACCCTTTCAGTTGCTCGGTAACCTTTCTGTAATATTTTTTGATATTGGCACTTGTTTTAGTGCACCTCATTCTAATAGTATACATTTTTTGTTAAAGGTAAAGAAGAACTTTTCACGCATAAGGAAATTACATTTCTGTTTTAATTGAATAAATTATTGGTTTCCCTTTATCAATGAATTTCATTGGATTTAGCTCAAAAACCACTTTCCAGGGGGTGCACTTACTTTATCACAGAACAGTACGCTGTAATGGTTAGCTAAAATGTATCCTTTTTTTAAAGCAAGAAAATGTCAAGATCCTGTAGGTAATGTCCAATATGAATGGTAAGACAATAGCACTATCAAATGTGGGAGAGTCAATGGCTTGGAGAGGAGGTATTTTGGAGTAATAGCTGCTTCTTGAATTAGCTATGCTAACCACTCACTGTGAAAAGCACGAAGTATTTCTGGTTGTTCTCTCCGACACAGTTGTTCACCCAGGGGCAATGGTGGTCCATTTTCTTGATACAACGTTTACAAACACTGCAAGGAGGGCACACATGCACACAAAGAGACAACATAAAATGATGGTTGAGAAATTAACAGAAATGAACCAGAAATCAAGGCCAAACCATGACCTACCAAGCTGCTCTATGTGGTTTACAGATGAGCCAGAATGTATACTGAAGGGGAAGTTCACCAATCTTTCCTCTTTCTATTTTTGTACACAAACCGTTTGATATTTTGTTGCAATGACAGTAGGTTGACTAGAACTAATTGTGAAAATGTATTAGAGACTTTAGATGTTAGAAAACACTTCTGAAGGATTCCTCTGCACTCAATTTGAAAACGCTCCACTACAGAATAAAAAGCTCCACTGTGCCATTAATCCATGTTTTAATAACGTTGTTAAAAACAACAAGATACAAATATAGAATTATAAGTCTTTGTAACAAACTATACAGATTCTGTTTATTATTTAATACATTATATTTACAAAAAACACAAAAAAGGCAAACCTAGAAAAATAAGTGACCTTCCCTTTTAACAGCACTAGTTTCTCATGTTCCATTTGGTGCTTTGACCAAGGTAAGAATAGCCTGCTGAACTTGGCGGATGATGTGTTATGCTAACTGAGGAAGAGCAGGGCGATGAACACTGAACTCAACCCTGACACATCATAATCAATCATCTGCCCCACTGAGCTGCAAAGGCTGTGATATTGCTTTAATAGAGGTGCTAGGAAACCATGGCCTTTGGGCTACTGACAACAGGATTCCTTAGTCACACATTTACCTTTTGCATACGTTCTGTAGCTTCAAACATGTTTAAAAGCTCCCCATGTTCCGTGGGAAGTCATTTCTAGGTTGCTGGTAAGTACTCATGGCTAATAACAAAGCAGCAGGGTCTAGCCAGAACAATATTGGTAAGAGAAAGTATTGGAAGAAAACACAAAAAGGGACAGCCGTTCCAAACTCTCTTTACCTGCAGTGGTGCGCTCTGTCAGGCTTGATACTACAGCACTTGGGACACTTGTAGACAACCTGGCCAGGCTTGAGCTGCAGGCTCTCAATGAACTCCTTGGTTGCATTCCCTTTTGGCACCGCCCCCTGGCAGAGAGGAACGAGTTAGGACAGGGCCCCCCATTCGCAACAGAAATTCATATTCAAACAATACACGGTTTTGAAGGGGCTGTCAACAAGCATGCTTTCTTGTAAAGACGATATGTTTTTCAAGACTGAATGCGCTGGGTTGAATATCTAAGCCTGAGAGCTCACCTCTGACAAATATCTCCTTTCTCCTGAAGTGTGCATTTTTTATTTGTCTGCCACTTCCACACCAGTCTAAAAGATTGGTGAAGGGCTTGTGGAGATGTCCACCGTATGTTGCTTTTTTCAGTCATTATCATTCAAGCAAGTGAAGACGTGAACAACTGCAAACTTTGGGAGGAAGGAGAAGTAGGTACTTGTAAGGCACAGCATCAAAGACAGACAGACGATGGACTAACCGGGTCTGTGCACATGGCGCGGGCATGCGAGGCCAGGGCGAGGAAGGCGAGGGCATTGAACAGGGCCCCATTGATGAGACTGTAGGGCAGGTTCTTGGCAGGCAGCAGCATGACGAAGACGACCACAAACTCGGCATAGAACACCAGGCACCACGTGATGACGCCGCACACGACACCGCAGCAGTCACGGATGAACCACATGGCGTCAGAGCGGGGGCGGGCCGGGGGAGGGGCACAGTGCTCGGGCTGCAGGTAGCCGGCTTGCCTCTCGATGTCCCTGCAGCGGTGTGCCGAGCTCTTCTTCATTCTAGAGCGTTGGCAGAGCTCGCCCCATGCTGCTGGGAGAGAAACGTGTGGACCGTTAGCGAAACCGAAGCCGGTGACGCAATGAAGTGATGACTGGGGTGCCAGTGTTGCTGGACGGCTCTGAATGTGTCCAAGGGGAAGTACAGGTCCCTTATATTTTTGCACTCTCCATAAACGTATAGGAATGAAACGGGAACAATGTCAAGTGCCTTGCTCAAGGGCAGATCCACAGATCACGTTGTCGGACCCGAGATTGGAACCAACAACTTCTCTGTTACTGGGACAAATGCTCAAAATCTTAGGTGACTTGCCACCCTAACTATGAGGAGAGGTGGACGTGAGAAACAACAGATGCACTGACGTGAATAGGTGACACTATTGTGTCAATATTACATTGTGTACACAGTATTGTTGGAATGTGGCATTGTAGACGGAAAATACTAGAGCACTGTGAGCTCTCATCTAATATCAACGGACGTGATCATTGACAAGGTAGCTACATGCAAAGTACTTAAAACAGACAGTAAAACAGTCAATGTATGTCAGAGAAAAAAAGTGTGAATGTTCTGGAAGTTCCTGTTTGTTTATGTAAATGAAACAGGAGGATCAAATACTGACTACTGTAATCCTAAATCAACACATAAAAAAGTCAGAGGATTCTTCGTGAGCAACAGGATCCAATACATGTTCTCATTCTCCCTAACTCTTATCTGGGCATGAATCACAGGCCACACCCTTGAAGTCATAGGAAGCCTGTATAATCCAGACCTGAAATTAACTTTTTGTGAGCAACTGGACAGTGCATTCTATAGCAAAACAAATAACAGTGTATTAAAATGCAATTCAAGCAACAATGTATTGTAACACAAGTATAACAACAATGTATTCTAATGGAAGTAAAGGAACAGAATTACAATTGTAATTATCCTGATTTCATCGGTCAGTTTTGTGTTTAACCAGAACTTTCAGTAGAACCAGAATGTCACAATACAATGTGTACAAAGGCGTGTCCAAAAATATGAAGAAAGTTTTCTAAACGTTTGTTTTTCTCTGAAATGTGTGACAAGAAGGTCAGAATGTCATCCAGCCATATAGCCAATACACTGGGAATTTCAGTGAAATCTCACTTTCACGATTAGCCATGCTAATTTAATCTATCAGCTCAGAAGGGAACACTGATGTAACTGGTGTGACGTTTAAAAAAAAAAAAATGTGTTCCAGGGTTTTACGCTTCGTTACACACTGCTGATTCAAGCAGCAAGTCGAGCAGGTCGCTCGAGGCCACACTCTGCAGGAGCCCAGCCCAGCCAGGGGGAGTCATCAGAGCACGAGTAGATCAGGAAATTCCAGCTGCTAATTTCTATCACCCTGTGGGGCTTTCTACCAGCGTTGCTTTGTTATGTCTGTGAAATCTCATTATCCGAGGATCCCAAACTGCCGCACTGATAAAGACCAATGAGTAAGTAGGTTTATAGTGGCAGTCAAGCCAAGACACTGTAGGCATGAACACATTAACACACATGTCAATATACTTAAATGGACAAGACAGAGCCCTACATCCCCTGGAAGACTCCCACAACACAGAGGGAAAAGCAACCCAGGTAGTGGAGAGCTGCAGGCTTTTATGTCTCATTTCGACCCAACAAGACAATTTGCTCAACAAAACCTTTAGGAGTGTTATGGTCCCCTTTTGATTATATAACCTAATGTCCCGACCAGGCAGGTTGAATTTTGTCAATCCCTTAACTGATCAATTAACTCTTGGTTTGGTGGGGTACATAGACTACGATCCTATGAAATCCACGGGTCAGTGTGTCACTCATCCACAAAGGCAGCACTACAACAGTCCCATTCTGCAAGCTGTGCAAAGTAACTAACCAGAATGCAAGAGTTGCTCAATGGATTTGATGAGCACAGCTTTGTAAGGCTAGTCTTAGCCTAGATAAACTGTACAAACATGTGTACAATTGATTTTGTCAATCAGCCAACAACTGAAAGGCCTTTCCTCAAAAAGGATGAGATGGCAGGTAAAATTTGCTACATAGGAAGTGGATTGCTTATGTCTTGTTACACTCCCAGAAAATACACAAAGCTAGCAGTAGCCTCTCTACTTCTGGGCATTTGTTGCTGCTCCATAAATCCAGTAAAAAACATGGTCGATACCAGATAATATACACTACAGCTCATATGGCATTTGTACAGTGTCAAGAGAAAAAAACCACTCTCGGGCAATTGTCGATCAGCTATTATTTGCTAAATCAATTGTATTTTGTAGTTGACTAGGGGGTGTTATAGACTACTACTTTATTGAATGCTCTTAGATTTGGTCTCAAAACCCAACTGACAATCTACCATGAATTAACATAATGATATACCTGAGTGTCTAACAGATCAGATTGATTCCGGTGATTACAGAAGAACGGCGTGTGAGCACTCTACTGTATATTAGAGAGGTTGCTCTATAATAATTATTTATAGGGATGTTGAACGGTCTTCTGCGTGGATGCCTTCAGCAGTAATGAAAAAGATTGAGGAGGGATAGTAAACTCAGATGAGGGAAGGGTGAATGTGGAGGAGAACTTAATATGAAGTAGCAAGTAGTCATGTGCGTTAGGGGCGGGAATTGGCAGGTAGCTTGCGCTACGATATATATCACGATACACACGTTACGATTCAATACATCACGATTCATCACAATCTCACAACAGAATCATGAAACTTACTGAAATGCTAAAGAAGATACTTGAAAGGACAATCTTTAGCCAATCCCCATGGGCAATCCCTAATAAAAAAGAAACAAGGCAAGCCTAGTTCTGCTGGTCTGCAGTATAAAGCGTTGCCCTCTCCAGATTGTGACCAGGGTCGCCCACGTGGAAGGCTGTGTATGAAATGTATAGTTTTTGGCTAATATTATCAGCCAGTAAAAGGCTTCCTAAAATCTACTAACTTCCTAGGAGTAATCATAATTATTGAGAAATTGCTTGCAAGACTGAAGCTGAACTTTTTCACGACAGAAACAATCGCAAAATAACCGTATACAGTTTTAGTTAAGGCTTTCTATAATGTAACTACTGTATGTTGTAGCCTGCAAATGTGTTTGTATATCCTGAGCCAAAACGCATGCACGGATGCGAAAAATCCACATGGCATCGGAGCCATCTATATGGCATCCACCAGAAACAGAGCCAATATCACAGTAAACTGCTTTATTTCAGGCTTACTAAAATGTAGATACTGAAGGTTTTAACCAGCGAGGTTTTCGTCCATATAGAATAATTCATAATGCGTACTTTGCTTTGCCTGTGAGGAGATGCAAACGTGGCATCTATAGTTTACAGGTCCAATTCTCTAACCACTACGCTATTTAACAAGGGGTACTCAGTCAGTCAGAGACATTTGCTATTCTTGGCTGGCTCTGCCTACACGGTCCAGCAAAATGTCAAATGAGTACACCATTTTCTGGTTTCTTATTAATGATAACAAACACACCCGTTCAGCAACCGCTACAATATTTAAAAAGACAGCTGTCAACAGCATAATAAACAACTAAACATTGATTCTAGAGATCAGATTATCAATACAATCTTGTGAAAAAAATGTAAAAGGTGTATTGGCACAGCACTTATGTACAATGGTATTCAGTCCCTTCATTCAGTACTTTGTAGAAGCGACCTTTGGCTGAGATCACAGCATTGAGTCTACTTGCGTATGCCTCATAGCTTTGCATAGCTGGATTTGAGCAGTATCTCCCTTCCTTACAGATCCTTCCAAGCGCTGTCAGATTAGATGAGGATCATCACTGAACTGCGATCATTGGGTCTCTCCAAAGAGGTTCAATGGGGTTCAAGTCTGGGTTTCACTGACTTGTCTCTGGTGGTCAGATGAGTCCATTAACAGACTTGTCCTGAAGCCCTCCAATGTTGTCTTGGCTTTGTGCTTGGGGTTGTTGTCATGTTAAAAGATTAATCTTTGGTCCTGTACACTCTGGATCAGGTTGTCTTTAAGAACCTCACTATATTTTGCTCCATTAATCCTTTCCTCAGTTTTGACCAGTTAATCTGTCCCTACTGCTGAGAATGACCCCATAGCATGACACTACCTCTTGGTGGTTCCAAGATTGGTCATAGCATGACACTACCTCTTGGTGGTTCCTCTTGGTTTCTTCCATCTCACAATGATGAAACCCAGTGTTCCTGGTAATTATATATTAGCTATTTTTCATAACCAATGCCTAAGTTGATTGGACTTGGTTCTAACTCTGGCACTGTGCAACCTTATTTCTGGACATCTCAGAACACAGGATGCATCTAAACTCAACTTGGAGTGTAATGGAAAAGGGTTAGAATACTTAATAACATGAGATATCAGTTTCGTTTTAAATACGTCGGCAAATGTTTGTTTTCCCTTTGTCATTACAGAGTATAGTGCATAGATTGATGACAACAATATATTTGACATACCCTCATGAATTACGTCCAAAACAACAAAATGCTGAAATAGCGAAGGGGACTGAATAGTTGCCGAAAGCAATTGAGAGCTTTGCTGTCCCTGGATCTAACGTACACACGTGTTTTGTCTTATTACCAATCATTTTTGTCATTTTTTCCGTTTAATTTAATGTATTTTGTTTAGGCATGAACGGCAATGAGAAATCTAAAAACTAAAAATCCTCAGGACGTCCTTCCAGCTTTAAAGATAAAAAAAAACTATTGTCAACAAGGAAGTCAGATTTTTATTAATTTACCTACGGAGTACCAAAGGAGTCAAAATGAAATAGACTGTATAGAAATAACTATGTATTTAATTTATTATAGAAGTATAGATTTATTTCATTTAGATTCCTTCCTCCATACCTAGTTATGTCAGCCAAGTTACAATAACTGATATTGATTGAATAAAAGCAAGTAGCATTGTTGTTTACTGTACTAAAGAAGGTAATACGTCTCGGAGTCGAGATCATGCATAAGGAACGTTTTAAACCAGACAACTAGTTAGTATTTCAGTAATGTTAGCTAGAAAAACAACCTGATGATTTTAACTCACCTCTTTCCCAATCAAGGAAAGAATTTTTAGACAAGGATCCTCTTTCTGATAGTCAGACACGTTTATCTCAGCTAGTGAACGTTACACCATTCACCATTCGCAGCTTATTGTAGTCCAGCTCGCTAGTTGCTTGCTAACATCGTTAGCGTAGGCGTAGTTAGCGGCACAATATGTTTCTCTAATCACCTTTGACGTGTCAAGACTATCGTTGCTATAAATCTAACTACTTGGTTTCGATGTTGCTGCTTTTTTACGATACTGAATCTAGAAAGCTCTCTTGTCAAGCAAGAAAACACACGGAGGAAAACCAGGAAGTGTCCTGCTTTCCATGCGCAAGACGTCTCTGACTTCCAAATTGTTCCAAACAATTATTTTGGCTATAAATGTCTCCAAATGTTCCCTTAACTGTTCCCTTACAAACCGATTCCAAAGATGCCTCTAAAAACGGGTCCCAGCAATTTCACCCAGCAAAAACTATATACATACGTTATGAAACATTGCAAATTAAAAGTAATAATAAATATTAGAAATGTATATTAACATTGTTTGGATCAGCTAAATCATTTATATAATTGTAGCTCAACCATGCAGAAGAATTGCAGAAAGAGTGCAGAATGTTCTGGTTTTATGCTATATAATATAACCATGTAACTGTAGCGCAATATGTATTGAAATTCCAGTATGTATTGCAATTCAATGCTCTACTTTACCAGT
>JACXGJ010000002.1:290355-382337 GCA_016801105.1 Esox niger | reverse complement strand
ATGTTGAGTGTTTTACCACAGTGGTGTGGTTTATTTTGGTTGTTAGCCGTAGGCTATACGTGTCACCCGGTCAGTGTCTGGTTTATGTTTGTATGTTTGTTACTTTGTTCATCCTTCAATTAAAACAATGGATAACTACCTCCATACCATCTCTGCGCCTGTGTCCTTCCACCAATTCTACCAGATTCTTGACAGTGCTGGATATTGGTTGGATATTGTAGTCTTTGGACTGCATCAGTGCCCACCCACTGGCAGCCATCACCATGGGCTATGTGCTTCATGCAGTTCCCAAAGGACACACTAATGTATCCAAATATATTTACAACAGATGTTGCATTTTATTTTTCATGATAAAAATCATGAAATAATGCGTATTGGAGGTTTGTGTGTGTGTCTGTCTCCTAGGGTCTGTGTGTGTTTGTGACAAGGTCCTTAAAATATAGAAAGAGAAGTACACCATCTACTGGGGGTAAATTGCACTCCACTTTCAGTTTCAAATCTTAAATTCTAATTTTTTGTCAATACCAGAACTTTTCTCATATTTATACAAATATAAAATTAAATGTTTGAAAATGTAGTTTGCCTGCTCTGTCATCATGCCATCTGACATGTTTATTCTGTTGTAGATTAAACATTTAGCAGTTGATGTTCAATTAAATATGTGCAAGAGAGGGGAGCAGAGTGGGATGCAAGGGGAAAAGAAACAGAAGATGAGTGGAGAGAAAGAGCAGGGGAGGATTAGGTGAGGAAGAGGGCAAGTGGCGCTTAGGTATCCCAATGTGGATGTAGTGAAAGGGAGAGAGAGAGAGGCAATAGATGAGAGGCGATAGAGAGGCGAAGGGAGGAGAGTAACAGGCTAAGTGAGCCCTTTATAAATGAAAGCAGATGCCTGGCATTATGAACTTGTCGGGTCGCAGATGGAGAGTACAGTGATGGAGCGCCCTCCTCCCCGGATCGTGATCACTCACTCACTCGCAGGCTCTCAACTTGTGCATTTCCCCCCTTCTGAAACACAAAAAGAATCACCCCGGAATACAAGAGAGCACGTTGAAGAGGAGGAGGAGGACCTTTCAAGCGAGTGATTAGTGAGTCTAACAAGGCCCTTTTCCGAGAAGAGGGGAGATAAACACTTATTTTTTCCTCCTTTTCATTCCTCCCCAGCTTTTTTTAAGCCTGAGCATTGATTGATCTTGGCGTTGGTACATGGTGATTGATTAGATTGCCTGCGGAACATCATCCAACTAACTATTCTCTCCGACAGGGGAGTTTGTCAGTGCCATTGATCTTGTTGTAAATGAAATGTTCCATTTCCAGCACATTTTATTGTTAAAAGCAGTTCATTAGCTACGCAGAGATTTATCACCAGTCTACTCCAGGCTAGAGAGGGCCGTGAAGACAGAAAGGTTCATTTCAATGAGGTATCGGTTTCACTACAGGGGGTTACACTGAGGAAGAAGAGTGATTTAAAGTCAACTAGCTCCAAATTGACCTTATGTACACATTGCTACAAAATCATCTACATAACCAACATCCAGCTTCTCAAAGTTTATAGGATTTCTTTTTTCAAAACATGATGCTGCGACTGAAAAGTATACTACTGAATGGGGTCTCTCTGGGTCTGTTTTTCTCTCACACACACACACACCAAAAACACACACAATAACACACAGCCCAATTAAAAGCTGTCATTTGAAGAAATCTTAGGTGTCCTCCTCACCAGATGTTCCTGGGAACCTGCAGGGTACCGTGGTGCTCTCTCGTTCTGCACTTTGTTTCATCCTAACTGTGAATAGTCTTTTTTAATGCAAGTTGACTCTCCGGGGACCGACTGGCACTCTAAGTCCCAGACACATCAAGGACAAAACTGCACCTCTGTCTGCCTCTGTCAAACTGTCTGTGTGCAGGGACAATTACAAAAGCAAACTTTCCCCACACACGGAGCCACTGGGTTTCTGCAGAATTACAGTAATCATTTTAAGAGTTATGAGAGAAAAAAATAGAGAAATAAGCAACGGCTTGTTGAGTAATTAGTAGGCAGGTCTTTTCTGGAACCTGTGTGCATGTGTATGAGATTTTTTTGATTATGCCGCAGTGTATGGTTGTGTGTGTGTCTATGTGTGTGTGGGGTGGGGGGTCATAGGTCAGAGTTTTATTCCTGAGATCCTTTAACTGGCTGAGTCGATTGCAAAAGCTATGCTTGTGGATATTTGAAGGTATAATATACATGAGCAATACTAATGGATGGATTCACCCAAAAAACCTAAAGCAAAGTGCAATGTGTCGTGTCAGTCAGGGATTCTTACAGATTAAATGATCAGGGACCAGTTATTAATGGAAAGAACCTTAAGTTCACCAGTGTGGAAGAAGCTACTTTTTATAAGGCGTGTTGACACTGCACCTTAGCCTAGGGCTAAGGGCCTCTTAGGCCTGGGCTAAATACTTGCATATTTTAAAGTGGGCTAGCACCACCCTTAGCCTAGGGCAAGCAGGCTCTGCTCCGTAGAAGAGTTAGCACCGACTTTCAGGGCTAGCCCCAGAAACACAGTGAGAAAGTAACCAGTGTGAAACGAGGTCAAGAACAAAACCATAGAATGTTTATTGTCCAATCACAAAATCTGCCCTTTCACTAAATTTACATACACTTGTGACACTCTCCGTTACCAAAGTACAAACAGCTTTGTATTTCTGTTTTGGTCCATTCACTCTGCAAACTTTTTTTGTTTCATTAATACTTGATATTAATCTTAGCAAGGTAGTTATTGCAGCCTGCTTTGGATGTAAATGTAACCAATATGTCAGAAGAATGAAGGTTGACTAACGTTTTGCTCTTTTTTTGCCTATTTTTAGTAAGTTGTCAATGCAAATAACAACAGAATGGGCATCTTGATCAACCGATTTCATGAAGTCATTAATTGAATCATGGTAGCATAACACTGATGGCGTGTCAGTGATGTACTGTAACATTATTCTCATGTCAGAGAGTATGCAACATTTGTAGTTTATCGTAAAATGGTATGGTAATGGTATTGTATCGTATTTGTCCATTAGCCCAGGCCACACCCCCAGCTGTCATCCACACGGTGGCTACATCCCCTGCTTTCTTTTACACGGTTGGGTCACCACCTGCTGTGTTACTCTACAAACACACCTGTTGTTCATATAGTTGGCTCAAATTTAACAGGGTCACAACCCACCACCAAACCCTCTCCTTTCTCTGGCACAGTTGGCTCTAACTCAGCTGCGTTTGCCACATGAGCTGTATACCACTGTGAATCGTGTATTCCCTTCCTTATAGATCCAGGACAGAAAATGTCGATCCTCAACATCTATAAGGAATTTGTGTCCCACTGCCCCCTACAGCAACCTGCCCTTAGCTTATATGGATATAGATCCTCTATGCACTATAGCTATTGGTGCTCAAATATGTCTTAAATGCTCAACTTAGCAGTGTGGTTACAAAGCCTTCCCGCCATTCCCTTTTCACGTTACACAGCAAGGCACTAATATCTTAGGTCTGGACCTGTTCAGCCTGGGTTTCTCTTTGGACAACATCGGCTTGGTGAGAATGTTGTGTGCGAGAATGTTGGCCCACCCTCTTGGACAGTGTGGGAGCCATAACAGTGTTTGAACATAAGAACCTACCGGATCCTATGGTGACTGCAGTGATTGAGCCTCTACAACATATCCGATTGGCTCTACGTGAGGATGTTTAAAAAGACCTCCACAAGCAGCTGGAGGATGGATTCATTGAGCTGGTGGAACATGGTTGACCATTACAAGACAAAGTCTCCTTTGCTACTAAAATCGGAGTATTCCGCTGCACAAAGGTCTCAGTTCGGCCCCTAGCTGTTTTCAGAAGATCATTGCCGGCATTACTGGAGCGGCTGTCTACTTGGACGGTATTATCGTCAATGGCCCAAATACTGCTGTCCATGACGAACATCTACAAGCTGCCGTCTCATCGCTGAGTCAACACAACTTTATTTAGCTGGTTTTGGTCTTCCCATCCATGGGAACATATGCAACTGATCTACAGTGAGCTCCACAATTTACAATCACTAACGCTTTCTGGTTGTTGCCAGTGACCTACACTCAAAATGTCTAGAGGTCATGACCATAAGCTCAATCACACCAAGGGTCATCATACACATCCTGGATATGCTCGTTCCTTGCTGGTAACTACCAGCAACTTTGACAATGGCCCTCAGCGGGGCTAATGACGGGCTAGAGTGATTCAATCAAACCCTGAAAAATAAAGAGATCAAGATCAGGGTTGCTTTTTCAATAAGTGATTGTCACAAACTCTGCTGTACTACAGCCTTGCTCACCACTCAACCATGATAGTCTCTCCTGCCAAGTTAATGCTGGGATAGAAACCAGAGCTGCCCTTACACATTTTCAATCCTGTTAAAGTGCATAAATAAGGAACGCTACAACAAAAGGAAGAGCACATGGCTGCCTGGATTTGAAGTGATGGACGGGGTCAGAGTGCAACAACCACATTGAGCAGACAAGCTTGGCGTTCTTTTCATCCATATGTCAGGATCAACGGCAGATGGGCCCATCAACGTTTCAGCTCACTGATGGCTGGCACTGGCATGCCTGCCGACTTCGGAATGTGCCACCTCCCACATATCCCACTCTACCATCGATGCCACCCTGAGTGGTTCCGTACTCGTGGCACAGGTTCCCTTTTCTCCTCCTGTAGAACAAGCGCTAGAGGTGGTTGCTGCGGCACCTGTCCTGCAGCATGTTGGACTGCACTTCTGCCCTGCCCACCTTCAGAACTGTTCTACCTCTTTTCCTGCTTAGTTTAAAGTGGGTGGGTGAATGTTGTGTTGTGTTCAGCACGAATTGTTTCGTGTAGCACCCAGATTGCAAAATCTGTGTTGATGACCCAGACAAGGTAAATTCGAGGCTTCCCATGCCGGAGATAAGTGAAAGGAGCTGTAGCATGATCAAGAATGTAGTTGCATTAAGATTGTACATATCCTTCACAATGTAGGAAATTCTATATACACCTCAAGGTATTGAAGACATGCACAAATCTAATAACGTAATGGCATGCACATTTTCAGTTAATCAAAACATGACATAATTGACATGTTTAATTACATGCTAATGTTGGACAGACCTTGTTCTGGGTTGCATCATCCAAATTAGTTTGGATGCACATATCAACTAATGTTCACCCATTCTCATTCCTGAACACAGTTATTGTAGTGTAATAAAATGCTAAAAATCTTATCAAGAACGGCCCCATTCAGATAAAAGCCATAATTTAGGCCTGCAACTAAACATGTAGTTTATTTGATGCTTTTTTTTCATTCTTAAAACTCATAGTATTTACCTGGAAGCTTGCGGGTTTAATTTGATTAGACAAGGGACACATTGGAAATACCTAGTTGTGGTGATGTCTTGCAGTAACACGCGTCCTCAGCCATAACAAATGGCACACATTAGCTCAGACATAGTCAGCTCCTCGTACGGCTACACTGGAGCCTAGCGCAGCTCTCATCCATATTCATTCCTCAAAATTGGGGACGGTGACATATGGTTGGTACTCCTGTACATCCCCCTGAACGAGAGACACAAATTCAGAATTGGATTTAACACTTGAATTCCCTACTGACCAGCAAGGCTGACACAATTACCATCCTGGAGAAGCCACACACACACACACACACACACAGACACAGGCCTAATCCAATTACAGCAGAACTTGTGTGTGTGTGTTGTGTATTTTTATGCATGGTGGTGAGTGTGTGTGTGTTTGTGTGTGTGTGTGTGTGAATCAAGGGAAAAGAGAGTGGGACTGGCACTAAGCAGTCCAGTTGTGGTCAGGTCAAATCTCTTTTCCACTGAGTCATCCTTAATTCTAATTTTTCTTTGCCACTCTGTTGTCACCTTCCTCTCTAGCTCTTTGTCAAATTCTTCTCTGTTTTGTTTTACTCCTACATACTAATAAGCATCAATTTCTTTCAGCCATTTCTGTTGTACATCTCTGCCTAGCTCCCATTACCTGTGCTCTGTCAGAGGGAACCATAAGCATCAGGTGAACAGTCTCACAAAATATTTTCATTATTAATGAACATATACAATCGTTCAAAAATGTGGGGTCACTTAGAAATGTACTTGTTTTTAAAAGAAAAGCATTTTTTGTCCATTGAAAAAACATAAACTTTATCAGAAATGCAGTGAAGACATTTGACTGTTGTGGCTAGAAAAGGCTATTTTTAATGGAATGTGTGCAGTGGGGAGAACAAGTATTGGAGACACTGATGATTTTGCAGGTTTTCCTACTTAGAAAGCATTTAGAGGTCTGTAGGTACACTTCAACTGTGAGAGACAGAATCTAAAACAAAAATCCAGAAAATCAGATTGAATGATTTTTTAATAATTAATTTGTATTTTATTGCATGACATAAGTATTTGATCACTTACCAACTAGTAGGAATTCCATCTCTCACAGACCTGTTTCCTTTAAGAAGCCCTCCTGTTCTCCACTCATTCCTGTATTAACTGCAACTGTTTGAACTTGTTACCTGTAGACTCCTGTCCACACACTCAATCAAACAGAATCCAACCTCTCCACAATGGCCAAGACCAGAGAGCTGTGTAAGGACATCAGGGATAAAATTGTAGACCTGCACAAGGCTGGGATGGGCTACAGCACAATAGGCAAGCAGCTTGGTGAGAAGGCAACAACTGTTGGCGCAATTATTAGAAAATGTCAAGATGACAGTCAATCTCCCTCGGTCTGGGGGCTCCTTGCAAGATCTCACCTCATGGGGCATCAATGATCATGAGGAAGGTGAGGGAGCAGCCCAGAACTACACAGCAGGACCTGGTCAATGAGCTGGGACCACAGACACAAAGAAAACCATTAGAAACACACTACGCCGTCATGGATTAAAATCCTACAGCGAACGCAAGGTCCCCCTGTTCAAGCCAGCGCCTTTCCAGGCCCGTCTAAGGTTTGTCAATGACCATCTGGATGATCCAGAGGAGGAATGGGAGAAGGTCATGTGGTCTGATGAGACAAAAATAGAGCCTTTTGGCCTAAACTCCACTCACCGTGTTAGGAGAAAGAAGAAGGATGAGTACAACCCTAAGAACACCATCCCGGCCCTGAAGCATGGAGGTGGAAACATCATTGTTTGGGGATGACGACTGCACTGTATTCAGGGGAGGATGGATGGGGCCATGTATCACAAGATCTTGGCCAACAACCTCCTTCCCTCAGTAAGAGCATTGAAGATGGGTCATGGCTGGGTCTTCCAGCATGACAACGACCCGAAACACACAGCCAGGGCAACTAAGGAGTGCTCCGTAAGAAGCATATCAAGGTCCTAGAGTGGCCTAGCCAGTCTCCAGACCTGAACCCAATAGAAAATCTTAGGAGGGAGCTGAAAGTCCGTATTGCCCAGCGACAGCCCCGAAACCTGAAGGATCTGGAGAAGGTCTGTATGGAGGAGTGGGCCAAAATCCCTGCTGCAGTGTGTGCAAACCTGGTCAAGAACTCCAGGGCACATATGATCTCTGTAATTGCAAACAAAGGTTTCTGTACCAAATATTAAGTTCTGCTTTTCTGATGTATCAAATACTTAAGTCATGCAATAAAATGCTAATTAATTATTTAAATATCATACAATGTGATTTTCTGGATTTTTTAGATTCCGTCTCTCACTAGTTGAAGTGTACCTATGATAAAAAGTATAGACCTCTACATGCTTTGTAAGTAGGAAAACCTGCAAAATCAGCAGTGTATCAAATACTTGTTCGCCCCACTGTACATAGGCCAACCATCAGCAACCATCAGTGTTCCACTGGCATGATAGGCTTGCTAATCCCAGATTATCATTTCAAAAGACTAACTGATCATTAGAAAACCCTTTCACAATTATGTTTGCACAGATGAAAACTGTTGTACTGATTAAAAAAGCAATAAAACCAGTTGAGTATCTGGAGAATCAACAATAGAGGGTTCTGTTCCAGGTTCAAAAGTTCCAGAAAGAAATAACTTTCTTCTGAAACTCGTAAATCTATTCTTATTCTAATTAAGGCTATTTCATGTGAGAAATTGCCAAGAAATTGAAGATCTCATACGACACTATGTACTACGCCCTTCATAATATGCCACAAATGTCTCTAACCAGAATAGAAAGAGCAGTGGGAGGCCCCGGTGCACAAATGAGCACGAGGACAAATACATTAGAGTGTGTAGTTTGAGAAACAGACTATGTTTCCCAAACTACAGACTATGTCCTCAGATGGCAGCTTTAATTAAATAGTACCCACAAAACATTTGTCTCAATGACAACAGTGCAGAGGCGACTCCAGGATGTTGGCCATCTAGGCATAGTTGCAAAGATACAGTCATATCTCAGACTGGCCAATAAAATGAAAAGATTAATATTGGCAGAGAAACACAGACACTGCACAAAGGAAGATTGGAAACAAATGTAAAGGGCAGACAAATCTAAATTTGAGATGTTTGGATCACAAAGAAGAACATCCATCAGACACAGACTAAGTAAAAAGATACTAGATGAGAGCTTGATGCCTTTTGTCAAACAAAGTGGAGGCAATGTGATGGTCTAGGGGTGCTTTGGTGGTGGTGAAGTGGGAGATTTGTTCAGGGTAAAAGTGATCTTGAACAAGAAAGGCTATCATCCCATTTTGCAATGCCATGTTATACCCTAATTTCCTCCTACCACAGGACAGTGACCCAAAACAGCTCTAAAATACAGTATACAAGAACAGAAGAAGCAGTCAGCTGCTATTCTGTCAAAAATGGAATGGCCAGCACAGTCATCAATGGATCACAACCCTAATGAGCTGCTGTGGGAGTCGCTTGACCATATGGTATGTAAGAAGTGTCCATCAAGCCAATCCAACTTGTGGGAGGTGCATCAGGAAACACAGGGAGTTATCAACAAATTGACAGCTAGAACCAACTCTAGGCTGGTCAACAAACTCGATGTCCTGAGGATCAGCACCTCTTTCTGCAACTGGACTTCCTAAACAACCTAAACAACAGACCCAAGTCCGTCAGGTTAGACAACTTCACCTCCTCCACCCTGATCCTGAACAGTGGTGTTCCACAAGGCTATGTGCTGAGCCCTCTCCTGTACTCCCTCTTTACTCACAACTGCCTTCTTGTTCACAGTTCCAACACTGTTTGCAGACGACACCATGGTGGTAGGCCTGATCAGTGATAATGACGAGTCAGCCTACAGGGGGAGTTTGAGCGCCTGGCAGCATGGAGCGCAGATAACAACCTGGCCCTCAACGCATAGAGAAGTAAGGAGCTCATGGATTACAGGAAATTAAAAGGCTGCAGTCACATCACAGTTTTTATTGATGGAACTCAGGTGGAGCTTACTGCCATCGTAGTCCTTCAGCGCAAGTGATGTCTGTGCAAGGCATGCAGGATCATCCAGCCCACAATCTGTTTGCCCTCCTACCATGAGGCAGGCAGTACAGATCTCTTTGTTTAACAACCAGCAGGCTCAGGAACTGTTTTTCCATCTATTGTAACCATGCTTAACTCTCTGGACCAGAGAACCCTGTGACACATCACAAAACACCTACTCCTGCCTCTCAGGGACCTTGTTGCACTACTCACTTTGTACTACTCTGACTTGCAAAGTCTGATAATGAAAGTTTTCAGTTGTTACATGTACATGTCTTCTCTAGGTACCTCACTGCTGCTATCCCTGCATTTCAATAAGCCTCCTTGCACATTTAGAACTGCCATCGTGCTTGCATTTTTACAGTTGTTACATATGCATGTCTACCACGGGGACCTCATTGCTGCTATCTCTGCATCCCGGTTGCACATACTACCTTACTCCTTCAATTTGCCTCGATTGCACATCTAGAATGCCATTTAGAGTTGCCATTTGTACCCGCACAATTATTATCCCACTTGTAACATACACTATACTTAATACTGGTACATTTTCTGCCCTCTTCTATTTGCCGTAATTGCACATTTAGTTTCGCCATTTGTACTGCAATTGACTTCATTGCACATCTATGCATTCCACTTACGTATACTTATTACTTGCCCTCTTATAATTGTACATCTGGTTAGATGCTAACTGCATGTCATTGTTCTGTACTTATACTGTTTAATGCCAAATAAGTTGGATCTAACCTAATGTATATTTACATGGAAAACAAGGATATTTCTATGTGACCACAAACATTTGAAAGGTATTGTGTGTCTATAGGTGCTCATAGATAAAACAAATTTCAAAATGATTTTGAGCATACTGTTGCATTAACTCAACAGAAGTATTTTCATGGCTGTAGTTGAGGAAAGTTAAGCAAGCTAGCTGAGCGACAGCTAACATTTGCCAGTTTGCTAACAGACACAAACAAACATTCAACATTTTTCATCCAAATGTAATCTGAGAAAGAATATGATATTCAAGTTAACAGAGATCTTGCAGTGTGGTGATGTACAGTCATTATGTTCTTTGCTATTTTCAACCTGATTGTACAGGACAGTCTTTATTGTCCATTGTTGAGGTTCATGTGCGAGATGGTTTATCCATTGTTTTCATTTCATTACTAAAGAATAAAAGTCCCTCATTAACAATATTTCTACCCCTGAGTCAGAAGTCTTGGGTGCAAGAAATGCACCCTGCATTCATCTGTTGTAATGGATTATCTAGTTGGGGTTCATGTTCTACCTGCATGCACTGTATGTCTGTACTAATAAAGGGTATACAGCTCAGTGTCTGTGAGTACTGAGAGGCAGATATTAGCCTTGACAGATCACTACGTTAATTGCTAATTGTGTTTCTCATTAGGTGCAGAGGTGACAGGTGTTGTTAGTGTGTTGTGAGTTCTACAGCGCTCTCCCATGACTTGTGCTAACTCCCCCTGCGCCGCACCGCCGATCCATGTGCTAATGGCTCCCCTGAGATCTCCCATCAGACCCAAGGCTCAGTGAAGAAAGAGGTCGATTTTAGCTACTCTGTAGCAACCATACGCAAAGTCACAGTGGAATGTGATTTCCCATAGTTGTGTCAGCAGAAGTAGTCATTTTTGTGAAGTAGGAATATATTAAAAAGGGAATTATGGTTCATGTTAGCATATTGGTTGTAAAAGGTATGGACAGAGACACTTCCTGGATTGTTTCTTTGTTTGGACATGTTGGGTGTGGTCTCAGTTACATCCTCCAGCTGTAGAACTAACATTGGCAATGGGCTCATTCCTTTTTCAGATGGTACTTAACTGCTGTGTTTAATTACATTATGTGGAAAATAGGAATACTTCCTGATAATTAACAAAAATAATGAAACACAATTGTTTACCAGCTAGTACAAAATGATAAATAGTGGTCAATAGTTAGTTTCAATTAATCCCAAATTCAACAAAATGTTTGCAGTATTTTCACAATCATTGGTACTATGGGGATGAATTTGTTGATCTTATAGACTTACACATCACAATATGTTGTTATGTCCATCCAATGTGAGGGTTTCATATGGATATCAAAAAGGGGAACCCCATGGCTTCATTTTAGGGCCTGCTATTTTCACCGGACATATCAAATTGGAAAGGCTGTGAATATAATTGCAGAAATGGGTTAATGTATGTTGAGTGAATATTTTGATGAGAAGTTCTCTGACATACACAAACTATCCCTCAGGTTCATACGATAACCCAAACTAAAAAGTACATGAATCAGTCAGTGGTCTAATCATATGGCTGAATCTACCATATGGCTTTATCAATGGATCAGTGCTGGCAGAGGCGTCAAATCAACCAGATGGCTGAAACAGTGTATCAGTGGTTTCTGTGAAGTCCTAGTGAATCAGATGAATGAATCAGTGGGTCAGTGGTTACTGTGAGGTCCAAGTGAATCAGATGGATGAGTCGGTTGGTCAGTGGTGGCAGTGAGGTCCTAGTCAAACCAGATGGATGAATGAGTGGGTCAGTGGTGGCTGTGAGGTCTTAGTGAATCAGATGAATGAATCAGTGGGCAACTGGTGGCAGTGAGGTCTTAGTCTGTGTCACTGCCTGGTATGGCACCTGCACTGGCCTTGACTGCAAAGCATTTCAGGGGGTAAATAAAACAGCCGAGCGCATCCCAAGGTCTGACCTGCCATCTCTGCAGGATCTCTACACAGAGAAAATACAGGAGTATTCGGTCCAAAACGAATAGGCTACGGGACAGTTTCTTTCCCCCGGCTGTAAGGCTGCTCAATTCAGGAACCCCTCTTCCCTTCCATCCATAGTGCCATGCACACCTGTCACTTTATATCATGCTCATCTGCCAATTATATCATGGACACCTGTCACTTTAAACATTTTTGCACTGCTGTATAGTTATTATTATTGATGCATTGATTTTTGTATAGTGTTATTGTTGATGTTATCTTCTTATTTTGGTATTAATTAATGTTAATGTAATTAATGTTACTTTTTAACTTTTAACTGCACTGTCGGGAGTAAGCAAACCAAGCATTTCATTGCCATAACTTGTTATTGCAAATGGCAAATAAACCTTTTGAACTTGAACTTTGAACTAGCCTAACCAGATGGATGAATCGGTGGGTCAGTGGTGGCTGTGAAGTCTTAGTGAATCAGATGGATGAATCGTTGGGTCAGTGGTGGCTGTGAGGTCTTAGTGAATCAGATGGATGAATCGTTGGGTCAGTGGTGGCTGTGAGGTCTTAGTGAATCAGATGGATGAATCGGTGGGTCAGTGGTGGCTGTAAGGTCTTAGTGAATCAGATGGATGAATCGGTGGGTCAGTGGTGGCTGTGAGGTCTTAGTGAATCAGATGGATGAATCGGTGGGTCAGTGGTGGCTGTGAGGCCTTAGTGAATCAGATTGATGAAGCAGTTGGTCAGTGGTGGCTGTGAGGTCTTAGTGAATCAGATGGATGAATCGGTGGGTCAGTGGTGGCTGTGAGGCCTTAGTGAATCAGATGGATGAAGCAGTTGGTCAGTGGTGGTTGTGAGAGCACCTCTAATAGAATATTCTGGGTTGATTGTTTTGGTGATTGATAATTACTATTGTTGCTGAGACCCTGGCGTCCCCGTTTGCCTCACGTGTGCTCTGTTTTCCCCGGCTACTAATTACAACCTGAGGCTCTGTCCCCACACAGCCTGTGTCTGATATATCCCCCCAGTGCCACCTTTGTCTCCCCCACCACTGCCATTAGCTGCACTTGGCAGCCAATATTAACCCAGGTATTAACGCTTCCCCGGCCCACCTGCTGCCCTTATGGGACACTCTCATTGGACCACTGTGTGTCTGTTCTATAGGGGACTATGGAGGCACACAGGAGCGCATGGTGTTAATAATAATAATTACCCCCCAGGCACTGTCCTGCTCTCAAAGTACACAGCCACGCTAACGAAGTGTCTCAGTTGGGGTCCTTTGCACCAATAGGCCGTTCCTAAGGGAACAGCATCTCTAGTCCACACGATGAACAACAGTGCCAGCCCCCATCCCCTGATGCACCCTGCTTTGTTAGACTGACTCTTCCTCAACCACCTCTGCCTTCTTTCTACGCTTCCTGGTCTTTCTTTGATGTGTCACCTGAGTGGGTTACACTTGACTTTGTCTCTGTAGCAGACGCTCCCTCCCTCCCGCTCTCCTCTTGTGACCGTGACTCTAGGGAGACACCCCAATCTCCTTTGTCATAAGATTGCTCTACCCCTCTGTGTCTTTTTATTTTCCCATTCCCACAGCAGGTCTATCCAGCGCCAATTAGCTCGTCGTTTACACCAACTACCGCAACACCAGCTTCATCACAAGTGGCCTTCTTAATGGCCACTGCAAATTATTTGTTAGGTATATGATTTTGTTTATTAAGGCATATTTGTTTAAGGCATATAATTGTCTATTTCCATACTATTTTGAAAAGCAGTTTTTAACTTAGTATACTAAGTTTACTTCAGTTTACGTCTGATGGAAAACAATCAATGGGTGGGACAAACCTCTTGTTATAATCATTCAACCCAAAATTATTTCAATGGGGCCAAAAATGGGTTCTGATAATCCCAGTGTATTTTTTTTATCGTATGTGTGACGTTGTGATGGCAAAATCCAAACTAGCTTTTATTTTGTGCTGCTTTCTTGTGCAAGAACAGTAATCAATGACTTATTTGATGCTTTTTCTTCAAGGAAAGCTTCAGTAATTTTTGCTGGTATTAATCAATCAAATTGTATTGGTGGCAACATGCATACGTTGTCTGGAAAGTAGGAAAGTATCAGATGCATGGCCTACAAAGAAGAGTGTTGATTGCCTCCCTTGAATCATTCATTCTGTAGTTATTCAGCCCTTTGCAAATAGATAGAACATTTTGAAAACAAATATATATTTTTTTAAATAAAAGTATCAATGCAATACAATGTTTTTGTAACACAATTGATATTATTATATCAGAATTATTTCATGTTTTGTCTATAATTGGCCAATACGGATTGATGCCAGATATATTGGTGCATCTCCATAAAAACATTTTTTTTTTTATTGCTAAACATTTGTGGAGAAGCTTGGCATCCATGAATACTCACCACTGTCACTGTTTCAATCGCTGTGACTTGATTTGTAGCACACAGCTTTTCCATGCAGCCACTGCAAGTGAATGAAAGGCTTTCTTCATAGCCAGTAGCATTAGCAGTGCAAATAAACTCTAGTCAACACCAAACCCACCACTGGTTTGCCACTGAAGCTGAGCAGGGTGGGTTCTGCACAGCACAAATAGCTTCTTCAAAATGAATTGAAATAAATTTAGACCTAAATCAAGCTCAAGAAAACCATCTACCAATGGAGTAAAATAAATGTGTTTGTAACAAGACAGGACATTTGAAGTGACCACAAAGGGTAAGAAATAAGCAGTCTTCCCTATGGACTGAAGATCAAATCCCAATGACCCAGGGTGGTAATTAGGACATTGCCCTTAAAGGCAGAACATTCCAAGTAAACATTGTCTCCAAGTCATTCAGGCTAATACAAGTTTAACTATGAGTCACCAATGGTTGAACTAAGTCCTAGTCTGAGTCACCAATGGTTGAAATAAGTCCTAGTCTGAGTCACCAATGGAAATTCCAAGTTGTGCCAAGTCCTGAATATTGAAACTCCAATCCGAGTCCAGCTACAGAACTGCTGCAATACTGGAGAATATGAACAATTATTACAATAAACACATATTTCTTCAGTTCAGCATTTTGAAGGAAGCCATGCAAAATTATTATTTACAAAGAAATGCTGCCATAGTCCTAGTATTTATTTGTGTACTACGGTGTAATATAGTGTTCTCCCACCACAAAAACTATAATGCTCAGATGAATGGTTTTAAACAAAAGTTCCAAAGTTTTGCACTACACTGTATGTGTACTTGCACATAATAAAGATAGTAAAAGTGCTGCAACCATTCAGCTTTAGAATAATCATGTTCATGTATTAATTTTGACAAGATTCATTGATTGTACCTGGAGACTTCCAGCACTAACCTAACGATATCCTAACTTCAATTGTCTTCAGACTGCATGCGAATGCATACATATTGCAGAAACTCAACCTGAACCTCACATTGTCCCATATCTAGGTAACATATTGTAGATATTGATTAGTATTGGTAGCATTCTGTAGTATACTATATCTACGGTGTATGTAAAACAGTGGGATGGTATATCTGAGGTTCTTCTAAAGTGTCCCAATGCCACCCACTTTGATCTATCTTGGCGGTCAGGGCAGCGATGGCTGGCACAATGCACAGATCTGATTGGATTTGACAGGGGATCCCTGAACAAGCCTGAAGTGTCCAGACACATCTTTGTCCCCATCACACACAGACACACACCACACACAGCGTCAGCAGGACCACACTCAACACTGTGAAGAGTGTCTGCGTGAGTTGGTGTACGTGTATGTGCCTTAGTGTCTGTACGCGTCGATTAGATTTATGTCAATACTGTACAACGTAAATCATACTTAGGCCTTAATTAAATCCACAGTGGGTGATCGGCATCGTGGCTTTTAAAGGCAATTTGATCCGACATATGCGCCGTTTACCGTGAATGGTAATCGGCGAATACTGCCATTAAAAGCCAGGCCTTAAACTCTCGATGAGGTGACCTACCGATACACGATAAAACAGCCTGTGATATTATTTTATTACCCTTGTTGTCATACCTAATGAATGCAGGGTGGGGATTAGGACAAATAGCCATTATCAGGTACATGTTTAGTTTGGATAGGTCCCCGTTACAAAATGTAATGTTGGACTATTGTTTGACTGCTTGTAGCTCACTACTTGCCATTCATGGTGCCTCTTCGTCACTTCATTCTTCAATATGCTGTGCAGCACAACAACATTCTATTTAGAATCTCTTCTGGAAAATTCTATTTAAACAACCTGGTAAACATGTCTTTCTTAATTCATTATTCTGCTCCCCATCATGATGAAGCCTCTCAATTTAATGAGGCAAATATATATTTCTGCAGTGATTGTCTCTCTCAAAGTATTAAGACTATTAAATGGACACATCTGTTTTTAATTAGGAGCTAAAGTCACCTCGACGCTGCCTTCCATTTTAATGTACTTTGAGATCTGATTCCATCAAGTCTCCCTCTGACAAACAATGCGGTGTTTCTCTGCGGCTCTCTGCAAACAATGGCCTAGAATGAGATAAGGAAAGATGTGATAACGATATCGGCGTAGAATAAAACCGGCGGTACACATAAAGCCCACTCAGCTCAGTCATTCCATTGTATCTGCAGTGCAGGGTTATGACCAGGTCTGCACTGACATAAACTACATAATTGCCCCATCCTTCTTTCTGTCATTCTAGACAATATCATGTCAGGGGGTCCTCCATAGAGAGATAATATTATTGGATATTGCAACGCCATTGGTTTGGTTCTCGTTGCTAAGGTCCTAATAGCATTTTTGACAAATTGCATTGCAGATGCAGAAGCACAAATATCAATACATTTGAATGTGTTGTCTTATCAGTGGTGCATAAGGATCTGTTGGTTATTTCGTAGAACAGCAACCCCCCCCAAATAGTAAATACCCAATAGGGGCGCCATGATAAAGGTTAGCCTATGAAGCCTGATGTTGGTTTAAAACATAAGGGATATGTGCATACTATTCAGGCAGCCGTGGCCTTGTGGAAGGGAATTGCACTGCATTGTGGGAGGCTGTGGGTTAGCTCCCCTGGCTGGTTGGTTGGGGAGTGAAGCGGGCAGGTGTTAGACTC
Source organism: Esox niger (assembly GCA_016801105.1). Taxonomy (NCBI): domain Eukaryota; kingdom Metazoa; phylum Chordata; class Actinopteri; order Esociformes; family Esocidae; genus Esox; species Esox niger. The sequence goes on along the minus strand of JACXGJ010000002.1, from coordinate 365,093 downwards.
CAGGAGCCAGCTCTCAGAAACAGGTCCCTGTACAATATCGTTGAATTGGAAGGCAGATCTCACAAGCACCTTTTAGGGAGCGTTGCTTGTCTTAGCTCCACCTGCCATCTAGTGGAGTGAATGAAACCTTTATGAGAGAGCATGATCAATATTAATATGGCCATTTTAAGCCCTTGAAACACGTCAGTTTGAAAGGCTTTGTTGTGGTGAAGTGTTTCCGTTTTTGCTGCTGACAAAGGTGGACATTGGTATGTGTGTATGTCTATGACCTGCTTTGTAATTCCTATGCTCAGAGTCCAAGGTGAATGGAATAGGTTCATTATGCATTACTTCCTGTATCTTGTGTGGTAACCAATGTGTGTTGATAGACAGGCTGAACTTAAATTACCAGTTGGCCTGCGTTTGTGCTTGTGGACAGATATATTAATTATCCATATGTTGTTTTTTATTTATTTATTTTAAATAGCTTGCACGTAAATAATCTTTCATGGAGCAATCTCGGTCAGCCCGGACCTATGTAATTGGTGAGCATCTTACCATCAGATAGCCAGGTAGTGAAGATAGTGATAACAAAACATTGCATCAAAATAATGTATTTTTTATTAAGTGGCCCAGCCAGAGCCCAAACTCGAACCTGACTGAACATCTTTGTAGAGACTTGAAAGTGCTTGGGAGGATCAGCACTGAAGAAGCTTTCATGTCATACCCAAGAAGGATTGAGGCTGTAATCACTGCCAAAGTTGCATCAATAAAAGTGTTTTTTAATAAATGTAATCAAATACATTTCTAAAAAAGTGTCTTCACTTTGTCCTTATGTGTTATTAAACCTGCCAAGGATATTCTTTAGGATGCCAATCCAGCAAAAAAGGCGCTATATTTAATTAGTTACAAATGAAGAAGAGTACATAGAACCTGTATATGACAATTCTATTACAGTAAATAGCCAAACGTCTAATTGGAGGGAGGAAGCGCTCCTTTTAACAAAAAAACATGATCTCAGAAGAATTAACATTTCTTTGAACTTTGTGATGTTAATGACACGACCACCGAGCAGCAAAATAATGCAGTAGAATTTTCCTGTAAAATCAATTAATGCCACAAGCAATACAATGAAATATTGAAACGTGCAGCTCTTTGGATCAATCAAAAGTCCAAACAAAGCTATTAAAGAATACAATAAATTAATTTAGTCAATCCACAATTCATCAGTCTTCACCCCTCAGGAAGCTCAAACCTAGTAAGGATGAAAGTGAGGAAGAACTCTAAAGAGGAGCCAGGCGGTCTGGGGGATTGTGGTTTTTGAAAAAAAACACCATTTCATGGCGCCCTTCAACTGAATAGACCAAAAATTTGAATATATATTTAATTTGTCTTTAATGTGTTCCATTTAGATGTCTTTGTTGCATTGTTGTAGTTGATGTACTATAGCTTGTAAACACGGCTCATCTTTAAAAACCTTACATTGACATCATGTTAAGGACATTCACAGACTTATCCCAAAGCCTCTCCCGAAGCGTTATCTCACCTGTGTTCTTAAGAGTATTTGTCCTGTTTGAAGGCAAACCTTTGCCGCAACCTGAGGTCCTGAGCGCTCTGGAGCAGGTATTCACTGGTCTCCCAGTTCCTCCTACTGACAAACCTCTCCACAGCGTTATACTGCCGCAACCATGCTTCACTGTAGGGATGGTATTTTCCTGGTTATAAGCAGTGCTACAGACGTGATACTTGGAATTCAGACCCTATAGTTCAATCTTTGTTTCATCAGACCATTGGATGTGCTTTGGAGGACACATCTCGACATCAACTGCCCCGAGACATGTGGGAGTGGTTGCATTAAAGCAGGGCAGATTTTTATAGGAAATTGGGGATACAAAGAGGGTTAAAAAACATTGCAATAATTTCCACTTGCATCACAATCCGTTGTTGAAAATGACTACAAGTGGTTTGCAGAGGGCTTATGATATACTATTAATGTTAGAGTGAACATCCATGGTACCAGACAGTCTCAAATTGTATACAAGGAGATCTTACCTTTCAATGGAAATATCGCTATGAAATAGTCTGTATGATGTAGTGATCTGACATTATGTATATATCCAGGAGCATTAAGATCTAGCAGCTACACCGTGACTGACCAAATCTTGATTGACCACATTGTGACTGACCACATCTTGATTGACCACATAATGACTGACCACAGCTTGATTGACCACATCATAGCTAACCACAACTTGACTGACCATATTGTGATTGACCACACCTTGATTGACCACATCGTGAGTGCCCACACCTTGATTTACCACATCGTGACTGACCACAACTTGATTGACCACATCGTAAACTGACCACACCTTGATTGACCACATTGTGACTGACTACAACTTGATTGACCACATTGTGACTGACCACATCGTGACTGACCACAACTTGATTGATCACATCGTGACTGACCACAACTTGATTGAACACATCGTGACTGACCACATCGTGACTGACCACAACTTGATTGATCACATCGTGACTGACCACAACTTGATTGAACACATCGTGACTGACTACACTGATGTTTTCACACTAAATTAATCACAGAGGAAATCCAATTTAGCGATATGCTTTTATTTCCGAAATGTTTTACTAACCTGGGCTCTCTGAATAGCACTCTAGTTATATTAGACGCTAGATAATTTGGTGTTGATGGAGGAACGACATGTGAATTTTTATCCCACATATTTACAGAAAATGGCATCTACTCAGTTGTTTATGTTCCCTTGACATAATACCTGCATTACCCTTCACTTCCACTGCATGTCAGTATAACATCTCCTATTAAAATATAATTTTGTACACAGATACCATGGTTTGGGTATTTTCTAACAAGAGATTGGAGTTACGTTGACAAACAAGCACCTGCTCTATTGTTTCCCAAATTTGTTGGTATGTTTGTTTTGGTATTACATGCTTTTGGGGGAATTGTCATGGTATTTACGTTGTTTTAGACCAAGAATTCAAACAATGTTTCATCTGTTTCACTTCAACACTGGCGAGCATATCAGTTTTGATTCTCTTCAGCCCAGTTGGAACAACAATAGATAATTAACCAGACAGGATCCAGCTGCTTCAGCATTTATATACACATCCTTCATCCCTTATTGGGACAAAAGTTCTAATCAAGAGGGAACATGGATGTCACTTACAGACAGAAACTCATAGGCAGTATGCCTCGGGTTAGATTGAGAATGTATTTCATTCTTTGCTATAATGTAGTAAATTATTTTCACAGACATCAGTGTTAATCCTTCTCTGCGATGTACAAGCCAATATGTTTGTGATGAGGATTAGGTGGCTCATGAGATCTCATGGTTCAAATCCTGGGACACTGCTTTTGTCTGAGGAGGACTGAGCTGATTCATCAACGGTGGTCGTGCTATGCACTGCACGCCTGCATTGTACCCTAATAATGTGTCTTTAAGCGGAAGTCAAACAGAATACAGTCACAGTCTGTTAGAGAGCAGAGAACGGTAGCCAAATCCTGACCGGGCTACCGCCTGCAGGTCTGCACCAGCCACCAGTCCAGACCCAGGCATAATGTTCATTGGCAAGAACAAGCAGTCACTGTGTCGTGCCATGACAAGTACTGTGAGAGGGAAAGGAGCTGGAAGACAGTCAGCGACGAGCTCTTTGTCAGTGTTCTGCCAGGCTTGGTTACTAACAGGATTCACTGTATTCCTAGAATGCTGCGATGTGAGCATGGTTGCTTGGATTTTAAATAGTCTGACATGGCACGGCGCTTTTCAAGTTTCTCATATTTCTATTTTTAATGTGTGTTCCATTACGCTTCTACTGAGATAAGCAGCATTTCTCAGCATACAGTGCTGAGGGAGGAAAGGGTGTCCACTCTTTCAAAGGACACTATTCCCTGGACATGCAAGTGCCTTGCTAAACTGATAAGCAGCGATCTATCTATACACTGTGTTATGTGGAGACTGAAAAAGCCTGTTTGTTAGTAATAGCATTAGGTCTTTCAGCGCTCCGTCTGTGTGTGTGTGTCTGTGTGTGTATATCTGTGTGTGTGTGCCATTTTCTCCGAATGCTCTTCCTAGCCTTTAGGCTGGTGCCCTGGTCATGATCGTAGCACACTGCACTAAGTGCTCTAAAAGAGCATCACTTCACTTGGTTTCCACAAAGGGAGCCGTTGAGTGAGCGCAATACACCCTGGGACCTGCAGTTTAGTGACCGGCAGAGCATTAAATATTCAACGTGAAAAGATAGAGGAAGAACGTATCTCTGACATAGTGATCTTTCTAATGTAGGCCTACAGTTTGTTCAACCGCCTCTGGATATTCCTTGATAACGTGATGTACAGGCTTTTGCTTCATATGATCCAACAGCCCTTAAAAGCACAGATGAATGGAAACGAAAGCACGGGAATTCAGATTGAGTTCAACAGCTAATCCATGTGCAGCATCGGTTTAGGGCGCTCAACTCTATAGCCTGGGTTTAAAGTGCTTCTGCGGCAGTTAAAACCTAAGGTATTGCCAGGCAAGCATGCCATGGCTTGTAGGACAGACTTTGTTTCTGAACATAAGGCCTATTCGGACACTAGTTTCATGGCCATCTGCCTCCAATTCTTCACCAAGACCATAGGGAGACTTGCATCTCAGACCAAGCCAGAGTCCAGGAACATTTAAGACCATCACATTCAAACGTCAACTGTCATGCACAGTGGGCACAGAATCGCAATAAAATGAACCGCAACAAACACATACACATAACCTGATAGTCTGTTTGCCCTGAAGGTAGTTCATTTATTTGCCAATGAATCACCTGCCAAATATCTGACATGACATGAACCTTCAGCAAAGTTACAACGCAGATTAATTCCAAACCCTCAGATTTCTAGTTTATGAGGAATGTGTCCTCACTGGCTGTTGACATGATCTTTGGGGCCCTGTCTTCTGTCTGTGGTGTGAATGATACTAGCCAGACACCATTTGTCATGGGCATTCAGAACGGCATTCGAATGAAATCCCTCCCACTCCTGGCTCTTCTCTAACCTTTAAGAGTAAGGTTTTACTGGTTTATACACATCATGCACTGTAGTCAGGTTAAATAGTAATACAAAAAAAACTTGACATTTATTGCCTTTGAGTAAAGCTGAACTGCCACAAATCCAAAACTCTCATAACAAGGACTATATGGGTCTGTACTAGCAAACATGACAAAAAGCTTAAACTCAAACTTATCCTCCAACCAATACATTTTATTATTAGCATAAATGTGAAGAAAGCTAAATGTTAACTGTTCCCTGAAAATAACCTGGCACACACAGCCTTGTACCCCACCGCTGCTCATTATTTCCTTGAATAGTATCCACATCAGCCAAATAAAGATGTTAAATCCTAAGGGCCTGTTTGGTGGATACAGCTTAAACCGAATCTTTGAGACCAGGTCTAGGCTTAATTGATGGCTGTGAAACAAGACCTACAAGCAGCACCACTTACTGCCAAATTGTAATACCTGTTTTCATTATCCTCAAGCTACACAAGTAAATGATTACTTTTAATTGACCAATCTCAATTTTCTGATAAAGCAATTGGTTATGAACACATGCAGGTCATTTGTTTTCTTTGGTAGATGCTTAAGCTAAGTTGGCCATCAAATAAAGTATGCAAAGTATACAAATGCAGCACCTGGCATAAGTAGCTTTGCATTAGCGTCTGCTAAATTGACTAAAAGAAAATGTTAGATGTGAAATGTCTAGTGTTTATCAACTAGCAGGTGGGCAAGATAGTGGGTCCTGTTCTTGAACATATATGATGACATGCAGGGTACATTTACTAATGCAATCATTGAATACCTGAGCCTTTTAGAGTTACTGCATCAAGATAAAGTTGTAACTAATTAGACAGGTTGATAAATAATGAAAAACATGAAAATACTAAAACATGCACAAATAGACTTGTAGTTGAAACTTTGTGATTAGGAACCGAGACAATTACATGCCTAGGTAGAAAAATAAATCTCTGGCTACTATTCAAAGCTAAGATAGCCCTATGGTGCTCATTTATAACAAAGTTATTTTGTTAAGCAAACTCTCAAAAGGGATACCTGCACAGAATTGGTGCTGTTCTTTAGCGCTGTCTTCATTGCCAGATACTGTTTGTTGAAAACAACGTAGTGAATTTATTAGAAAAACACAGATTATAATAGCATATTAGTATGGCTACCGTTTTAAAGTATTTTACAATGCAATAGTACAGTAGGGCGGCATTGTAGAGAATTTTACAATGCAATCTTAACTGTTAGCCTACAAAAGAAGGATCCTTAGGGTTAAATATGGTGTAGACAGATAATCCATGACCAGAGCTTTATATTAATAGAGGTAGTGCCGTTTACTTTAAAATTATTTTAAGGGGGCCAGTCAGTGCTAAATTAAAACAGCAGGACAATTTACCCTAGGATTACTTTGAAATGTTTTAAATGTTTATACACATTTATACTTAGAATAAGGGTTCATCCTCAATCTATTAAACATTTTATTGTGTTGCTGTACCCTAGCTGATCTTATACCTCTTAAAGTGCTAGTAGGAACATCACAAGAGTTGGGCATTAAAACTTTCTGAACAAAGTGGAAAACAATTGTGTGACAAATAGGAGATTGCGTGAATGTTTGTATCAGTTATCAGCTGTGTGCATGCAAGTTGTGTGTGTTTATTTTTTTCTGTGATTATGAGGTCCAAAGGTTCTGGGATACCGAGACCCTGCAGCTAGTCCATCCTGACATTATTAATACATGACAGACAACAGCACAGTAGAACGTTATGATTGTTCATACTATCGGTCATTGAATTTGTAACCAGACACTATATCAACTATTTGAAGAGATTTATTCGGGAGGTTTGGAGACTTCACAGATGAGAACAAAACAGGTATTCAGTTCTTCCTGCAGAAAAGGTTAACAACAGTTATACAACAACTGTCACAGCACTGATGTTCAAGAACAGCTTTTTGTCCCAGCTTAGGCCCAGTTAAAACACTGGTGGGTGAAGAATGAGATGCAGGAGAAGGGGTGGGTGGCTTTGGTTAACCAGGAGCAACTGTCTGAGCACTGTTGAGAGAATGAACAGGAAAAAAATACTCACTAGAAGCAACTTGATGGGAAAGGCAGGTTAAGATGGATGGATGTGAGGAAGTGCCTCTTTCCTTAGCAAACATCCCCTTGGTTGACACATAGCAATGAGGCACAGTTATATAACGGACAACATTTCATGAATACGGTGCTAGTTTGTCACCATGACGGTTTGCTTTCTTACTTAATCCTTACACATGGAATGGTGAAAGTACACTAACAACATATTACTCACTCCATAGTTCCATTCTGTAGCAATTGCTGGTTGTGTTTGGGACTAGACTGCCGCCCTTGGACCGCACATTGTAATTGTGTTCTTTATCCCTTCTTCTGTTTTGAAATTTTAAAGGTCACTTCATAGTGACACCCCAATTTCACAGACAAAAGTTATTTTTATGGACATTTCCTTTACAAAATAAATTGTATTTCTCAAGAGTACATTAATAAAATGATGCACATTGCAAAAAAGGTAACAGAACTCCATATACCGTGAATATACTATTTTGTCAGACGTGAATAATATCGTAAACAACTCTCCATTTCCTTCCTTCGGTCCAGCTTTCCTCTCCCTGTTTTATATTACATTCACAGCTCAAGTTTCTGATTCTTCAGAAACCTGTAAAATTGTGCTTAAAAATCCTTGGACCACTCAGAGCGGCTCTCCTAGGGTCAACCCCTGGGGTCCGTCTGGAATAAGTGCACTGAGTCTCTACAGCAGGTCAATGCTATAAGACTGTCTTATGGCAGTTCCCATTGGCCCTCCTAGGGAAGATGCGCCCCAGGCCCACCTAGGGAAGATGCTCCCCAGGCCCACCTAGGGAAGATGCTCCCCAGGCCCACCTAGGGAAGATGCTCCCCAGGCCCACCTAGGGAAGATGCTCCCCAGGCCCACCTAGGGAAGATGCTCCCCAGGCCCACCTAGGGAAGATGCTCCCCAGGCCCTCCTAGGGAAGATGCTCCCCAGGCCCTCCTAGGGAAGATGCTCCCCAGGCCCTCCTAGGGAAGATGCTCCCCAGGCCCTCCTAGGGAAGATGCTCCCCAGGCCCACCTAGTTGACCCTCAGCATCTTGCTGCCGGACGGTGAGGTGTGCAGGAGGGGTTAAGGGTTTAAGGAAAATGGGAATGTGGCGTGTTGGAAAAGGAATGTTTACTAGAACCATACTACTGTAGTTAGGTGTGGGACTGCAGCAGGGACAGGGAGTATGTATGGCACTAGGTCAAAGGGTTTGGGGTACGTGTGTCTCTGAGGTTGGGGGAATGTGTGGCACTAAGATGAGCCTTCAGTTTTCCTCCTCAAAGAACTCGTCCTCCCCCGTAGCCATCTCTGGGATGGCCTCCAGACTGCCTGGTCGGGTCCTAGGTTCAGAGCCCGCCGTGCTCCCAGATGGCCCGTCTTTACTGAGGTTACAGGTCAGGGCAGCATAGTGGATCTGCTTCAGGTTCTCTTGGACCTCACTCCGGGCGTGCTTCAGCAGGTCTGCCTGTCCCTGGAGGAGAAGCAGGGAGATGAACATTGTGGCAATGTTTGGACTTAAAAACAAACACAAAGGATAGTGGTACTTTGTGTGTAATTTTAGCTGTATGAGGGCAGACCGTGGACACCTACATCTCTCTAATACCCACAAAGCGTAACCGCAGCTTGTGTCTTTATAATAAATGATGCAGCCTAGCCACACTCGCCAGGCACCAAGTACAAATGATCGGCCCAAGCTCCCAAAAGGTAAATCCTAATTACTAGATGGAAAAACCACAAATAACTATGTAAAAGGTCATTCCTCCATAATAATCTTGTGCATTGACACAGGGGTTACATGAATAGCAGAAAAGCAAATACAACAGACTGAGGCAATGCAATTGAACTGGCTCAGACGTAGGCCCCTTATTAATTAACTGAAATCCTATTCAAACCTAGCTGACCTATGTCTCCTCAGTAAACAAACCCTCAATCTATTGACTATCAGCAGCCCTATTGAATCTGGGTTAGCTCTGAAGTTGTTTGCTGTGAAGTTGCTGCTTAATTTAAATTCTTTGCCTGTGCCGGACTCCAATAAAACAAAACAACTCAAAGTAAAAGGTTTTCTAAGACATGGAGTGGGAGTGGCTTTGCTAAGACAGGGCAGACATGACGGTCAAACACACACAAATAAGCAATTCTAAATTAAGAAACGACCGCCAAAAACAAATGAATGTTGTTGTTCAGAGGAAGGGGCCAATCTGACGCTGAATGTACACACACGCTGGCCTAATGGCTTTGTTGGATCCGTTTGACTTTATTTTCCCTTCTTTTCTCTTGCGTCTTTCAGTTCTTCGTTTGTTGTTATATGTCCTTGTCACATAGGGCGGGTGGTTCTCGGGTCGGATGAGGAGTTGAGGGTCTGGCGGGGGGGCGTGATTAGGCTCTTTATTCTGGGAAATTGGGGAGATTATCTGGGAAGGTTGAAATGTGAGGTCATGGTAGATTAGCGGTTCACTGCGGGTGTGTGTCATTAAAAGTGAATAAATAGAAAGCCATTTACGAACTGAAATGTAGCATGCTAGATCATTATGAAGTTATGATTGTGAAAGGGTAGTGGAAGAACCATAATAATGGTAGTAATAGGGTGTTTTAGATGGTCTTGAGTTACTGTACGATACTGGGTTACAGCCAGTTAGCACAGTAGGCTGTGTACTGTACTATATCATTATTTGCCACAGAACAGTTTTTGACCTTAACCGGTTTTGTTTCAACATTCAACATTATATTGGAGTGATTTTAGTCAAGAAAGCTTGCATTCCACCATAGAAATGTAACAATCTTAAGAGTTCAAGTAGTCATATTAGCAACATGCAGGGCCATCTAAGTTGATGAAGCCTTCATGTCAACATAGTTTTAACGGTTCAAGGTTAATGGAAAATCCAGATATTTCAAGTCTATGGGGCTTCACACTAAAAACAGTTGATTATAAAATAAAAAAGCACAGAACTGTCACAAAAAAGAATGCGAAAACAGACCCTAACCTTCAGAATGGTGATGTTCCAGGTGAAGCTCTCCACAGCCTTAGTTAGCTTTCTGCCCTTCAGGCCTTCCTTCACTGCCATTTCATGGAGGTTCTCATGGAACTCCATTGCTGGGGAAGTAAGGGTCAGTAGACATGAGTTTATGCTCTGTATTTACACAAATCTGTCACAAAGATTAGCATCAACGTCAATACTTTACTGTCATCACCATTGGAAAGAAAACGCTGGAGCATCCACAAGTTGTCAATTTCTACGAAATGAAAGGAAAATCCCCAACAAACTGCCATGAACCCTCTAAACCCTTCACCGGTCTTCAGAGTACATTCTGTAAAGTAACAGGGCCAGCACAGGTGGCGGGTTTTGACCATATCGGCAAAGCGCCTTTGTAATGCTGTGCTTGAAAACGCAGAAAACGTCAAAAAACACAAGAAATGATGGAGGAAGCAAGGCTTGTGAGGTAAAGATTAGAAATACATGCTTTTCTTCCTGAGAGGGAAAGAGAAGAGACTTAACATGACGTCCTCTCACTGTGGATTAATGTCAAGGCTCTGAACAGTGGAGTTATTTGTCTCCTGAGGAGCTACCAGCATGCAATTCTCTCCTCACCCCAGTGGAGCCCTGCACTATGTTAGCATACACAGACAAACAGCGGCGCAGGTTTGATTTGAGTCAGGTTTCAGTGGAGTTTCCAACATCAGAGCAACAGCTGTGACTGTCTGAATGTTAAGGTGCTTCTTACCCAGAGCTTAGAATACTACTAGTAGCTTCACCAGAATCAGCCGCAGGTGCACGCACGCACACACGCACACAACAGTCAGAATGAGCATGCTCCGATTTATTGCAGAGCTATTGGCTCTGGGTCGCTTCCCAGCCCTGTTCTGTTGGTGTTGTTTCCATAGCAACACCAGATCCCCCTACTTGTGTGTTATATGTGGTGGGTGTGGATTGGATGGTTGTCAATGACTCTTAAAAATCTCGGTGATATTGGCACTCCAGGAGCAAATGCCTGACTTGGATGTAGAGAACATATGGCCCTGATTAAGGTTCAGCTCCTATTCAGATTGTACCCTCAGAAAATATTTTTTGTACATTGAGGTTTTTCTAATTGGAACGCACATAGTGCTAATCATTCGTTAACCTAGCCTCTATGATTTGGCGCATTGGGAAACATCTGCATGACTTCCCCTCACCCTCGGGTGGTGTGCTGCTGCAATAGAGGGTCAACCATGTTGCATTCATGAAACATGACTATGCCAGGCGCTCACGCACGCATGCACGCACACCTCACAGCAGAGGTTGCTCAGGGACAGTGTATAGTGGACACGTGAGTGTGTGTTTGTAGGAATTCTCTGCATGCATATGCTTGCTGACAGAGAATGCATATTCTCAGTCACCTCTGACAGTCCATGAATGAGCATTTTGAGCAGCAGTTGAGCCGATGATAATACAAGGACTATCGTATTCTGATGGTGTATTATTCTACCTTGCCTGAAGCTCAAAAAACATTAGTTTTATACATGCATTCATGCATATAGGCATAGTATGACTGCTTTTGTGTACGAGCTTTAGCAGGAATTTATTGAATTGCAAGAGGCAACATTTCTCATTCAATGCCCCATGTCCTCCTGAAGAATTTGATTTATTTGACCTGAAAAAGATCGATCTCTATTTAACGGCCAGGCTTTTAATGTAATAGGTTTAATTCAATCAACATATGTTCCATATTTCCTTGTTTCTACACAGTCTATAAAGATTAACTAGGTGTTAATTGTTGAAACCACAGTAAAAACCGCTACTGACTAGGTTTGTCTTTCGGGATTTAACTATTGTGGGAGTATTGCATTTGATCTTTTTATTTCAGAGTGAGTACTATGTAATGCTATTTACAGTACAGAGCCTTCTGGGGGCATGCTCTGTCTGAGAGGTTATAATGGATATTCTGAACTCCAGCAGCTGTTGCTGTCCAGAGGGAATACTATTTGTACTGTATCGAGTCATTTCATACACACGTCAACCAACACAACCCCACTCAGATACAATGTTAGTAGTATGTGTAAGAATTTTACTCAGTTTACTGTTGTTTCTCATTGTGTTAATGGTTGAATCTTGCTCGGTAGTTTTATCTAGTGCATGGTAATTACCAGAGGCCTTGGGCAGCTAATGTGTACAGTATACCCATGATAAGCCTGTTCAGCTGTAATGGCTTGTGTGCCCACATTAAATAAATGCAGGCACCAACAGCGAACAAACGGAGCACAGTTCTGCATATCCCCGTTCAGCAGATGAAGACATTTTATTCTCTTTCAGCTGCATTTATTTAGGCTGTTTACATCTTAACTTTCAGACCACCGATGGCTAATGTCTCTACTTTTGGCAGCAGCTAATGTACATGTCCTTTAGGTATAGGGATGAATACAAAAAAGAGATGTGTGAAGTCTTTCATTTGCAACATGCCCCTTTGATTAATGTTTTATGTGTCATCCATCTGGAAACCAATAAACCCCAGCTCTGACCGTCTGTATGTTTTCCTTAAGCAATCCAAGAAAGTTACTCCATGATAAATGAAACATCTACAATGCTTACACAGGATTCATGGCCGTTATCTTTTAAGGACACAGACATCCTCAACTACGATTTGACACATACTGTGGTAATAAATATGCACAGTACTTTTTAACATAGATTTTTTGGGGGGGGGGGCGTTTCCCAAATTTTTTCCTCCCTTTCCCAAATGTGTGATGTTAAATGATACCTACCTTCCCGTCTTTTGCTGCAACTCAACAGGTTCTATAGTTCGGCGATTATGACGTCTTCCTCTTAGGCCTCCATTCGGCCTTTCCCCTTTACTGTAGGTCCAACTAGTCAGAACTGTTCGCTTACAGACGGCAGACCGTGCCAAACGGAGTCGCTTGAGCATGATAAGTTACATTTCTTGCTTTAGATGCGCACCCCCCACCCCCACCCCGAGCGACGCTTAGCCAATATACATCGCTTCATGGAGCTCTGGAAAACACATCAGCCTTGGGCAGTCGAGGCTTGAACCCAGTGAGCTAGGCTGTTGTGTGTCTTGGAAGCCCGCACATGATTTCTGACTTTTCAACACCAAAGCTTGTCCAGAAAATTGCACACGATTTGACAAACTTTTTTAGTCTTTTGGAAGACATACCAGTCCAATTGTTGACGGAGCGTAAAGGTGGTATGTTTACAACTACATCTTTAAGTCCACACATTATGCACAGCCACAAGGCCATACTCACAAAGGTACTGGCCAGAGAAGCTGGATAAACAGTGCCAAACACAGACATCCTATGCACGAGCTTCACAACCTTAGGCAAAAGGTGATGAGATGATAGGATGAAGCTGCAGTCTTCAAATCCAAGTTCAGTTTAGGAATTCATAGCTCAGAACATTGTTTTCCAATAAATTGCTTAGAGAAACTTCTATCCTCTGTGGTAAATGATTCTCTTTCAGGCTTGATCTCTTTCTACCCATATTGTGGTATGGCTCCTCATAGACTGTAGCCATCTACCCATCTTTGATGTTGTTCAGAACCTGGGTGTTCACCACCTCCACTGCAACTCGCCTAATTAGAGGAGCAGTGAGACTGATGCCATAAAAATAATCAAAACCAGGCAGAACCAAAGCAGAATCTAAAAGAAGGACAGCAGCCATGTCAAAGAAACGAGCCCTGAATCAAAATGGTAAGAACTTCAGTAAAAGGGACTAGTACAATCAGTCCTCCTTTGTCAGCCTCTGCTCTCTGTGGCCTACTTCAGAGAGGGGGATTACTGTGCATAAATGAAATAAGGGAAGATCTGAGGTAAAGCCTTTTTGGGCTTTACCTGCCAAACATTTACCTTTTCATCTCTTTCTCTCTCTTACCTGCTTTCTGGGTGAGTAGTATTCGCTCGTAAACATCGTCCGAGTTGTCCAGCAGACTCCTGCTGGTCTGGATCATCTGTCAGGAGAGGCGGAAGCAGACATTAGTCCATTTGAACCTCACATTCCCTTTACAGCAGCCTGACTTCCTGGGGTGGTGAGCAATATTTATTTTAGTAGCAAAGTATCTAGCCGATGTGGGAGGAAGAAGTAAAGGCCCTTAGTGTAGAAATATATGAGGGCTTAGGAGCAGGAGTTGTGCTTAGCCACTGTGAAAATTCTGAAATGGAAGGATCAATATGTATAGGGGCATATTAATGAAGGTTGCAAGACAACCAGCGTATTACAACTGCTTGTCACAAAGTAAGACTCCAGTCTTGTCACAGAGTTGTGATTTTAAGAGTGTTAAATCAAGATTAGGCAATTACTATGGCTGGCTTACTACGGGCATCTGTTGTAAATATTAGAGGCTTTGTTCTGAGCCATAGTACTACCTAATCTGTGGAGTACAGCTGGGCAGCAAATGGATACATTTAGCTCCCTGACTTGCAGCCGTAATTAACTCTACAAACTCTTCTGACCTCCAGACTGTATATCAATTCTCTTAGCGACTTTTATCACGGAGAGAGGGGCCTGGAAATCCATTTGCACTTCTAATGTCTGACATAGCATCCAAAAATACATCCCTGTTACATCCCACAAGGACGGGCGTGGGGGTGTTTCAGGAGGTTAATGATGCGCGTGTTTACTGTCATGGAGCCTGGTAAATAACCAGTGAATGATCCAGGAGCTGGACACACAAAAACGACCATCTGGATCTTTCTCCTTTATTGTCGTCTCAGAGAAGAGGTCCCTTAACGCGATTCTGGGGTCAGAGGGCACAGCCGTGACAGCCGTCGGCTTCAGTTAGGGCAGCAGGTGCAGGTTCGTGTCCACTGCTCCGGGGTAATTAACTTGTAGATACCTTCAGTGACTTAAGTGCTGCAAAGTAATAAAAGCATGTTTTGTACGAGTGCCAAGACGGACCGGCCAGGCTGGGCATGGTAGCGTGGGCAGCAGTTACAGCAGAGCTCTGTGTGCCGAGTCAATTTTGGTCGACCGGTGAGCCAACAACGGGCCCAGGGAGCTATCCAGCCGGTAGGGAACAGAGGGAGGGTGTACTTAGGAGTACTGAGAGCAATGTGACAGGAGCAGCACTGTGGTTGACAGCCAGACATCTGCAAACCACAGAACCATGGGCTCCTCAACAGGCAGGCCAAGATGGAGATTTTAAACAATGCCTCCAGCCCCCTACAACCATGTGATAAACTAATAAAATAATCGGAAAATGTTCCTTGGTGAGCCAATTTCAACACAGAGTAAAATACAGCAATAGGCAATTTCCACAGAAACACTCGCATTTGACAATGCGGCCTATTTATGGAGGTCAGCGTCAAACAGCTTATGTGGGCTACCCAGAGTATGGTCAATGAGGCACATTGCGAAAACGCAAAGGCACATTGCGAATAAGCTAAGGAAAGATGACGAGTGTACGATCTAGTGTGGCAGGGTGGGTTACAGTCCACAGCTGCAGTAACAGGGCTGGAGGTTGTCAGCCACACTGTGATTACCTCACTAATGGGTGAAGAAATTACAGGCCTGGTGACAGGCACAGCATTATGTGGAGATATTTATAGTGGACAGAGGTAAGCTGCTGGATTCCACGCTGGCTTTGGTCACTAAATACGGGCTATGATAGTATATGCATATACTGGTGCTACAGTGATGTTTTACAAACATTAAAATAAAAATGTATATTAAATAAACTAATAAGTCTTATTAAAGAGTTGTGAACCCTTAGCATTTCCCTAGTACACATAATACATTTACAATAGGAACAGAATTTGGAATTAACATCCGTTTAAAAATAGTATTTTGAACAACTAATGATGAAGACCATTACAAGTGACAAGAATTTGAGATAAGAAATTTAAATTTTGATATGCTACCTTGTGTGTTGAACTCCATATGACCAATATGTTATGACCACTATAAGGGATTTAATCCAGCAGCGTGCAGGTCCATTAATATGTGCTAACATAAATGTGACATGAACTGAACATTTATAGTTTAGAGTAGATGACGGGCTGACTCAGAGGCACAGGTCACACAAGGTGATACTGAGCCCGATAATATTTCTAAGGACATCTTCAGAGTGCTTGGGAGACATTCAGAGCAATCAACCAAAAATCATGTATGTGTTTACAATTTCACAGCTAGTGTTACACATTGCTCAGGTTTTGCTGGGATTTCCCACACCGGAAGCTGATTGGAGGCAAAGGCAGTGCATGAACGCAGATGGATCACAAGTGTCTGGAAAGATTCTGCAAAGTCTAAGAACCCCCACGATGTGTTTTCCAAACTCATCCAAAATTCCAGGACCAGGTTCAGTGGCATTATCTCCGGGAAGGGTGCACTGAGCACTGAAACCAAGGACAGGGGAATATAATTTAACTAATGCGTGATTTTGGTTGATTCCCTTGAACCATATCAATAAGTCATTCAGCAGACAGGCAAAAGCAGAGCGACATACAGTAGGACACACACTATCATACAGGAACCCCATCAGTATCAAACCCACAACCCTGGCACTGCAACTTGCTATGCAACAACCAAGCGAGCTACACAAGACAATAGGGATCAAAAAAGACTGACAAGAAAGCTCATTAATGGTGTTTGTTTTATAACACCTTCATTACTCCTATCTAGGTGCTAATCATTTTGAAAGTTACTGTCGCATCAGGCATAACTCCCGAACCACATTGTTCTTCACTAACCCCTGTCCACAGCTGTCACTGAGACACTTAAGTGAAATAATGCATGACTTATCCTTTCACAGGATAATTAGCAGATTACTACTGCTCGGTGTGGGAGTTCTTAAGTTTGGGGAATAACACATTATGAATACATTAAGTAAATTTATGCTATACTAATGATGTACTGGTGCAGACATTGGCCTATGACTTGTGTTTCCACATTAGGCATTATAAGCCTCACCAATGTCTCCATGTCATATTCTTTGTTCATAACACATTGCAAACATCACGGTGTCCCTTGGAAAACAGTTGTAAAATGAGAATATGAATATTTCTGCATTAGTGTTATACTTTTAATGTGACCTATAATTCAATTGAATAAACAAACTGAAATCTTTGAGAGAAAAAAATTATATAAAACTCACAATAACCTGGTTGCATAAGTACGCACAACCTTAGATTAATACTTTGTTGAAGCACCTTTGTAATTTTATTACAGCACTCTTTGGGTAGGAGTCTCTATTAGCCTGGCACATCTTGACATGGCAATATTTACCCACTCTTCTTTGCAAAAGCGCTGTAAATCTGTGAGATTGCGAGGACATCTCCTGTGCACAGCCCTATTCAGATCATGCCACAGATGTTCAATTTGACGCAGGTCTGGGCTCTGGCTGGGCCATTCCAAAACGTTAATCCATGCTTTTGTGGATTTGGATGTGTGCTTTGGGTAGATGTTGTGCTGAAAGGTGAACTTCATCTTCAGCTATCTAACAGACACCTGAAAGTTTTGTGCCAATATTGGTATTTGGAATTGTTCATAATTCCCTCCACCCTGACTAAGGTCCCAGTTCCAGCTGAAAAAACTGCCCCAAAACATGCTGCCACCTCCATGCATCACTGTGGGTATGGTCTTTTTTGGGTGATGTGCAGAGCTGTTTTTGTAGCAAACATATCTTTTGGAATTATGGCCCAAAATTTCAAACTTGGTTCCATCAGACTGTGACACATTTTCTCGCTTTTGGGCGACTTGATGTTTGTCTTTGCAAACTTCAGCCCGAGCTTGGATGTCTTTCTTTATAAGAAAAGGCTTCCCTCTTGCCACCCTACCCCCTGGGCCATTTATACGAAAAATATGGGAGATTGTTGTCACATGTAGCACATAGCCAGGACTTGCCAGAACTTCCTGCAGCTCCATTAATGTTGCTGTAGGCCTCTTGAAAAACTCCCTGAACGTCCAGTTCTTGGTAATGCCTCTTCTGTGCCATATTTTCTCCACTTGATTACAATTGTCTTCACTGTGTTCCATGGTATATCTATTGCTTTGGAAATTCTTATGCACCCTTCTACTGACCGATATCTTTCAACAATAATATCCCTCTGATGCCTGGAAGCTCTTTGCAGACATTGGTTTTTGCTCTGAGATTCAACTAAGAAAATGTCAGAAAAGTCTTACTAGAACAGCTGAACTTTATTTGTGATTAATCAGTCACTGATTCCCCCATGCTAACTTTTCTGTAAAATTTGGAATAGTTATTATTTCACAGGTTTAAAGGGACGACACTAATCAATATTTCTAACTTTTTATTCAAAATGCCATTGTGACGTTGTTACCACTAATATTACTACTATCTCAATGAGATGCTCTATAAAAACAAAGCAAAAGACAATACAACATTTCTCTTGCTCTTCAATGAGGTCCTGCCATTCCAACAGTC
The DNA here is from genome assembly GCA_016801105.1 of Esox niger. Lineage (NCBI taxonomy): Eukaryota > Metazoa > Chordata > Actinopteri > Esociformes > Esocidae > Esox > Esox niger. Next base: position 346,578 of record JACXGJ010000002.1, on the reverse strand, counting down.
TCCTAGATATAAACATGCACACTTCCAGTGGGGTTAAGGTTAGAAAAAACGTTAGAGGTAGAGTTAGAAAATAAAACTCCTGTGATTCCCATTCACAAGCATTGGGGTCAGTAGCCACGAACAGGAAACTGCACTATCGTGGTACCACACATATCCAATATGAGTCTGCCCTGAGCCATCCTTATGTTAGAAACCATTACTATTATAATAAATCAGAAATTGGCACTAATATGGAAAGTACATTTTGTTTTTATGTAATTGATATCTTAGCAGAATTAAATAATGGCTTTTTAGGACTGTGTTCAGCACTGCTGACATTTAAAAGGTGTTTGTCCTTAACTACTGTTGCGCATGTTGACAAAAGCTCCTAATAGTAACTAGCTAGCAAAATATGGTTATGTAGTATGCAATATGCAAGTATCTGCTAAAGTCAACTTCCTCGATGAGCAACACCCAGCTAACATTATTTGATTGACAGGTTTAATGCAACTTAAAAATGGCATCATGATTTATATTAGTCTGCTGCCAAATGAGCAATGAGGAAACAAAATAGCAAAATGAAGCACTGCCGTTGCATTTGAGGTTTGGCAGTCTTCGTTCACAACATATGGAACAGTGCATAATCAAACATGAACACATTAATGCAATAGATTACTTAAAATGTATGTATACGCATTACGGAAAAGGAATTGTCCTGTCCATTTGCAGTTCATTGATTTGGACTTCAGACTTCCATAAATGTCAGTCCAGTATTGACATTGATTCCGTTATTGAACTTAGCCCTGCCCTATTACCTAACACTCCCCACCCCCATCCCAATAAATAAATAATATACCTTGAAAAAAGGCACATTCAGTAAAAACATGATTAATGTACTCCTCACCATGTCGTAGATGTTGACAAGCTTCTTCAGGACCTCTGGTAACAGGCCCTGCGGCTCCATGTTGGGGTACTGATCTTTGAGGTTGAAAACCAGAAGTGGCTTGTTGTCAGCCCCCATCAGCCGGGGAGATAGGGCCAGGATGCACTGCTTCAGGTTGGCCACTGCCGAGAGCCCACACAGCTCCTTGAAGGGAACTATAGCATTCTGCAGAGAGGCATGAACACATGGGGTTGGTGTCCGTGTGATGACAGACTACAGACGAAGGATGCGGCTGTAAGGACATTGAAGAGAACATTGTACAAAAAGGCAGATAAAAACTTGAGTTGGTTGCTATGGGCTAGAGGCAGCCTATTGCATTGCAAACATACTTAGTGGCCACTATATTATGTACGCCTTTGTTGTATCCAGTTAGACCCTATTGCCTACAGAACAGAATTCTTGACTGCATTGATTCAACAAGATGCTGGGAATATTCGTTCATCAGACGGCAACGTTTTTTCCGTCTAGTTTTTTTTCACGTGCCCACCGTAGCCTCCTCTAGCTAACAGGAGTGGAATTCGTCATGGTCATCTGCTGCTGTAGCTCATCAACGCCAAAGTTCCACGTGTTGGGCATTCAGAGAGGGTTTTAACAAGCAGTTATTCAAATGAGCTCTTCTCTCATTAAAAAGGTGTTTTTTACATCAAAACTGCCTCTCACAGGATGTGTGTTCATCGCACTATTCTGTGTCTACTCCAGATTCTGTAATGCAAGACAATCCCAGGTGGCCAGCTGTTTCTGAGCTGCTGATGTCAACTAACCAATACCAAGGTACCAATACCATCTTCCACTTCTGAATGTTGGTCGAACTACAACAAACCTTTGGACCATATCTGCTTGCTTTCTATATTAAGTCGCGGCCACATGAACTGTTGTTTGGCTAATTGCATTAACAAGCTGATCTAAAGTGGACACAGAACGTAAGTGCAAGATGTTTTAGCCTGTTTTAAAGTGAATTAATCCAGTTCAAGTCATAACTTCTAATATATATATATATATATATATATATATATATATATATATATATATATATATATATATATATATATATACACACTCAAACAACTCTCATTGGTGTGGCAAGGTTTGATAGAGTACATTTCTCATTCATTTAGTTAAAAGAAATGACAATGAGCTCTATTAAATTAACTATGTAAATGTGTCCTTTTACTAATAAATGGGCAACAGGCAGCAGTACTCACAGAACACCATGTGCCAGGAAGTGGTTAAGAGCACGTGATACATTAACAAACTTCTGTGTCGGCTTTTGTTAGTCACACAAGGCCCAATTTAAACACTGTCTAAACAACTGTGAATGAAAGAATGCCCAAGATGTCTTAGTCTCAGGGCCATGGCTTATTTTTACTAAATGAATGAAATGTAAACACTGCTACCAGAATAATTCCTAACAGGCACACAGACTGTTTAATGAAATAGCCAACTATACCAGAACAGACCTAGCTCAAAATGGGGGGACAATTCTGTATGCAACTTCCTTTTTCCGTTCTGCTTCATTGGCACAGAGTTGCATCAAACATTCCTGCCTTTATAAAGGAACCCATGGACAAATTGGTGAATGTTTTACAAATAACTGAAGGTTAAATTGGGTTGGGGCTCGGCTTCTACTCAGGAGATCAACATGAGACGTAGGGGGAGCACCATTAACTGCCCCCTTGTTATTATCCTATGTTCAGTTTTCTTAAATAATGTACTGCAGGTCAGTAACGGCAGTCCTCGACTAAAATAAATAAAGTGTATTCCGGTCACAAAGATGGATATGTTCACCCATGCTGAAACGCTTGAACACTGTTCAACATGTAAAGTTTGGGGTTCTGATCAAGCTCATACAAAATGTATTTAGGAAAGACAGAATTAAACCTGTAGCCAATAAAATGTCTTATGACATTCATACAGTACCACACCTGTAAGTATTGCTCAAACCAGTCTTTCGGCCTTCCCTCTTTTAAAACCACTGGCTGAGGAACAGACTGGGAGAAACCCACAGCAGCTGAAATGAATAATTTGCCAACTGATTACAGGCACTAGTCAGATAACTTTCTTTGAAGAAAACAATACTACTCAACTATGAAGATCAAAGTCAACCAAGAGCCTAACCACCAAACGATTGACTAGTCGATGATCTCAGCCCAAAGGCAACAGCATACAAATTTGTCTAAATACTTGCGATACCCTTAAATAGCATGGACTAAACATACTGTCATTTCTAAATGGTTCATTTGATACCGATGACCATACCAGCAAATTAAAGTGGGGTCCCCATCATTATAAATGAATTGCTGTAGTACAGAGCTGAAACAATAAAACTTGTGTCACGGTCAAAATACATGTGGATTTGATTGTTTATAAACATACATATATTTGCGAATATATTGCATAGAACAGGCATGCTCTTTTCATCTCAAATTCTCAGTGCTTAAATGGGGATCTCAGGAGACTGCATCTAATCTTTGAAGTCTCCTGGAGTCAGTCTTTACTGTTGCACAATACACAGGGATTAGATGGAATCTGATTATATCAAGCGGCCTGGTGGATTTGTTTTGTTTTGCCAAAATAGGCTTTTCAGAGGCTACACAGCCCTTGGAGAAGATCTGCCTGTGATCCATGGTTTAGTCGGGAGGGGGGAAGAGTTCATTTTCTGTCTTTTCATTCCAAAAACATTCCCATGCCTGCAGTTGATTATGAAATGAACTTGATTCACACGACTCATCCATGACTTCATGAACATTCCCTGTAAAAAAGATGACTATAAGATGAGAATGAACTGAGTTAAAAAAAAATCCTCCTTACCTGCATGTTCTCTCTAAGGTCTGTTGCCTCTCTTAGAGGCAGCGTGGCTGTCTTGAAGACATCATCCACAGCCTTGATCAGCAGCACCCTCATTGAGGCGTACTCCCGACTTTTTTTGCCTTTGCGCACCGAAAGCCCCCTCTTGTGAGGCTTGCCACCGCCCCTTCTGTTGGTGATGGCCACATGGACAAACAGCCAGGCATGGGGAAGCATTTCCCCTGTTAACGACTGTAACGGTACATGGCGAAATCCTGCCTGGAGACACTCAAAGGGGATTGTGTACTGGCCAATGAACTCATCGCCGATGTAGTCATCATCCAGCACCACAAAGCGCACCATGGCCAGCTCAGGTAGGTTGATCTGAAACTCAAAGCTTTCATCAAACAGGGGGTTCTCCCCATTCTGGGTGACCGTTTTAGTCCTTTGCTCAGCACAATCAGCAGGGATACCATGGATCTCCACGTAGACATAAGGGTCAACAACATCTCCTTTGGCACCTGAGCCTTTGGGTTTGGGGAAGTTTTGTCCACTTATAATCTTAATGTGTAAGAGCTGAGGAGAAACTCCAGGCACTGAGTCCTTAGTGTTGGCACTGAAATAGGACACCTGCTCCCTCATGATAGCTGGACGCAGTACATACCCACAGCTCCCATTCTGACGGAACCAGCCAATGTTGAGGTCCATCATTAGGCCAGGGGTTTGATAGTTCATTGCCACAATCTGGCAACCACATTTCCAGAAGTCCTGAGGGTTCATGTTACTGGAATCGATCCGCATTGGACTAGGGTATACCCGCGCCAAGAACTTTTTGTTGTAGTTGACAAAGTCACCTGGGAAGTCATTGGCACAGCGACTGGCAAAGACCTCATTAAACGAGCAAAGTTCCCAGTGTCTCTGTCTCTGGAAAGCTGTTGGGAAGTCTTTGAACTCAATAGATTTACACAATGTCACCAGGTCAGAAAGGTCTTTGGACAGTTGGAACCTTTTCTGTGGGATGCTCTGTTGTTCGGCAGATTCAATATTCATTCTCTGGGACATCTCGGCTCCTTCATCCTCATCTGTCACTTCACCCTCTGAGCAAGTGCAAGTTGTACCCAGCTTCTTCCCCTTTACTAAAATCTTACACCTGAGGTCTGAAGGCGAGGGGAGATAGTGGTCCTCAGATTTGGGTGGATCTGTGTAAATCTTATCCCCAAGAATCTTTTTTAAGTGCTGAAACATTACTCTCTGCTGTTTTAAGGAACAGTGATTTTCCAGACACAATATGAGAGGAAAGTCCGATGCAACAAAGGCATATTTGTTGATAACTTCACAGACACTACGAAAGACTATCTGTGAGGTCATTGTGTGGCCAGTGTAAATTACAGGCTCATTATCTGGTCCATCCCAGACATCTAGTTCAACACTACGGCAACCCATCTTAAGGGCACGGATGTATCCTGTAATGTCAGAGGGACCTCTGAACTGATCCTCAATCAGGTACGTGTTGTGGGAAGCGTTGATGTAATAGTGCGACAAAGGCTGGCTCATGTCCTGGCACACAGTTTTTTGTTCAGGGTCAAATATGTGGCACTCAGGTGACATGAGGTAATTGGTAAACCCATCGAGGGAGAGCCAGCCCTTGAGCTGCCCTTCCTTGGAAGGTTCGTAGCTCTGAATGACCTCCAGGCTTGTGTCTTCACTTACTTGTGCCATACCCTGCTCGGCTTCCAGAAACATCATTAAGTCCTTGGTATCTAGAAATTCTTTATTGCTAGAGAACTGGACGAGAAGGAAATAGATTTCTGGTCTTGTGCAAAGGTCATGAAATACTTCAATGAACTCCTCCTTAGTAACATCACATCCCACCTTATCTTTAGATTTGTGAAACTCCTTGAACTTGAGTTCAATCTTAACATTTTTTAGTCCAGGGTTTAGGTTTTTAATTAGCTGCACTGCAGCACATAGACTGATGTGCTTGCAGTTGTTGGCATCAGCCTGATTAAAAAGATCACCAAGCCAGGAGCTACGCATGTTGTTTTGGTTGCTCTCGATCATATTCAAAGTGAGTTTCCCATATGATATTAGGTACCTAAGCCCGGTCACCCATATGTTAGCTACATCTGCAGAGTTCGCAACCAGGTCCAAGGACTCGTAGTTTTCCCCGTAGATGACTGAGAACGCAGAGTCCTCTGAGATCTGATCATATATTCCATTGGTCCTAAATGTTTCTGTGTTCTTGCCTGTACGCACCTCTTTGATAGACTTGACATCAATTTTGGCTTTCTCTGACTCTTTTTTGGAGGGTTCCCATCTAAGAGACTGCATGTCAGCATCCAAAAGGAAGTAGCGGTGGTAAACGCGGGAGTTGGAGCGCACCTTTTTCAGTTCAGAGCCATCTACCATGGCATTGATGCAGTCACTTGCACTGCTTATCTTCTTCTCAGTGGGCATACTGCTGAATGAAACGGTTTTCTTTCGCTCTTTCCGCTGCCTTGAGCCATCCTGTGGAAGAGACAAAAAGATGAATCAAGAATCAAAATAAGACACTTTAGGAGGTGAAAATTTGCTAAATACATTTTCCAAACTATTCAGAGCTGGGCAAATGCTGGAATTTAGGATTTTGGTACTTATTTGAAGATATGTTTACCTTCTTTAAACATATAATTGTAAGAATTTGAATTAAGCAGTTATAATTGTTTTCATAGAACAAAAAAGACCAAGAGGACCACAGAGAAATTCTTTGTAAAAAAGGAGCTTGGCGAAGTACATAACATTGAAATAGTTTCACATAATGCATTATGACAGCTGGCTGACTTGATGTTGTTACTGGTGACAGTTGGCCTTTACGGTAGAGACACATGAATGTTTCCTTTTTAGCCCCACCTCTCAGTGCCCATGGAAAGGGAACTATCAAACTAAACTTGGCTCAATTAAGAAAATAATTACACAATTTCTGTGAAGTGCATGCAGTTAAACATGACTCTTCAGAAGCATGGCCGAGGGAAAATGTCAAAGTCAGGAATCGTCTGAATACAGGATATAATTGGATGGGCTTATGGCTCTCACAATGTGTTACAAAGATCTAGAGGGAATCACCACTAACCAAATATGAACACCATCTTCCTCTATGCTCGATAGTATTAACCAAAAATGTGCCAAAAGCATAAAAATGGCTAATAAAACCCTCAAGGGATATTGTCAGGTTTTCCGAATTTCTTTAAATAACTGACCATGGATAAAATTATGTCGGATATATTGTATTATGTGCATAGCGTACAATCGTTCCCACAAACACCTCAGAGTTCAAAGACATCCTTTTTGCATTAGTTCCTCTTGGCTTCTGCCAAACCATACATTGTTCTCTATGAACTGCAGGTGCATCTAAAAAAAGTATACCATGGAAAGGTTTTTCTGAAATTCAAATCAATATCAGGTTTGAGTGAGTAGTGGTCTCTCAATTTTAACCCTTCGTTTCCTCATTCAAAAAAACATCCATTTCAACTTTTTTGGAAAGGAAAGGTGCAGTTGTCTCAAAAAAAAATCCGTACCTGTGTGTGTGTGTGTGTGTGTGTGTGTGTGTGTCCTTGTTTTTATTACCCTGTGTGACCATTTTATCCTCATAACTATTAAAACCTGAAAAACAAGCTTTGTAGGGACATTTTATGTACCCATGAGGGGAAAGTCAATTTTGGGCTCAGGGTTTAGATTTAGAGTCAAACTTACAATAACTTTTAGAGTTAAAATGGGGGTTCTTTAAGGTCCAGGCATTGTTGGTTCAGTTTATGGTTAAGGTTAGGCATTACATCCAGTTCAAGTTTTGGTATAAAAGTTAGTTTATTAAGGTTGAGGTTAGGTTTAAGATAAGGGCAACACAGGATGCAATTTAGTTTCAGGGGCCGGTGAGGATAGAAAATCAAACTTGCGTGCGTGCGTGCGTGTATTTTAGAATCTTTACACAAAATTAAACATTTCAAGCCTATTTCAAATTGTTTCAATTTTGATGATCACAACTTAAAAGCTTATGGAAATAAAAACTACTGTCTGTAAAATGTACAATCCAGAAATGTCTACCTGAGAAGAGCTCTAACCAGCTAATTAACTTCCTGAGCCTTCAGTACACACAACCATAATCATGGCAAATACTACTGACTTGACAGTTGTCCAGAAAACACTAAGACACTCTGAACCACAGAAAGGACTGGCTGTTTGCAGTGCTGAATCAAAGCATATCCATGGAAAGTTGAGTAGATGGGAATACTGCGGTAGGAAAAGGCGCAAAACCAACAAGGAAAACCGCAGCCTTGAGCAAATGTTCAATTCAAGAGCTTGGGGGAGCTTCACAAGGGGTGGACTGAGTCAGTGCATCAAGACCCACCACGCACAGACGTGTCCAGGAAATGGGCTGCAAGTGTAAAATTCCTAGTGTCAAGCCACTCCTGAACCATACGTCAACGTCAGAAGGGTCTTACCTGGGCGAAGGACAAAAAGAACCGGACCCTTGCTCAGTGGTCCAAAGTCCTCTCTTCAGATAACATGAATTTTGCATTTCATTTGGAAAATCAAGGTCCAAGAGTCTGGATTAAGATTGGAGAGGCACAGAATCCAAGTTGATTGAAGTCCAGTGTGAAGATTCCACAGTCAGTGATGGTTTGGGATGTCATGTCATCTGCTTGTGTTGGTCCACTGTGTTTTATGTCCAGAGTCAATGCAGCCATCAACCAGGAGATTTTAGAGCATTTCATGCTTTCAATTGCTGACAAGCTTTATGGAGATGCTGATTTCCAGCAAGACTTGGCAGTGTGAAGGAACTGGATTTTGACACGTTTTAGATTAATTCCAAATAGTCAATGAATTAATGTAACAAGTCAATACAATTTCTGAAGGGAGTATTAAAATTACAGTACAAGTATCAAATATAAAAGTTCTCCAGAGATTCTAGATGTTTGCAAGAGCAAAGATGCAGGCAAAAGGAAAGTAAATGCAAGAGCCCTTTCCCAATTCCGCTTTGGTTTTGATCTTAAAACTAAAGTCATGGGGGTAGTTGGGCCAGCCTAAGAAGCAGAAGTGCTGGAGAACAGACCCCCTTATCATTTAGGGACACAGTCCAATCTTTGTCTCCTGACACCATATTGTAAAACAGAGTGATCTACTCAGGGGTTCAGCATAGGGTGATTAAGCCATGACCTTAGGTTCTGAAATCAGAACAGCGATAAACATTTGTAACATAAACATTCTGATTAAAGAACATGACTAGACACACAGTATAGACTCGGCCAGGAAAGGACAATTGAGGACAGTATTATAAATGGCCATTCTAAATACTGAAGAATCACTGTAAAAATGCATATTATTTGGGTCCGTAAAGTGTCAAAATGACTGGTAACTGATTTGCTGCCCATGGTATTGCTGTGCTTGATTAGATATGCCAACACGCCTGACCTGAATGCCATAGAGAATCTATGGGGTAGCGTCAAAAGAAAAATGAGATACATCAGACCTAACAATACAGACAAGCTGAAGGCTGCTCAAAGTAACGTGGGCTTCCGTAACACCTCAGCAGAATCACAGGCTGATTGCCTCCATGCCACGCCGCATTGATGCAGGAATTTGTGAAGTGAAACTTCCACACATACAGTAACAAATACAAACAGGTGCAATTTACACATCCATCCTCTCTTGCTCTAATTTGCTCTGTTAAAGCCTTTATAGACATACCTAATTCAACTTGCGTGAATGGCAACTCATAATGTGACACAATAGTGTTCATGGGCCCCACATCAGGGCATCAGTGAACAACTAGACAGTCTGTGGTGCTACTTGGTGGTGTCAGATGCACAGATACATGTCCCAGAAGTTCTCAATCGGATTCAGGTCTTGGGAACAACAGTCAATGGCATTAATGTCTTCATCATCCAGGAACTGCCTAAATATTCTGGCCACATGAGGCCAGCCATTGTTATGCACCAGGAGGAAGCCTGGGTTCCACGGCACCAGCACAAGGTTTGACAATGGGTCTGAGGATTTCATCCCGGTACCTAACAGCGGTCAGGGTAAAGTTGGCTAGCACACGGAGGTCTGTGCGACCCTCCAAGGATAAGCCACCCCAGAACCAGAGTCAAACTGGTCATGCAGGATGATGCCGTGGCAACATAACATTCACCACGGCGTCTCCAGACTCTTTCATATCTCATGTGCTCGGTGTGAACCTGCTCTCATCTTTGAAGACAATAGGGCGCCAATAGCAAACCTGCCAATTCCGGGGTTCTTTGGCAAACGCCAATTGAGCTGCATAGTGCTGGGCTGTGAGCACAGGTTTCAACAGAGGACGTTGAGCCCTCATGCCACCCTCATGAAGTCTGTTTCTGATAGTGTGGTCAAAAACATGCACAGCAGTAGCCAGCAGTAGCTCCCGTTCCTCCTCGCATAAAGGAGCAGATAAGGTCCTGCTGCTGGGCTGATTCACTAATACAGCCCTGCACAGCTGTCCTTGTGTAACAGCCAATCTCCTGGTATCTCCTCCCTGCTTTTGAGTGTACTGGGGGACACAGTAAACCTCCTTGTGACAGCACGTATGTATCTGCCATCCTGGAGGAGCTGGACTAACTGGGCAACCTGAATGGCCTGCAGGTACCGCCTCATGTTACCAGTAGTGACAAGGACACTAACAACAAAACTAGAGATGAATCAGGAAAAATAAGGACAGAGCAACTCTCTGTGGCCACCCTCTGAAAAACCATTCCCTTTTTGGTGGTTGTCTTGCTTTTTCCTCTCCAATACAACGGTTGTTACTTTCATTTGCACCAAAACAGCGGAGTTTGATTCACAAATATTTAGGCTTCCTAATTGGACAGATTAATATCAATGAAGTTTAACTGACACGGTTCTATACTGCGATGATTATGTGATACCTTAATGTTTTTGAGCAGTGTAGAGTGTTTGCTAAAAGTACAAACCAGAGTAAAAAATATATTGTACAGATTAACATGATTAATTTGTTTGATTTAGAGCCAAGCTGCCCCGCCCTGTGTCTGGAGGGTTACCACCCTATAGGTTCGGTGCAAACCCAACAGTGACTAACCTGATTTAGCATACGATAAAGCTAGAATAATTATTAGAGTCAGGTGTGCTAATTAGTGTAAAATAGCTTTTGACATAGCACATTCTGACCATTACTGTCCATTTCCCTGCATTTCTCCTGTACATAGGAAAAGTCAAGGAAGGAACAGGGTGTTCCTTTTAAAATGTATTTTAGGCGAAGGATACTGAGTTTCCTCAAACGTCCGGCCTGCCCAGAAGCCACTTTATAAGCACTAAGGAATCAGATCATGGCTAACAGTGTTGTAATCTAGATATTGCTGCAGCACAAGACACAATCTACACACTCCATTGTTAAGAAATTGCTAAACAAAGATTAACAATTGTTTCAGTTGCAGTAAAAAACATACTCTGCCTATAAATAACTAATATAGACACATTCCATTGGGTCTTGCTTATTTTGCATATTAAATAGCTGCATATAGTTCTGCTATAGGAGGATCCTTTTGAAAGGGTCTCAGAGAAAGCCAAAATGCACGACTGAACACAATCTGTATGATCTGGACAACAATGTCTGGGGAAGTTTTCATTTGTGTTGACCTTTAGGTGTGGTTGCCTCTTACTGTCATAGGTGCCTAGTTCCTGTTGTGCGACCAATGGCATCCAGACAAGGCTCCTCAGGATTTCCTCTTAGTGAGGACTTGCTTTGGCTCCCCAACCAACAAAATAACATATAAGCCACTCTATGCCTGAACGATGGTTTTGTTATTTGCTAGTGGGAACCAGTCTTTTTAATTACACAAGGATACATTTGGATTAACGCTCAATGATTCTAAAACATGCCCAACATAGTTTTTAATGATGAATGGAAACAAACCAAAATAATCCTAAACATAGACCCTATAATAATCTGAGGAGTTTAAATTGCACCATGAAAAAAAAGAGTTTACTTGTTATAGGCAGCGGACATTAAAACTAGAAAAACAATCATTATAAATCAGTGGTTTTTCGAACAGAACTGTGACAAGCATTACAACTTAAAGAACAAAAAATTCTGGAGGATGTTCTTTTGTACATATTGCGTGCTCCCTTCCCTCTGCCCACCTGATGACCATATGCTGGTGCCAAACACAGGTCACATTTCCCCTGCAGTGTGCAAGGCCAGCGTGACTCGATGTAACAGCCTAACAGCTAGCTTTAAGTGGAAAACTACAAGGGATCAATAGCTGAAACACACTGTTCCTAACAGCAGCAGCACCAGCTCATGTGAAGTGGTTGGAAAAAAATAAGTCCAAGTACTGTCAATTTCATAAACAATATGTTCTTTTTTTCGGTTTAACCTTCAAATTTATAGAGCTGGCTCAGCCACTCTGTTTATTCTGCAATGAGGTGATCTTAAATAATAGCATGACACCAGCTCATTCACAATGACACGTTAATACAAAGGCATCTTTCCTATGTGGGTTATACAGCCCAGTTTTTCCACAGAAAGTGATAAAAAAAAATTTAATGCAATTGGACACAAACATGTCGCTACTTGTGGCAAAGTCAAAAGAACCAACAACTGTAGCGGAAGAGAGCATTTTGCCTTCTGTAGTAAGCTGTGTACCATTGTCAAATGGTACACAACAGTGTGCTGTAGGATAGATGAGTCACCTTGATATTGTTGATCACGTGGTAGAAAGGTAAATACAATCAGGCTGATTTGCTTTGCAGTTGGACAAACTGACCAATAGCAGAGGGCAAGCCCAATTGATAGTTTTTTTAAGACACAGAAGTAGTTCTAATAATGAGCATATTCTGCTCTGGAAGAAGTTAAAACAAAACCCTTCAGGTGAGAACATATTCAACACAGGTGACAGATTTACAATATGGATTGGAAATCTTGTGTTGTAGCATCAATGACAGAGTGAAGGAACGAATCACACCACGGCCAGCTACTGCTACATACCGATGTATGTTGACTTTCCAGAGAGAAAATGCTAAAGACATTTTGAGCCACGCCTCAAAGTGCTTTTTGTCTGACCATTCACACCCCTTGTGGCTGTGTTTGAGTACGGTCTAGGTGGCTGGCTTGGCTTATATAACTGTTGTGTTTGAACTGAATTTAACTCTGCAGGGTCAAGAACCTAACATTCTAAATATGCATGGGTGGATTCATGAAAAACAACTGGAATGTCAAGAATAAACTTTGTTTCTAGCAGCTTGACAACTACCTTTCTACATGTGATGTTGCCAAAGCTCCAATATATCAAATGGTAATGCAAGATCCAAACTCAACAAGAGTTGATCTCAAAACTGAAACTAATTAAAATCAAAGCTGTCAAACGTGACCGGGTATATAACCCCTTCTCTGACATTACAAACAAAACCCTTCCAACCAGACTGCAGAGAAATCTTCTGCCAGTGTCCTCAGACTGTGGCCAAACGATGAGATACTCAGTCCTGGGTTGATGTGGATAAGTACCCTTGTTTGGAGAAAAATGCTGCCCTTTGGCACTACATCTTTGTGAAGTGACATTTTCATCCGTGGTGCTAATCAAGACCAATCAGAGGAACAGACTGGTGTTGGACAAAAGCCTGATTGCAGCTGCTGCCACACTGCCCCCAAGTCTGAATAAGCTAATAAAAGACACAGGTCAGGATGCTTATTGGTTGCTGAGAGTCATCTTGTGCCACACGCAACAATTCTATTGATATGAGTTCATTTAATTTAGACATCTGGCTAATATTGATATTATGCTAAACATAATTTTTAAATGTCTAACAAATCTAGGTAACACATTGGTCATACTGTCATTAGGGGGTAGAGCAGGTGAAGGTGTTTTAAGGTAACAGTAATCAACAGAGTGTGGGGACGATGCTTATAAATCATACAACTGCAATCCATTTTGTTCTCAGAAGGTACCAAACTAATCTGTATATTTTTTCAGCAGATTAAGACACAGGCGATTCCTGGTTGAGTGGGGTATGCAAAACAGTGGGGTGTGCTCTTCTTTGAGCACCTCTAGGCTATATCCTGAATGTCTAGGTGTTCTGGTGCAAGGTATGATTCAAATCAAGATATACGCTGTTACTAAAATCAAATGGAGGGACTTTTAAAAGACAATATCAAGTAAATACCAGACCGAGTACATATTATTCCTCAAAAGCTTAGACCTGCGGTTACATGAATTGTAAGCTTTCTTGGCTTATATTGTTTGGATGTTCCTGAGAACAGTAACGTTTGATAAAGTTGATAACATTGCTAATCCGGTACAGTGGCTTGGGGAGATTTGGAGAGGATGCTTTGTTTTTGTGCATTAGTGTGAGTGGGTGTTGATGCGAATTCCCAGAAACCCTGCAGGGCTCTGTATTCCCTAATGGACTGAAACCCCCTTTACTGGTTCAATGAGCAGTTTACAAAAGTCAGTATCAGAAAAATGCACGGGGGACCCATTACGGTCCAGAGCCAGTGCATCGTATGGTGCCTGCAGTCTTATTACACGCGAGACCAACCACAACTGATGAATAATGACCAAAACAAGCCTACATATGCACTAAATACAATAGGATCATTGCTACAAACAGATTATTACAAAACACAACATTTTACATGACTATGAAACCAAAGCACCTTAATTAATGTCCAGAGGTACAGCTAGAACAACAGCTAAATGTTTAACTCAAAATCTGAAATTTCCCAAAGAAAACAGATTTTGCTCATAAATTGCGTTTTTGTTAGTAACGATAAACCAACAAAAGGAACATTTGTATTGTCAATGACACCTGAGCCACGACTGAGGACTGACCCCCCAGCACACACAAAATGTAAAGTGACAGGGCATCTGGAGAAAGCGTGACCTGCAAAATCATCACATGCTAAACACAACTGGAAACAGCCTACGTTTGACAATGAAACAAAGGCAACTCTGATGCATTAGAAGTGTAGGTCACAACAAACATCTAGGTTTTTCTTTTTGGTAAGAAATACAAATGTTATCATATTGATCACTTTGGATAAAAGTGCTTTAGAAGATTTTCAGGCCTTCTCTGGGAACTCATTCTGGGTATTTGAACAACTCTGGTAGATTTGTTGGATCTGAACTACAGCACATTGGAAATTAAATGAACATTCTGTTCGAGGTTAAAGTGCAGACTGTCAGATTTAATTAGGGTATTTACATCCACAAACTGTGAACCATGAAAAAATGCCTATGCCTACATTTTTGGAACCAAAGAGAAATGAACAATTGACTACTCACCCATTCCTTGGTCAGGTGTACATTGTTAGTTTATGCACAAAAGCACAAACAAAAGCCTAGAGGTGATTTTAGGGGCTTCCGTTGAGTTTGAGTCTCTAAACGTGAGAAGCAAAGTGTAAAAAACAATGAAGCAGGCCATCAGGAGGCTGAAATCCTGAAATAAATTGATGAGTTGGGTGTTTAATTTATATGGCATATTTTACTGGTTCTTTAATCAGCACATTAACAGTTTTCAGGTGTGCTAACAACATTTATCAAATGGTTTTCTAATGATCAATTAACCATTGATAATTATTAACTTGGATTAGCAAAGAACATGTTTTTGGAATACAGGACTGATGGCTGCTGATAATGGGCCTCTGTAAGCAGATATCCCATTGAAAATCAGCTTTTTCCAGCTACATTTATATGCTATTTGTTACTTTAAAAATACAAAAAAAGCATTTTAAAAAATGAATGCATGCCGCCCCCCCACCACCACCACTGGGAAGGTAGGAGAAACACTGACTTAAGTACGAACTAGTTGAATGAAATCTAATAGCTTAAGATTACTAACTGTAAATATAACAGGCATTGCAGTAGCAGCCCTCAGCAAAAACCACACACAGGAGGGACAGGGCAGATAACTCACAAGGGCAAAATAATGACTAAATGATATGTCTAGAGTCCTGAGATTTCCTACATGCGGAGTATTGGTGTCGAGCCCATTTTAGTTGAACCATATGGAACTATGTGTAAAAAAACAACTGTACTTCTATCCCCTGCTGAATGTTGCACCCCTAAGGAAACTGACAACTTCCCAGCTGTTCGCTCTGTCAGAATGAGTCAAATAAACCGTAAGAGCAATAATTAGCACATAAGGCATAGAGAGGATTTCTAGAATTATGTTTGCCTGAACTGACTGATTAGGTTCAAAACCATGTTCCTGGGATTCCATGGTCTTGCAGAAATTAATATTTCTATGTATATTTTAGCTACAGATCAGAGGTCACAAAATCTAGGGCAAAAATTTAAACACATTCTGCTTTCTGGCCTGTAGGAAACAAGACAGATGGCCTATTTAAGGACCTACTTAAGGATGCATTTGAAAGTGTTCAATGCAATATGCATGTTTCTGTTTAAAGGAAATTCATTGTGGGGGAAATGAATATGACAAGGTACACTTGTTGTGGTAATTCTCATAAGCCAGGTTCTATACTACTGCATCTCCAACGCTGCCCACTTCAATGTGTTGACAGCAACTTTACAACAATATGGACACATTAACTGGCCACATAATGCAAAGAGGAACTTGCAGATTTGCTGCAGAACTTAGGATGTTAGATGGTATCCAGATTTTCATATCATCCTTCTGTCATTCATCGACAAAAAAAGCCTGGGAGGGAAATGTACAGTGGGTAATGACCAACAGAATGCTATAAACACAAACTGCACAAGTTCCTGTGACGTCCCGTATAGGCTGATGGGTAATAATGCGAATAAATACAAACTAACAAAATGTCCCCATCGAGTTATATAGCTCTGCCGGAAGCGAGGGACAAACTGTTAGAAAATAGTAAGTTATTTGGTTTGTATCATGTGTGAGAGACATCTAGGACAAAAATATTGATATATTGAAAAGTATTGATAAGTGTAAAAGGTGTCAAAAATGTTCCCCTTTCCAAAACCCTACAACTCGGTTGGGGCAGCACATCCTGCTCTGGCATAGTGTCTCTTCACTAATAAACTAATTTAATAAATAAAAGGTTTATTAAAATATTTTCTTGTTTCGCTGCCTACTGCTAGCTATATAGCTTTATGGATTGAAGAATGCATTTATAAATCACATTTGGACCACAACAGTCTTAGCAGGAACAAGATGGCAAAGAAGTTAATTCTATTGATTTGTACCTTGCTTCTTGCTAAACAAACTGGCTATGGGAACTGACTGGAAGTTTAGAAAGAAAGAACGAACTTACTCGTCCAGTTTGTTTTAACATTGGTATTTTTGACAACGGGTTAGCATTAGTTGCGGGATAACAGTGAAATTTGCCTGATTGGATGGGGTACATCAATGTTTCTCAAACATCTTGTGAACCCCCGGCCGCTTAATAATTGTGTTGTTGCCTTGAACTAACTCACGTGAATGAGTTATTATTTGATAACTAGGTTCATTTGTTCCAACTCTGGTATAGATCGTGGATCGTTTTTACAGTAGATCAAGGTTGAATGTTTCATTGCATTACTGTGTATGTTTTGATGTACAGTGGCTTTGGAAATTATTCAGGCCCCTTCACTATCACATTTTCCTTTGTCATAGATTGAATGTACAATTGATTAAATACTTATTTTACCATCAATGTACACACAACAATCCATTATGACCAAGCAATGTATTCACTTAAATGTAAATGAATATAACTTGTTGCCAGGTTAATGTCAGGTGATCCATTTTCTTATTGAGTAAACGGGAAAATTTCAATTGTTGCACGTCCCCTCAGCGGCTACTGAGGACTAAAGATCATGTCATGCTCAATGCATACTGGAGTGAAACGAGCTGTAGGAAGTCTTGTTTTATAGGTCCATTTCCAAGAAGTCAGAAAAACATAACTGATGGGAAGCAATTGAAAAGATCTAACAGGCACAAAACAATCCTTGTCATCAGCAGCAGAAACAGCACGTCAGTGAGTTTATATTCCTTCCAGGTCAGGGGTCTAGCCAAAGCACTCCACGCGTGCGTTGTGCATTCCAACAGTTTCTCATTGCAACTGTGAATATATATATATATATATGTTTAATTAAGTTGTTAAATTTGAATGTTTTAATGTAGCAGTCTACACTGTATGTCCCCAATACATGGAACAGCAGAGTGTCCCTAGAAGAGTTTTGAGATCCACTGGTACAGTATGAAGGGCCAATCAGGGTGACGAATCAGACATGATTTCCAACACAGCGACAGTCAATCAGAAGACCGATGTTGCAGCAGCAGGACATCAATAGGGACCCTAAGGCGATCAAAAGCCAAATCCAAATAGATTTAGTTCCAGGCAATCCCAGATGAGCTCTATACAGTGTGAGTTGAGTGATGATGGAAAAACAGAGACCTTTTCATGCCACAATGTGGACAGATGGGTAGTCAGAGCAGCAATCAATACGTAGGTCTAAATCACCAGTGTAAGAGAAAGCTAGGCAATGTCAGACAATGCATCTTCCTAAAGGTTATTGTTGTTTAATCATCTGGCCTAAATAAAATCTGTATTAGGCTAATCACTTCAGGGCTAAGTGAAAGAGAAACAATACCTAATATGATAAAGCAAGAGTCAGCTTTAGGGTTGTTCTCCCAGCTAGTTGAACTTTGAAGTGTCAATTATCTTAATATACAGACACACTCTATATAACAAAACCTAGTTGGTTTTAAGCCACTGTTGTAATAAGAAAAAAAAGTCTATACGAAATAAGATACAAATAAGTAAAGAGGAATATTGACATCCAGAACATAAGAACCCATCCCGACCTGAATCACTTCAGCCACTATAACCTCACTCACAACGTTTCTCCTCATGTTACAAAATACTGAAAGGCTACAAAAGCATTGTTGTAACCATAAGAACTGAAATCCAACCACAACTGAAAAATTGTGTTTCACGTGGAAACCAGCAGATAGGGTCAATTAAACACCTCTGAAAAGTAGCTTATATTTCAGGACCGCAGACAGCAGCCGATATCCAACACAGGAAATAGGATATCAGCACGTTGGCGAATGTACCAGGACTTCACTAAGACAAGTGAGGACCAGAGTACTACAGAGACCGAAATGTTTGGCACGGCAGAAGGCTGTCAGTTAAGAGAAAATACCATTGAATTTGGATCAGGCAGGCCTAGCTCTAATGGGGTGGAGCTCTGTGATAAAAAGTAGGCACTTTGGTTAAGCCAGGAAGGAAGATGTACACACTTGAAAATCTGGCATAAAAATCTGTAGAAATGGTAGAATGAATGGTAAATAGGTATTCTGTGCAAAAAAGTCACAAAAACCTGTCTTCAGTCCATAAACAAGACCAATGGTGAAGCTCTAATAAAAGAAACAGTATTTTTCAAGTTGGTATTACAATGAAGCCTAATGTGAAACAACAAAAGCACAATTGTAGCCAAAGTGCTTGCCTAACTAATAATGTCACAGTACTGTCTGCGGCACACCTGCCTTATCAGAAGACCCACCATGAGTCCCAGGGACCATTAAGCCAGTCCGGATTTCAGCTGATCATCCTCCAAACAGAAGCATGAAAGAAGGAAGTGGTTGTATACCAGACACAGGTCTACAGTCCTCTACCCAGTTTAATCAAGGAGGAGGAAAAACATTTACTTACATCTTGACAGTACAGTTATAAACATATAAACCCATGAAAGACAGACAATCTGAACTGGAAAAGGATGATCTGCACTATTTCTGAACCTATTATGTAGAACAAATTCAGAAGACTCAGGATATTTATTTTGCAGTGGACAACTGGAGAAAAGAAAAACTAATCTAGGCCTGAATGTGTCTTGGTTGTGCATTGACATGTGCTCAGCTGTGGTTTTGGCAACAAGACACTGAAGAGAAATTATTGTAAGGCCAGCTGGTAAAACATATTAACATTCATATGTTGCTACAGCCCGTAAAGTTGAAAATTCAGGGAGGGCAGAGCAATATGGCATACATTTTAAATGTTCGATGGTAGCAGTATATATTCTGGTAAATTCATGTCTAGTTAACTGCACTAAAATAACGTGTGCATCTTCTGAAACAAGCCCTAACATTTCAGGATCGGGCTTTCCAGATTAATCTGCTATAAAATTATTTCACATTTTTGTCCAGATGCTGCTGAATGACGATAGGCTCTCAGTAGTGCTACAGCTCCTACAGGCTATTGCACATTAGTCTGCGTTGAGTACAGGACAAGACCAACACATTTTTTAATATTTTGATTTAATAGTGTCTATTGATTGGCCCAACAAGCAGCTTCTACCCCACATCATATTATTATTTAGGGTGTATATGAACACATTCTTTTTCATGTTGATGAAATGCTGTCAGTATCTCTTTAACCGATGGTTAGGGTTGGGGGGATTCAGGGTTCTCATTAGTGAACAGTTTCAAGACTTGGTAATTGTCCATAACTCATCCAATCACCGTTAAAGGTTATTTTAGGCTGATAAAAGTATTTGACTCAAAGCTACCCTGTATCATCCTCACTCAGACCATAAGTAACCATTAAGCCAACTATAAGCAGTATGACAGTGTTAATTAAGTCTACTGTACATCCAATTATATTTTAAACACACACTGTGGCTCCTTCACTCTGCAGCTAAGCAATACCGCAACCCTCTCAGTCTACATTCCAGCCCTGTCTGCATGTGCGTGCGAATTACTATTCTCAGAAAGTCTCTTCCTTTCACTCTAAACCACATCCTCTCATTACTGCAGAAAAACAATTCTACTTTAACAAACCAATTCTTTGAGTTTCATTTTACTACACATAGCCCCACTCAGTTCTGCAAGTTAGCCAAGCATATACACATTGCTCCAAAAAATTAAGGGAACAACACACATCGGGTCTCTATGAACAAATCATATCTCGCCGGACAATGCAATGTGACCGAGCAAACACTGGATGACAAAAACATTGCTGCCGTTGACTGGCCCACACGTTCCCCACACCTGAATCCAATTGAGAACCTCTGGGACGCTATGTAGGGATGCATAAACAGCACCACACACTGTCCAGTAGCAATCTTGTGTACATTTCAAACTAAATTCTGGCATATGTGGAAATACTACAATTCGTGTGTATACAAAAATCATGGGATATATCAAACTGGCGTCACAACACATATGCATGCTTCCATTGATAAATCAGACCCATACTTCACTTCTGCATAGTAGAAGTTTTAAAAAGTTGAAAAAGACATTTTCGGTGAGGAACAGAAGTGTTCAATTTGCAGTGGTCCTCACTCAAAACCTTCCTATTTAACACTTGTTTAAGAGGAAAAGGTGCAGTGGTCTCTTAACCTTTTCTGGAGCTGTATATTCCCACTTGGAGACAAGTCTCAAAAAAGTGTGATTCGGGTCCTCAGGCAGCACTGCATTAAAAAACAGACACGATTTTGTAGTGGACATCACTGCATGGGCACAGGAACTCTTCTGAAAACCCTTGTCTGTGAACACAGTTAATCACTGCACGCAAGTTTAAATTCTAACATGGACAGAAGAAAATATGCAGCTCTGGAAAAAAGACCACAGCACCTTTTTCTTTCCTTTCCAAACAATGTTTCAGATCTGGGGAATTTGGAGGCCAAGTCAACACCTTGAACTCGTTGTGCTCCTCAAGCCATTCCTTAACCATTATAGAGCTGTGGCAAGGCGCATTATCCTGCTGAAAGAGCCCACAGCCATCAGGGAATACCGCTGCCATGAAAGGGAACACATGGCCCAGTCGTCTAGCCATCACAGTTAAGCGCTTGCCAAAGTCACTCAGATCCTTAAGCTTGACCATTTTTGATGATTCTAACATCAACCTCAAGGACAGAATTGTTCATTTGCTGCCTAATATCCCACCAACTGTCAGGTGCCATCATAATTAGATCATCAGTGTTATTCACTTCACCTATCAGTGGTCATAATGTTATGGCTTATCGGTGTATAAACAAGATCCAGTAAGGCCGCCGCCTTCTCTGGACTCAAGCACATTTAAGATGGGCTGATGCAAAGTGGAAACTGTCCTGTGGTGGGACAGAAATCAGAAATAATTTTTGGGAATCATTGACGCCGCGTCCGTCGGACTAAAGACGAGAGGGACCACCCGGCTTCTAATCAGCACACAGATCAAAAGACAATATCAGTGATGGTATGGGGGTGCATTAGTACACATGACATGGGTGACTTAGACATCTGTGATGACAACATTAACACTCAACAATGCATACTTCTTTAGGAGCAACATATGCTGGCATCCAGATTACATCTATTTCAGGGATGGCATTGCTAATATCAGCAAGACAACGCCAAACCACATACTACATGGATTACAACAGCATGGCTCCAAAGAAAAAGAGTCTGGGTGCTAAACTGGCCTGCCTGCAGTGCAGACCTGTCAGATTTGGAGCATTATGAAACAAAGAAAATGACAAAGGATTCAACTGAAATCCTATATCAAGCAAGAACGGGAATAGATTTCACTTTCAAAACGTCAGCAATTGGTCTCCTCAGTTCCCAAACGCTTACAGAGTATTGTTATAGAAAGAGGTAATTCAGCACAGTGGTGAACCAGCCCGTCCCAACTTTGTTGCTGGCATCAAATTCAAAATGGGCATATATTTTTCCTAAAACACATCTCTGATTAAAAATTTGATATGCTGTCTTTGTACTATATTCAATTAAATACAGGGATAAATTACTTGCACCATCATTGCATTCTGTTTTAAATTTGCATCCCAGTGGGTTGGTATAATCCACATCAATTCAACATTTGACAAATATAAGTGTAAATGATTTGCACATAATTGTATTTTGTTGTTTTATATTTATGTTTGCATTTACACAGCGCCCCAACATTTTTGGAAACAGGGTTGTAGAATCAGGTAGGTAAATAAATGGATACCAAATTAACCAATCAATCTATAGGAAAGATGTGGGGCAAGATTCGGACCAATACAGGCAACATCAAAAAAGGGTAGTGAAAGCACATGAGTCTGGGGAAGGCTATACAGCCATTTCAAACAGATTTGAGGTCCATTAGTCCAGTGTGACGCAATAATATACATAATGTAAACTAGCATCAATTTTAAAGAGTGTAGAATGGAAAAAATGAATATAGGTAGAATAATTGAATATTATAAATGTAAGATGCCTATGAATGGTACACACACAAAAAAAGATATTCTAATGTACATGGAAAGACAGCATTTGGAATGTCCATGTCTGATCAATATCATCATAGATCAGTGTTGCTGCTAAAAAAGCCTGAGTGAAAAAACTGAGTCTGGAAGTTACGCAGTGTGAACAGACCATAGCCTGGGTGGTTGTAGTCGGATGTTTTTCCGTGCTTTCCGTGCTAGTAGATGCCTTGCACGGAGGACACATGTCAGCCAATGACAGGCTCCGCAGACTTCTCCACCCATTGAAGGGATTTGTGGTCCGCATCGGAGCAGATGCCATGGTCAATGTTGCACCTGTAGAAGTTGGTGAGAGATTTTGCAGACATGCCAAACTTCTTAAGTCTCCTCAGGAAGTCACTTTGGGGCAGTTTTCAATGCAGAGCTTGCTTGCCTGGACCAAGTGAGGTCATCTTTGATGAATACACTGAAGAACTTGAAGTCAGAGACTCTCCACTTCATTTCCATCAATGTGTAATATGTCCTAGATCATCTCCTTAGTCTTGCAGACATTGAGAGAGGTTGTTGTTCTTTGCCTTCTCTGTAAGTGGTCATCCGCAAACTTAAGGATGACATTGGTGCTATGTGTGGTCACGCAGTCATGTGTGAACAGGGAGTACATTAGGGGACTGAGTACGCAGCCCTGGGGGGCTCTGGTGCTCACAGTCAGTGCAGAGGAGGTGAGGTTGCCCATTCTCCCCACCTGGGGTCTTCTAGTAAGGACGTCCAGGATAAAATTGCAAAGGGAGGTGTTAAGTCCCAGGGTCCAGATCTGAGGAACAAGCTCAGCAGACACAATAGTGTTGAACACTGAGCAGTAGTCAATGAAACCTCATTCTGTATTGAATCTCCAGCTAATTATTTTGTTATAGTTTGGTAGTAAAAAAAAAAGTTTGCCTTTTAACATTACATAATTGTTGTGTTAGGTGTTCCTTTGTTATTATCATTGGGACATATTAGGCTAGGGGAAAATAACACATTTTGCCAAGAACAATGTGTTTTCTTCAGTCAGTGATTTTTCTAAACGTAAAGAATGGCAGTCATTTTAATAAAAATAATGCATTTTATTTGTATTGCACTTTATATTTTATCAATCTCAAAGTGCTACAGATCATATAAAGATACAAAAAAATCAAGGGCCATAAATTTAATAAAATAATATTATATATATTAAAAATATATATTTTTTTTAAATACATCTGAAGCCTAAGGAGCCCTCAGGTGGTCAGGGAGGGCATTCCACAGCCTCAGAGCGACAGATGAAAAGGCCCTATCACCCATGCTGTATTGCTTGGTTCTGGGGGAATGGAAGGTGTTTGTGGTTGCAGATCGGAGGGAACGTGAGAAAGTCTGAAGGGTGAGGAGTTCCTGTAGTTAAAGGGGGGCATGTCCATAAAGGCACTGGTGGGTAAGGAGGGAGACATTCAATTCTGAGTGGGACAGGGAGCCAGTGAACAGAATTCAGGATGGGGGGGACATGATCTTGCTTGCGCACCCTCATCATGATCCTGGATGTATTGTAGTTTCTGGATGCTCTTGCCAGAGATCCTGATGAGGAGTGCATTACAGTAGTCCAGCCTAGATGACACAAAGGCGTGGACGAGCTTCTCTGCATGTACCAGGGTGAGTGTTGTACGGAGTTTGGTGATGTACTAGAGGTGGTAGAATGATGTCTAACAGAGCTGTCTGATGCGGGTGAAGGTGAATTGGGGGTTCAATTTAACACGCAAGTTGGTGACAGATGTGGAAAGGGAGATGCATTGGCCAGAGAAAGTGAGATTGGTGATGGTGGAAAGGCGGATCTGATGTAATGTGCCAACTAAGATGACCTCTGTTTTTTAACTGTTTGGCTGAAGGAAGCTGAGCTTCATTCATGCCTCTCTTCTCCAAGCAGGTGGTCAGTATAGATGGGGGCAAGGAAGCAGAAACATTTCAATGCTCACATCCGTACTAGAGAGGATTACATTGTTGGTTTTGTTGTCGACTTGAGTTCACAACCACTTGTTTTATGTTGCATGTTGCTCATCAACTATGATGAGAACTTTTAATGTATGGTTGTCATTTATTTGCATTATGCTACTAAAGACTGTATATCATATAAATGTGGGGATTAGAGTGGAATTCCCCTTAAAGGTATGACCCTCAGCAACCTGTTGACAATGGCATTTAGAATAGAGAAATCCATTCAATAGAAGATACTCTAAAACAAAACAGACTGGTGATTTAATGAAATGTAATAGGTCTTCCTTGGGTATAAATTTGCAATCAATTGAGAATTTAAACTTCTCAACACATTGTAAATGTATAGTATATTATATTATATTTGAATTAACTTGTTCCAGTGATTTTGTACTGACATTAGAAATACTGCATTGAAAATACTAGGTGACAACTGTATTTTCAATGAAAAAAATCTCTATAGAAGTAAGTTATCCATTTACGCAAACAAACAAACTACCAACATCTAACAATTTCATGGCTCAGAATGACAAATGACAAATATTGCCACAGTGTGTGCCCAGGAGAAACCTCTGCTCTAAAATGATTGGATGGCAAAACTTGAATCCAGCCAACCAGAAAATCAAGGCAAAGAAATGTAGGCATTCTTGAAAGTCAAGACAATCCTCCTTCAAATAAATCTTTATATGGTTGTTAGCATTAGGCATTTGGGATCAAATGTGGATTCAAGGTTAAGGTTGGGTAGTCTCCTTGAAAACCAGACTTCCCTAAACATGCTGCCTGGGGAAGTTCAAAATCAAAAAAGGGTGAGAATCTGCTAGAAATCACTCACATCTCATAATACATTTAAGGGCTGCAGGAGTCATCAAACTTGTTTTAAATGTTGCTTAAGAAATGCAAAGTAGCTGCGAGTGACCCAGGGTTGTCTAGTGGCCTAAACCCACTGTCTCCATTGTTAATATCGCTGGAGCATGGGTTCAGTTCCAGTCACTGCTATTTCAACCCACTCCTCTAACATCCCCATAGTCTCACCTATATCACAAAATGCCGTAAAAGTACATTTTAAGAAATGGAGCAACCATGACAGAATTCAAACCATAGTTGATTGGGGGTTGTGGTTTAATGTGTCTGTTTCTTGGGTGGGTCTTTACTAATCGGTAATAACCGACATGGCAGGAGTGGGAAGTGAAAGTGATATTGCTAAGCTAGCTTTGCTATTTTGAAGTTCAAGACTTCGCCCCTCCTGACTCACTCATCATTGCAAGAGAGCTAATTTATTCTGTGCAGGCTAAAGCAGCAGTAAGCATACAGTCTGTAGTTCAAGCAAGCGGATATTTCCCTCAAATCACAATTATGCCAAGATGGTAAGAACCAGTGTCTGGTGTGTTTAAGGAGGCACCCACTGAAAAGCAGCTTGCAACTTTATAGATAGTTTCCTCTCCTCACGAAATGGAAACAACACTAACAGACAAATTAACAAACTCTTTCACTCATATTAGAATCAGGTTATGGAGTGGCTTTGCATTTAGCTGATTAGATTAAATAAAATAGCTATAAAGAAAAAGAGAGTCTGGAGTAGGACAGTTCACCAAAAAGATGCTAGTTGCTATTTAATTTAACCTGTATATAACCCTTGTCCCTAAAATGGCATTCTTCAGACCCTTGATGCGAGATCTATAAATATGATATCCTTACCTTCCAAATTATTCAGCAACCATAGATTGCAGAGCTTTAGATTTTTCCTATAGCAGCTCTTTAACAACTAATTTTAGTAAATAAAGCACAAAAGAAATTACTACTAGCAAAGAAAAACACAGCCTCAATAAAAGCCTCATCTGAACAAATGCTTACCAAACCAATGTTTGAAGAAGCAACAATGGCACTGATTTGATTTGGAAACTGTGGGTGACAACAGGAATTGGGAACTCTTTTCCCGAATATAGCACAAGCTACCAGGCATGCAAAATAGGTCAACATTAATCACAATTCTCTCAAATGTCTTGGCATTCAGGTTCAAAATGTAATATTATGATTCTGTGGTAAATGTATAAAAGATTTTGCTCACATTAAGAGAAGCGGTGATTGAATTCAAAAGGCCTGACCCATGTCAAGAGTAGCTAGAATTCTGCCAAATAGTCCAGACATTAAACAAAGAGATGGAACTCCCATTAGCTGACAACTCATTAGTTAGGCCTAGGTCCTGGATAATTCATTCGGAATGGTAAATTAAGAACTGCAATCACATTCTATCCACCTGACTATTAAATATAATTACCTATAAAATGTATGTATTGTCAATGTGTGTTTGTGTGTATGGGCGAGGTTGCAAAATGAACGTGCATAACAAAAATACCACCAAGTGTTAGATCACATATGCATTTATTATCCTAAGCATTTTGCCAACCAAATCCCTTCGTGCTTGTATGCTGTTTAAGGCTGTATACAAACGATGTACCTTAATAATGCTGCTCCTGCGTGGAATTCCTGGCTTGGAATCCAATCCGACAGAGGCGTTGTTGGTCGTTTCAAGCCCCGGGCTGACAGGTACAGCGAAGGATCCGGAGCCAACCATGTCTGCCGTTATTCCACAGTCCCCGTTCAAGACCGATACTTCGCAATGCGCCTTCCCGTCGATTTCATCACTGACCACGGCCACCGTACCCCCAGTATTCGATGGAGAAAAGCCCTCGTTTGCTCCAAACTCCGCCATAGACACTCCAATCACAAAGACAGACCAAGCTTAGCTGCTAGCGTAGCTGTCAAGCTGCAGGGTAGGCGTCCCACTTGTTACGATTGCAACACTTGATTTTTGTATTTTCTTGATTAGCAATGAGCTTTCTGGAAAGCTACAGTACCTAGTTATAACATGAACATAACGGCCCATATCATGGACAGTATTAGACTGGTACAGTACTAGTTAATTGATGTCACAATGATGCATTGTGATTGTGCTCTATAAAACAAAACACCCAGCGTCATTAACACGAGACACTGGCTAACAGTAACACTAATGGGTTGTTTAAAACTGTTCCATGCCATACTATTTGCATGAACACAAGATATCTAGCTAGTTCGTGTTACTTTGACTACTAGGGAAGCTGTCTTGACTGGCTTTTAACGTTATGCATTCAAACTTTGCAATTGCATTTAAGGAATGTAACTTAATTGCAGTACTGTAGCGAAACCTACACTGCACTACTGTGTAGATAGCTATCTAATACAACTTAACGTTAGCCAGCTGCCGGTAACTGCAGCCAAGAGAGCAAAATATGGTTTACAATGGATGCAACAACAAAAGTGTCTAATTTTAAAGAATAAACTATTACAAAGATAGCTAGTTTGTTAGCTAGATAGTCAACAAGTTAGCAATAATACCATAGCAGCGGCTGGTTTGTTAGCTGTAGTACTTTTGTTGCGATATTGTATTTTTAACAGAATTTCTTTTCTCAGTCATTAGCCTGCATTTGATCAAGTTGCCGTTGGCTAGTTATCTAATGGCAGTTAAAACTGAAACCCCATGCCTGCGTAATGTCATGTTAACACACTTGCCTTTTGGTTAGCTAAATCTTGTTGGACTAAAGAGCAAAGTTCCATTATGATGTACTACCATCCAGCTTGCAACAATGACGCGACGATCGTTCTGTCCACGCATCATCACCAGTTACTTGGCTGGTTAAGCTAGACCTGTGTGTGTTGAGCAACGTAAATTGAATCTGAGTTATACTTCAAAATAAAGGTCCCCAGTTGGAACTGACGCAGACAGTGGGATCTTGCCATATGGAAAATATAATGGTTGGAATGTTGTGACATCAATTCTACAGCCGACCATGTCCACAAATGATTGTACATTACCCTCTCTACCAACTCTATGCAGTGAATAATTTAACTCTCTGGGGTCAGTTAAACATGGTCCGTGATCCACCTCTCAACCAGGCCCCTTTAAAACACCCAATTTTTAACAAATGTCTAATATTACAACCGTTCATCAAGAACAATGACCTGCGACTTTTTTGCCTGACAGAAATGTGGTACAAAAAATTTACTAAATGTCTACCTGGTTCTAACTATCTGACTAAGGCCCGTGCCCATCGCAGGGTGGTGATCCAGAAATATTGTTTTGAGCTGTAAATGTTGCTTTACCCAGCTGGTTTATTGTTGAGTGCATGACTTTTACATTGAAGCCTCTAATTGTGACACATCCATCACCCTCCTAAAATGCTGCCTCTCTTACTATTGAGTTTCAGAAAATCTTTGTGTTCTGCTCTGTCCAGTTTTGTTAACTTTGATGATTTCATCATTCATGTTGGTTCAACATTTTTTTTTTTGCTACTTCTTGAACTTGCTTGACTGTCCTAACCTAGTACAGCCTGTCAAGGTCCTCGCACACAATCGTGGAGATACACTTGACCTCATCATCACTGGAGAAGTCCCTTCCTCAGACCTGGAAGTATGTGAGCTAGTTGTGTCTAACCATATAGAGCTGTGATAATGTAAGTAACTGCTCCTGTACTTCAGCTTTGCCCCAAGCAGACTACTAAATTCAGAAACATCAGGTCCCTAGAAGGGTCTGTCTTCCAAGAGTCAGTACAGCCTACCCTACTAACTAAATGTCGCGAGTCCACTCCTGATAAGATGGCTGACCAGTATAACAGCACTTTGATGAACACCTTAAACATCCGTGGCTCTGTAAAATCACATTAAGTATCATTCCAATGGTCCACCCATTATTCAGAGGAGCTGGGCAGCATGAAGACACAAAGTAAAAGGTTTGTGGAGAAACATATGGCTTGACTGTACAAGTACTGGCTTTTACATACCGCTAGATTAGTTATTTAAAAGTATTAAAAGCAGTTTGCTCTTATTTGAACTCTTCCATGATTGATAATGGCAGAGGAAATCCCAGGACCTTGTTCTCCACCATTAACAGCTTCCTCCAGCCTTTAGACTTCAGCCCTCCCACAGCAACTATCAAACTGTGTAACACATTTGCTTGGTTTCTTAAAGATAAAATCAATAACATCAAAGAGGAATCTATCCTCCAACCATAACCCCACTGTGGATCCTACCCAATCAGCTCCTTCATAAGTGACTTTGCTTTGGTGACGCCTGCTGCTGTTAAACATTAAAACTACAAGTGCCCCCATTGACGGCTTTTACAACATGTCTATTCGAAACATGCTTAACTGCTCTCATTAACTAATTTGTTTAACAAGTCCCTCAAAACTGAGCAGGTACCATCACTATTCAAGATGGCTGCCAACATTGCTTTTGCTTAAGGAACCACCCCTATCAAACAACAGGCATATTTCCAAATTCCCATTTTTGTATATATTATATAAGTGCTGGATCATATCATCATTGGCTAATCCAAATGTGTATGTTGTTGATACTGCAGCCTTGCAGTGAAAACCAATGCAATTTAAGTCATGTAATAATTATGAATAAAACAAACAATTTGTTGGAGCTCTAAGGAGTTGGTAAAGGAAGTTGTCGGTTTGGTGATTAAACGATTTACTTTACCACAGACAATAGTACTGTATGGGAACATTCAGCATTTGCAATGAGATTAGAACAGTATTGCTTGTGTGCAGTGTTCAATGCCTCTTTGTAAGCAGTCTAATGAAATTATAGAGCTTAGGCTTGCGCAATTGAGCTTGTTTTTCGCCATCTTCTCTCCAGTTTACGCCTGTCAGATTTCATAGAACAGAGCATCAAACCATAGTGCAAAGCATGTAAATGGAGAACTCACTTTTTTTTGTGTAAAAAACAGTGTAGTCCCTGATTATACTGTTGAACTGCCGTTTCAAATTATGTTACAGATATTGGCAGTAAATAATCAGATGATGCTTCCGTAAATGAGCAAAGGGTGATAGATGTCAGATTCTGGAAGCATGTCAGGCTGTTTTTAAACAGGGCTGGCATTTGGATGGGCAGTCATGAGAAGAGCCATAGTGGTCATTTTAGCTCAAGTCAGCTGAGGTCAACTCATTGAAATCTAAAACCGAGTAAGGCATTGGTGTGGGATTCATCTATATGTATGTAAAATCACACATGAGTAGAAGATAACTAGATGTAGAATTCAGCTAAGTGGCTAGTTTTACAGTCCCTCAGAAATCGGTTTGAGATGGCGGGAGACTGGGAAATGCCCTGAATGCCTAGGGATGTTACCTGGTTCAGCATCTTGTATTCATTTAGTTATTAATACATGTCTGTCAAGTAGGAATCTGTTTTTTTATATAAACTATGAAATCAGCTAAACAGACAGCTTCATCACTGTCCAACCTTGTGCTAAAAAGTGCTACATTGGCAAGTAGCCCTTAGGAGGGAGTTGTGGGAAGAATGGAGGTGTTTCTATGGATGGCAGTATACTTGGCGTTTCTCCGTTCTCTCCAATGGCCCTGTGAATGGCTTGGGTGCAGATCAGTCCACCTAGATGCTGCCATTGGGAGGGAAGAATTGGGGCATGGCGTGGGGGGCAGTGTCTGGCTGTTCGCCAGTCTCTATGGGATTCCTCTGGATTATGGCCTGGAGACGCATCTGGATTGTCTCAAAGAAATGAAAGTATGCTGTTCTTTTTGTCAGTATTGGGCTGGATTCCCAGTGAAATCCTTTAGTGTCCGGGGGAAGTTGGGGCCTGTCTCTTTGTAAAGATGGACATTCTCCTATAGACACTCTGAGAGTCAGATTGTGGGCCAGAAGCATATTGAGCCATTGTGCACAGTATGAAGATTTATACACTAGTTAGGGTAGTGGCAGTGTGGAAATTTCTCCACTGAAACAGTTTAGATTTTACAGATA
This sequence comes from Esox niger, assembly GCA_016801105.1. Taxonomy (NCBI): domain Eukaryota; kingdom Metazoa; phylum Chordata; class Actinopteri; order Esociformes; family Esocidae; genus Esox; species Esox niger. The sequence goes on along the minus strand of JACXGJ010000002.1, from coordinate 314,940 downwards.
TTGTGTTTGGCAAGATATTGGAGTGAGTTGGTTTGAGTGGATGGGGTGAACAGTAAACTATTTTTGTGTTCATGATAAAAATATATTAATTATTGTATTCAGCAGTACATTTTATAACCTTCCAACCTCGTAAAGCACTATTTATCTAGACTACTATTGTTATCCATTTCTTCTGTTTCAATGGGGAACCTTTATTGTAAAGATGAACCACACTTCCACTTATGGGATTCAGGACACACAGGTCTAAGCAAGTTGTAATTCAGTTAGTTTGCCTGTGGACATTGACTAAACCAAACTGTCAATTAATTTGCAACAGAAATATATTTTGATTTGCTGCACTTTGTACACTTTTCATTGGCTGATCTTTAATGTTTACGTTATGATCCTTAGTTTCTACATCAATCTTTTGACCTATCAATTATTATATATACCAACAGATTCTAAAGGGATACCACATGAGCTTAGTTTACTGTACCCCATCGGAAAGCAAAATATATGGTTATTAAAGCAATCAAGCAGATATGGTTCAGGGTGTTGAGAAATCTTTGTGTTTCAGTCCCCTAAACAATTTTGTAAGTTCACGCAAGCCATTTACCAAAAAATGACAAAAAAAGATCTGCCTTTGATCTGTGTGCCATCGATCGCCCACCGAGCCCTCAGATTGTATCATCAAGAACTCTGTAAAAACCTGTGACTACAGGAAGTAAGTCCTAACAATGATGCAGCTATAGGGCCAGAGCACTCCCTGGGGGCAATAGGGCATTTAGGACAGAGTGAGTAGAATTTTTTTCTCCAGACCCAGGAGAAAAACACAGTACCCATGCACTGTATGGCTGACAAAGGGCACCATCAGTCTACTACTTCATACAAACTGACACCAACACGCACCGGCTGGCTAAGACAAGCTGAACTTCCCAATGTAAAATCTCCTCTTCTGCCTACACGGACCATTAGAGCAGGTTTAATCAAGATTCACACAACGACTTCCGGAGATTGATGTTTTTTTGTTCTACCTCGTCTTTAATTGCACCCGCCCACTTGGTGTCCCAGGTCTAAATAGGTCCCTCACAAGAAGGTTGTAATGAAAATACAGTGTGTAAATGACTATAAGGTTCAGAGTTGAATTTGACGGCATAAGTAGATAGTGTGCTAGAACAAAGTGAAAGTATTGGGAGCAGTATCACTGACAGGGGGGAAACCGGTAACGTTGTCCCGTGCCCAGGACTCGGGGGGGCCCATTTGGTTGGCTGAAATATAATTATTTATTAGTCAGTCAATCTTGGTATTTAGTACTACTTAACTAAAACATTAAACAATAAATGTTTATAACCTGTTTTATAAACAGTAACATCATTGCTATTTATAAAAAAAAATTGGCCCGTGGTTTGGGTCCAAAACGGTAAATTTTGTTCCAGGCCCTAGGATTCCTGTTGGCGTGCCTGATTGGGAGGGAGCAGACGTATCAAATGTCTAACTGTCAGAGAGGAATTTGAGGTTACAGTGTGAGTATTCCTAGGGAATAGCTACAGCAAACATTTCATGCCACTGCAAACTATCCCTCACTAGCTACGTATATCATGGATTACTGACAAAACTAACAATTATATAGCTAGTTGACTCAAAAAAAAATCTGTCTAAAACTGCTTGCTGAACTAATCAACTAAAGTTGGATAAAACATGAAAGTGTTTTTAACATTGAAACACTGGTCACTGGTACACAAAACATATCAAGAAGCTTGCTTATCAAAGAATGCAACAATATTACCAGATTTATTGTTTTAGGTTTAGGTTATTATTTTTGTCTTTTTGGCAATGGAACTAATGGTCCTAAAGATGGCAGCACAATGCTGTGTGAAATCTTATCAGATCCACATCTGTCATGATTAGGATGTGAAGTGTTTAGATTTTCCAAGGGTTTGCTGGAAAATCATGATACTTCATTGTAATGAAAATCAAATTCTTTTTAATGAATGCTTGTATAACCTGCACGGAAAGACATGTTGAGTGTGTTCTTCAGGCGTTGGCGCAACATGGGTGCATTTCCCATTGAGGCATACCAAATATCAGTCTGAAAGGAAAAGGAAACAACTGACTTTCATTTTGCCACCATCTATTCATTGCCTCCAGGGGATCCCACACTCAGTTTACAATGCTGTCTCTATCCCCTTGTTGATCCCAATCCTACCACCACTTCTATCCTCAACATTTCTTTGCTTAACCAGATCAAGCAGATCCACTAAAGCCTGCAAGTTTTCTTGCTGCAACACATTTGAGTCCACTTTCTGGTTATTTTTGCATCACAGACAAAAGCCTTGAATTTCTACATAACTTTCAATTCAGGGGTCTGGAGATGTTTTATCCGAGTGCAGCTAGCATTATCTAACACTTGTTCCCTTCCCTGATGGACTTATGATATGATTGCCCATATCCCTTCCTGATCCGCTACAGTGTAAAAACATGCTGATGTGGACATCTCCAAATCTGCAGCAGGCCTAAACATGTATAACTTGGTAGTAAAGGTAGCTCTCCATCCCCACCTATTTTACAGAGCCAAGCATGAGTAAAAAAACGTCCTCATTGTTCAGAGATCTCTCACCAACCAGAAGCTGCCGGTCATCTAGCCCAACAATCAGATCACCCTGCAGGTAAGCCGGATTTACTAAACTCCCTGTATACTTTGTCAACCTACTGTAAGACAGATCCACCTAAATCAAGTAAAAGGAAAATGTTACTTTCACATCTGTAGCTAATCACAAAACATCATGACTTTTATGTAGTTAGTCTAAAATGCATAATGCATCAGTATTTGTTGCACACGGTTGGGCTGCCTGGTTACTATGGAACCCTGCAGACATCCCCAGGCAAGCTGTTGAATACAGGCAGAGAACTGTTGCACACACCTGTTATAACTATTTGTTATCACCTGTTATCGTTTTGGTCTCTCTGTCCTGAGGAACAGGTCAGGCTGCATATTCAGCCGGTAAGATGGAAGAGGCCAAGTCTGATGGCAATTGACCCTCCTGATTAAAAGACATTTGCTAAGGAGACAAGAGTGGAAACCCATGCTCGGAGAACATGTCGTACCACCACCTGTTCCGGCAGTTTTACTCTGAGTTTTTAGTATAGGCTAAGCACATCTGCCACAGTGGGCTGTGGTGAACCCTTCACTTCTGTCAGTGTATGTTGGGCTCGTGTGTAATAATATGGCATCCATTTTTCTGGTTCAAGCTTTGCTGCTATTTAATTATGTACTGCTAGGTGCCTGCATTAAAACTGCCTACATGACCGCAGACAGTTCTAACTCCTGAACTTCCAGAAAACAGTTTTAAAGCACAATATCTTATTCATCACCAATGTGCCAGTCCACATTAGTCCCATGTGTTGTAAAGGAAACTGTTTTGTTAACAGAGTATAGCAAGTCTAATAACTATAGTCTTCTTATTTGGCAACATATCACGAGCTTCCGGTATTCTGAATGTACATAGTAGTTTTCAAATGTTCCACTGCAAACGGTCATATAGAAATCTCACAGGGATCAAACACCACAGGCTCGCAGCTACTGTTCCTTTCCTGTTTAGACATTCTTGGCTTAAAAATCCAAACCCGACAGCATCTGGCATGTTACCTCTGTATGTGTGTTGGGTGCATTTCACCACTCATTTGCTAATAATGATCTTGTAAGATGACAAAAATAGTTTCAAAGGAGAATGGGAGATGGAGATTGCAAGGCTTCTATTGATAGTAGGAATAAGAGAGACTGATGAATTTCTGACTGGTCTCCATCAAGGAGATATATGTGTTATTGGTATTAAATAGTGTCAGTAGGCTAGAGATTGATCTAAGTCTGGTACATTCCTCTTTTGCTAAACATTTTTTCAAGGGACAGACATGCTCTCTATCAGACGCAGTCTCTTCCAGATCAATTTTGATTTATTCACATGTGGGTTGAACATCATTTTCGATTTTGCATTTATTCTATCAAAAATAAATTCAAAGAACAAATAAAATCCCACACCAAGCTAAATACAGAATCATTTGACAGATGTTAACAGAATTCTACAAAAAATATAAAACAGATTTCGTATGGCTGCACTAAGGGTATACTAACCCTTTTTTCACCATGTAAATTGACAAAAAACATTGTGTAGAATGTTCCTTATTAAATGCAGAAAAAGTAGCTTGCACCATTTGGTAAAGTAGCTTGCACCATTTGGTCCTCATGTCGGAAGAGGTTGGCTACCATAGAACGTAAACCCTCCTGTTGACCAACAGAGCCCTCTGGTGGTGGATTTCTGATGGTGGCTTTTTGTCCCTTGTTACCTTTTTGTCAATTTTACATCATTAAAGGATGTTGAGATTTGGGTTTGTCCATGACTTAGTGAAACTGTGATTTGATGAAATTGTGATTGTGATACAATTATCTCAATTCAACACAACTTTTCTAAGTTCACAAATATAGTCATTGTTTATGATGCACGCAGCATTTTTCTGGTTTCAGTATGGAGCTACAAGACAGATTGCATATTTCTGTCGGTAGGACACATATCCAATGTATATCAATAGCTGCAAACAATACAACTTGCATGTTTTTTCCTTACTATGAGGACAAATGGAAAAATCATTCCTATATAAACTAAACTTACAACTCTGATCATTCATACCAAATGCAATCACATTTAAATTGCAGATATGTTCCTTAGGAAGATTTAGACCTATATACCCCTTTTAAGGATTTTACATGGACAATGTTTTCTTTGATAATTTTTTCTATTAAACATGACAACAAGCAAACATATCTACAAACATTTTATTAGTTAGTTTGCATCAGCTAACGTTACCCTGCTGTTTGATTCTACTGTTTACAAACAACATTCTGCAACCAGAGATTTCACGCAAAACGTTATGCATTTAATTCCCCCCAAAAAATTGCCAGAAAGAAAGACTGAACAGTATTGAGTACACTCAAAATATGGCTGACCAGTGGCGAAGCATCATCTACACCTCCAACTAAAGCCCACCCACAGCTGTGGGGTCAAATGTGCAAACAAACAACAAGTGTTTCAATCAAAAAGTTTCAAAAGCAACAAAAAAAGAAGCACTGCCAGCAAAGGAGGCAGTCTAGTCAAAATGAAAGGTGGTTGATAGCAAAATTAAATTGGGGTTGGAGGTTTTTCTCTAAAGAAATAAATTGCGCTCTATTACGAAATATTTGATTGCTAAAACATTTAGTTTCTACTTTGAAGCCTCGTTTTTGCTTTCAGAACAATTATTTTTGATTGAAAAGAAAAACGTTTTGCTCTTGACAAAAAGACAAAAGTACCTCCCTACCTATGGTAAATGAATTAAATTCTCTGGCAACAGTTCTGATGAACATTCCAGACATCTGATAGACATCTGTAGCATTATGTTCTGACAAAACTGCACATGTTAAAGTGGCCTTTCATTGTCCCCAGCAGACAATGTAATGATCATGCTCCTCAATCAGCTTCTTCATATGCCACAGCTGTTAGGTGGATGGATTGTTTTGGTGAAGGAGAAATGCTCACAGGGATGTAAACAAATGAATGCACAGAATACATTATTTGTGTCTACGGAACATTTTTTAGTCCTTTTATTTCAGCTCATGAAAATTTTAAATTAACTCGCTACACATTGTGATAACATTTTTGTTCTGTGTACATTTTATTATTTAATTGATTGAATTTCATTAGGTGTTGTCAAAGACTTACAAAGATGTTGAAATCAACAAAAATTAAGAAAATAAATGTTTATGCAGCCAATTACCATTATATTTCCAAAACAATGTCTTATGTTTTTAACAGAGCTACAGTGACAATTTAGATTTCATTGGCGATAGTTAGTACATTTCAAAATAGCACTGAAATAAGTAGATAAATGAAGGAAAGGAAACAACAGGGTGTTTATTCAAAGCTTTCTTTCACTGGACCATTTTGAATAGCAGTGGATTTATTTCTTTCCAACTGGGATGATTTCAGTGGGGCACAGACAGAGGGCGGGACACCAGGCGTGAACCCACGGATTGTTGCACCCATTATCTTTTACCAGGGCTGCACAATTACTGTACTTGTTTATATAAGGACAAGGGTCGGCTGAAATGACACGAGAAGCAAGATTGTAAAATGCATTGTTTGCAGATATGTTCATTGTATGTGCATTGGGAAAGCAACTAAAAACTAAACTAGCTCAAATCCTTAAGCTGAAATGGTGAATCGGTTACTGTGCTCTTTAAACAAGTCATTTGTTGGCACTTATATATGTGTTAATATATATATATACACACACACACATACATACATATATACAGGTGCTGGTCATATAATTAGAATATCATCAAAAAGTAGATTTATTTCAGTAATTCCATTCAAAAAGTGAAATTTGTTTAATGTATACAGTCATTACACACAGACTGATATATTTCAAGTGTCCATTCCTTTTAATTTTGATGATTATAACGAACAATTAATGAAAACCCCAAAATCAGTATCTCTGAACATTTTAATATTACTTAGACCAAAAAAAGGATTTTCAGAAATGTTGGCCAACTGAAAAGTATGAACATGAAAAGTATGAGCCTGTACAGCACTCAATACTTAGTTGGGGCCCCTTTTGCCTGAATTACTGCAGCAATGCGGCGTGGCATGGAGTCGATCAGTCTGTGGTACTGCTCAGGTGTTATGAGAGCCAGGTTGCTCTGATAGTGGCCTTCAGCTCTTCTGCATTGTTGGGTCTGGCGCATCACATTTTCCTCTTTGCAATACCACATAGATTTTCTATAGGGTTAAGGTCAGGCTTTGTGCATGTGCCAAATCCTGTTGGAAAATGAAATCTGCATCTCCATAAAGTTGGTCAGCAGCAGGAAGCAGGAAGTGCTCTAAAGCTTCCTGGTTGATGGCTGCGTTCAGAAAACACAGTGGACCAACACCAGCAGATGACATGGCACACAAAACCATCACTGAGTGTGGAAACCTTACACTGGACTTCAAGCAACATGGATTCGGTGCCTCTCCTCTCTTCCTCCAAACTCTGGGACCTTCATTTCCAAAGGAAATGCAAAATTTACTTTCATCAGAGAACATAACTTTGGACCACTCAGCAGCAGTCCAGTCTTTTTTGTCTTTAGCCCAGGTGAGACGCTTCTGACGCTGTGTCTTGTTCAAGAGAGGCTTGACACAAGGAATGCGACAGCTGAAACCCATGTCTTGCATACGTCTGTGTGTGGTGGTTCTTGAAGCACTGACTCCAGCTGCAGTCCACTCTTTGTGAATTTTGTTTCACAATCCTCTCCAGGGTGCGGTTATCCCTATTGCTTGTACACTTTTTTCTACCACATCTTTTCCTTCCCTTCGCCTCTCTATTAATGTGCTTGGACACAGCTCTGTGAACAGCCGGCCTCTTTAGCAATGACCTTTTGTGTCAATGGTCGTCTTTTGGACAGCTGTCAAGTCAGTAGTCTTACCCATGATTGTGTAGCCTACAGAACTAGACAGAGACCATTTAAAGGCCTTTGCAGGTGTTTTTAGTTAATTAGCTGATTAGTGTGGCACCAGGTGTCTTCAATATTGAACCTTTTCACAATATTCAAATTTTCTGAGATAATGATTTTGGGGTTTTCATTAGTTGTCAGTTATAATCATCAAAATTAAAAGGAATGAACACTTGAAATATATCAGTCTGTGTGGAATGACTGTATACACTATACAAGTATCACTTCTTGAATGGAATTACTCAAATAAATCAACTTTTTGATGATATTCTAATTATGTGACCAGCACCTGTATATATAATGGACATTGATTCTTGAGGATCTGTTTTTGACCCAGTAAATTAGAGTCATAGTGAGTTTTGACAGCGTGCACGTATTTTAGTAACATGTTATACTTACTGCAAAGATTATTTTCACAGGAGTTGGGACAGTCAGCACACGGAGTTCCTTCCTTGTATGGAGGCACTCCTTTGAAATTTCCACTGAAAACCCCAAAATTGAATATATCACAAGAAAATACATTCCTACTACAAGATGTATTTGTTAATGTAATAATGTACACAGGTGTTAGATGCTATTTGTACAACATACGCTCTGTAATATTGGCATCCAAAGAAGTAAACTGAACCAGGACACAAGGCCACACCACACCCAATCTTGTATGAAGTGTTCCAAACCACCTGTATGAAAGGCAGCAGTTCAGTGTTAAGAGGCCTTCAGGGGCAAGTAACTTGTCAGTAACTACACAACTCTGACTACCATACAATATAACACAATGGTCCATGACAACATAAAGACCTCAAAATTAATAAAGCATAACCTTTCACACCCATTTTTTCATTGCTGTCCACCAATAAAGGACTGCTTTAGATGTGAGACACCAGGTGGGTGCTAAAACTGTAGAGGCAGAACAGAAAGCCACTTGGCTCCTTGGGTTTCATTACTGTCCTTTAAGATAAACAGCGTGTGGATGTAACGGCAGGCCTGTGCGTGTCGTTACGTTTCTATATTCTGTTCTAATTTCTCTTTGTTTAGTTTAGTCTCGTTGGTGTATTGCTTTCATCTCTATCTAGTTTGCCCCCTAGTTATGTGACAGTACATGATGGCTAACATTGCTACCAAAATAAATTTACGGAAGTTGACAATCTATTACTCAAATAGATTTATACTATTCTGTGTAGACAGCAATTACCCAAAATAAATGAGTAAAAGGGTGGGAATCTGCTTTGAACTGCATGTGTGTTTGCCCCAATTTAATCAGCCTTAAACTCCTCGCTCCACCTGTATTCCCTTATCTCTCCTTAAAACCCACTGTCGTGGTGCACATGCGAGGGCAACTCGGTTTTCAAAAGGAATGAGGGCACAGGTGTGCCGTTGACCGGTGGAGAGGCAGAAAACAAGCGTGGGGAGGACGGCGGACAATTAATAAATGAAATATACTGTACCTGACAGGAACAAAACAAAGCAAACCACAGAACAACGTTACATAGGGGAAAACCAATACAAAGACCGACAGGATACAATGGGATGCAGGAACTTATGTAGGGTCCGTGATGAAGGAAAACAGGTCGGTTATCCGTGATGAAGTGAGGGAGAGGGCGTTGGATTCACTAGCACGGCTGACTGCCGTGCCAGAAATTGACAACAGGAAGTGAGTAGTATGCAAAAGAGAAAAAACGTGTTCTAGCATGAACATTGCAATTGAAGGCATCTGCTATTTTAATGTAATCAACTTGGTGGTACGTTTTCGCTAATTTTATGTTTATCCAAAACCTCTACTGTCGTCAAGATATACACGCCAGTGCCTGGAGTTGGCTAAACATCACCAAAGGTTTGATTGGAACGGATCGACGGATATCTCGTCTTGATGAGATTAGGAAAGGGATGGCAAGAGGATTGTTTTAAGAATAAAAGTTTCTCAACATACCATCTCATCTGTGAATAATTGAAAAAGTTAAATACATGCATATGCCAAAAGTACGCAATGGATATGCAACCAAATACTAAACTAAAGTGCTAAATGTGCACAATATAGTAACCTTTCGATATCAACCGTTGTCAAATTATATCAATGTCATATAAAATAATCAATATTGGTGCACTTTACTAATATAAATGTTCTGTTTCCATAACCATACTGAAAGCAATTCAAACAGATCATTGGAGCGCTTGATACAATTCCCCCCACCCAAGCACATACCTTAACTATTATTAATTGGCAAATATGTAGTTATTGTCTATGAATAGGCTATGATAAATCTTACCTGTGTGTAGTGACCAATGGGTTGACCATTTTTTGAGCCATTTGGATAAGAGTAATCTATGACCTCACTGTGCCAGGCTGTGATGACATCAGACCAATCATTAGAACTGGAGGTGCGAAACAGGTTTTCACCCATTTCATAATCTGCTCATAAGTAAAACAGACATGGAAAATGTCACTAAATACCAGTGTCTTTAAATGTATAATTCCAGATAACAACAATTATACAACACCAGGTAGGCTACGATAAATTATCATTAGGGATAAGAAATGAATACATTCATAAAATATTTGTGTTGTCTCTTGTAGCTCAGTTGGTCGAGCATAGTGTTTGCAACACTAGGTTTGTGGGTTATACATGTCTGCTGAGCTAAATTGAATGTTATCTATGACCAACCCAAATATCTGTGCTAATCTCACATTGACAATATGGCAAAGTAAAGCCTGGAGTCCCTGAGATCCCAGGGAGGAATGAGAGGGCACTGTACCACCAAGCATGCGGCTGCTGGGTGGGCCGTGGGCCATGGCACAGGTGTCAATCCAAGCCTGAGCACTGGTTGCTGCCTCACTGCTCCAGCTCTGCAGGTGAAAAAAACAGACACAGTACATAGATTATCTCACATAAATCATTGACTGACTATTTCGTACGCTGTATTACATTATGTCTCTAATAAATGGTCAAATGAATATGTGACGTCTCCTGTCTGAAACTCAGTTGATAAGTAACTACAGTGTATATTTAACATTGGTCATTATCTTTCTGAAAGGTTCTGAAATGATTCTTCCAGTGCTGGCATGAAGCAGTCTGAAGCAGGCTCTCCTCTAGGATTTTCCTTGTGCTAATCTGCATCCCAATTTTTTTTGCAATCCCAACTACCCTGTCATCTCCATTGTCAACCATATTCTTATCATGACGCAGCCACTACCTTCTTCAAATGTAAGTTAATAGGTACTCAGTGATTTGTTAGTGCCTTGTTGTCAGTTTTGGATTATTGTTATTCTGTGTTTTAACATACATATGTAAATACCTTTAATAACTTTTAGTTTTCATTATTGTAGAATCACAAAAATGTCGTTGATCCATTCTCAGTCTTCTGTCATTACAATGTAATTCAGTTTTTAAGTGTAGACGTTTTTAACTCTCCTGGCGACATACAGTTCAGCCAATTGTATTATTCTGCATGACAGTTTACCCATCTTATTTTAATTTGCTTGACAGTTAACCCACCCTCAGAAGAAAAATCCATTGGAAAACATTTTATCAATAGATTACGTCCAACCTATTATGTGATTTGTTAAATCAACTTGCTGATTTTATTTAGCTTATTTAGCCAGAACATATTAGGGGATTACATAAGCAACACGTATATACTAATAGTTTTGTAATGCTCTGTATGTATTCAAACCCCATGAAATATACTCTCATTCTCAACTGAAATAAGTAACAAATGGTATTTTGAAATGTCATTCTGTGTTATATTTTATTTCAAAACACTGAAACTCAAAGTTTACACTGAAACTGTAAGTCGCCCATTGCAATATACTGCTCATTTTCTACACATTCATATTTGGTACTGCCACCTCTTGCTGCAATAACTGCTTTAAATCTACTGCAGCAAAGGGGTTGAATGCTTTTCTTTTTTTTACTTTACAAATGTAATTTGAAAATTTTGTGTGTCAGTTTTACAAAATGTGTCAGTTTTACAAAAGTATTAAACACAGTGTAATTTCAGTTGGCTATGAGTTTGAATAAATATGCAAAGCCCTAAATAATTAAATCCCACTTCATAAGGAAACTGCATTTGAAAATGTCATAGGGGGTCCACTATATTCTGAAAAGCCTCCAGAGTATTTGTAAGAGAGTGGAAAGTATATTTCTTTAAAGCTTACCATCTTGACCATGTCACTAGCAGTTGGAATAACGTCTCCCCGAAAGGCATTGTGTTTGTTAAGGATTTCAGCCTGAATGTCTGGGCTGTCGGGGCAAAGGGCTACAAAAGCAGACAGTCATTTATTATTTTGTGAGGTTATACACATATATACTACTCTGTTAAAAAGTAAACAGAAGGTAATCAATTATAATATCTAATGTAAATGGCTCACTATATCAGCATCTGTTTACTACAGTATTTTCCAACTATGCCTCAGTCCACATAAGGATGCACCTAACTGTCTCCATCATGAAGAATAGTGTACTCCGAAACTGTTCCCATAAACCCATATGGAACAATTAACTCCTATACTCTTTCTCAACATGCAGTGACTATGACTCACACAAACCTGATAATACTGACAATGGTAAGATAGCACTATTTGCAAGGCGTTGTACTTACTTGGCTGTAGAAACATCGGTGGGCGGATTGAGGGAAAGAATGAAAAAGATCAAAAGATTCAGACTGATCTGTGTTTCAAATGAATTTCGAGGCAGATTACATGTGTTGTTTTATTTTCAATAATTCACATTAATACTTACCACATTGCATGCAGAGAACACCCTATGCAGTGTGAGGATGCCAACCAAGATTGCAAACATGGTGCATAAAATCTTAAAAGTTCAAATCTACAGAGATGTACAGTAGAAAAACAATTCAGATGTTCAGCACCCTGTCTTACGATTTTTCCATTGTTAAAAACTTTACATTTATGATTATCTATTGGTTAGGTAATTAGTATTTACACTTTTAAAGTTGTTTAATACATTATCATAATACAGCTGACTTCAACAGTACAATTAAGTAATCCATTGAGTAATCAATATTAATTTGCACGTGCTTTAACTATAAATAATGGAATTTGGCATATTATCTCTAATTCTTGAGTTTGAAAAGAAATTGTACATACACAGGTCTTCAGCGGTTGGAGTGGTGTGGATGCTGTTTTTATAGGCCCAACTTACTCCAGTATGTTGTTATGGCAACAAAAAGCTCACTTTGTCTTTCACAATTAATGATGGTCAATATTACATAACTGATACCGAACAATAATATGTCCACAAACCAGCACAGAAGAAAGCCCACAGAAGTAAATATGTAACCTCTAAACCCATGGGTGTTTCTTCAGAATGTATACCTCGGCAAAGAACTGAGAAGGGCACTTTATGTACTTATACAAATAAATGAACAATGATGTAGACAGCATAAGATTTCACCCTTAAATCCATGTATGTTTCGCCAATGTTGAAATTAGGTACCACACAATGGCAAATACAGCTCCACAGTTTGCTTTAGGAGTTTCAGACCTATATTAAGATGTTGCTTTCGAGCCCTGTCCAATAAGTATGTATGGGTCATACTTGTATAACAGTTTCATGTTTATGGCCAAATCCTGTTATATAAATCCAGTCAATATGGGAAGATTTAGCCATTGCGTAGTCGTTTTATCTTTTCATAGGTTAATCATGTGATGCCATTTAAAAAAAAAATCCTTGACTTATACAACAAAATTGTATACAACCACTTATTGTGGCTGTTCAGAAAAGCAACTTAAACTATGGTTATTTGGTTCTGAATTGAATTCACAACTGAACTAACTGTAGGTCAGTCATAATCAGCAACACATTTTGACTGATTAACTTTATCTTCAAAATGCTAAGATACTGTCCAGAGGTCAAAGAGAACGTGTGATTGACTTGAGAATAATATTTTTTTGAACTGAAACAACCAAACATTTTAATGAGAGAATACACCTAAACCAATGACCCACCATATGGATGTCTTTGAATATCAAATCACCATATCTGTATATGTTTGTCTCTGTCAATAACACACGTGATAAAGGGTGTGTATGATGCCTAAATAATCATAGCTGGGTATTACTCAGCATAGTTTAGAAATGTAGATCTCATTTGTCACAGCACTTATTCTTCCTGGGGTCCACAAAAAAAGAAAACATCAGTGCTAAAACGTATATAATTTATTTTTCTTATAAACAATACAACTCACGTCTAGTCATGGAACTCGAAGTGCCGTAAGATTAACCTAATTGTTTGTTTTATGGTGACTTTTCTGTTTGCTTGAATATAAAGACGGTAAGAACATAAAGATTTGTATAATATTGTGTGTGGAGGTGCATTCGTTTTGGATATAAAACAAAAACTTAATAGACACATTCTCTTTTAGTATATTCTCTATATGGGTTTCTGAGCTATATGTTATCTGAGGATAAAGGCAATTTGGAATCTTGAACACAAGTATTTCCCATAAAACATGAAGCGATGCAGTTAATCTCTTCTCAACCCTGTAATGTCTGCTCCGTGTGGCTCAGCTGCTCCCTTCCTCTCCGGCGCTCCACCTCTCCGGTGTACTAACCCACGGCAGGAGAGCGATGGCAGCAGCACATCCCAAGGACGCACCTGTTTCCAATCACTGTTTAGTTGGGTTTATATTCTGTTGTTCACCCACCACACCTCACAGATTATTGTTGTGGCAACCATCTTGGTGCCATTTTTTGCTTCTAACTTAACTACAAGACCTGAGGGGAATCGTCCTGCTTTGTTCTGACTTTACACACTCGCTACACTCGCACCATCACAGAATAATCCGTCCACCCCAAGGCACTTTTTCTTTGTTATTTTCAGTTTCTTTTTTCCTCCACAACACTCGTCCTGGGATGAGCCAGGGTGGCCATGACGAGGAGTCCGGGCGCCCTGGGCGGGCTCCAGAACTAGAGGATAGATTCCACACCTTGAGGGACAGATCGTCGGGTATAACAGCTTTCAGTGAGATGATGTCTCAACTGGCAGGACCGGCAGGGGGAGAGTCTTGTTGAGTCTGCCGGGGAGGCGGTCGACCATGTGGAGTCTAGTCATGCCCAGGAAAGGGAACTTCAGAGAGCCCTGCCAAAGATATATATCAGCAATCCAGAGGGTTTTCACAATTTCAATGTGTATTGTATTTCGGGGACCAGCCGGTCTTCGACTTTGAGATGACCATAATAATCTCCCTTCTCATTGGGCGCACCATTGAATCGGCGACGGCGCTGTGGGATAGTGGTTTGGGGAGTTCACAGTGTTTTCAAAGTTAATCGCGCAGTTCCGTGACATATTTGACCACCTCGCAGAGGGTCGGGATGGGGGGCTTTTGCACCTGAGACAGGGGAACAGCACAGAAACAGAGTGTTCCCCAAGAGTTTGTGGACTGACGTCCAGATGGAGCTGGCATGCGCAAGCAGTTCCATGTTGCTGGCCACCCAGGTGATTGCCATTGATGGGAAGCTCCGAGATGGAGTTGGGGATCACCAGGCCCCTTGCGGAGGAGAACGCCAGAGACGTGAGGGGCTGTGCCTGTTCTGTGGGGAAAAGGGGCCTTTCCGAAAGGGGTGCTTCCTGGCCTATACGCGGAGCAGTAAAGAGGTGAGTACCCAAACAGTGCAATCGGGCACAGTAGGTGCCTTATGTTTGTGCAACTTTGCCCGCCCTCTCTGTTGTCTGATTGTACTGCCTGGTGGTTTTCCCTCTCACCCCTCTACAGCCCTGATTGACTACGGGTGGCAAGCTTCATAGACCCATCCCTAGTCACTGCACTCCGGCTGCCGTTGTGCCATTTGAGATCCTCCATGCCCATCCAGGCTCTGGACGGTTGTCCCATGGGGTCCTGCTGGATCACTCACGTGACTCATCCTCTCACTCTTACCATCAATGGCTGCCATCGTGAGTGACTGCAACTGCTGTTCATGACGTCATCCGTCCGTCCACGATGGCAGCCACGAACGTGCCCCCAGGCGCCCTCCAAGCTAACATCCCGTCAGAGTTATAGAGGGAAATGCGCATTCCACACATCTGTCTCCTTCCTGGGATACCACATTCTTCCAGAGGGCGTGAAGATGAAGGAGATGAAGGTAGAGGCAGTGAGGTCGTGGCCGGTCCCGAAGACCATCAAGGTGCTCCAGAGTTTTGTCGGCTACGTTATGTCTTACAGCTTCAGCAGGGAAGTTACATCCCCTCCCATTGCCTCAGTGGCCGTGGTCACACCTGGCGGTGGACTTCATCATGGTCTTACCACCACCAGAGGGGAAGGACACCATCACCGTGGTAGTGGATCACTTCTCCCAGATGGTTCAGTTCATCCCACTACCCAGCCATGAGATGACTAAGACACATTCGCACCATTGCACACAAAGAACAAGAATGGTAAGATTTTTTTAGTAAGCCTATGTACGTTTAAGCAAATCACAATTGGGAATAATGTTATTGTAAACTACATTTACCTATTATTGGCACCCTTTTACGTGTTTCAGATATTCGAGTCCTGTAGAATGCGTTGTTTCTCTCCATCCATTTATAACAATGGAGTGGGAAAATGTGGTTCCAACTTTCTCCGAGGCCCAGTAACCATAACTGGGGAGACATGACACCGCTGTTGTGTAACCATTCAAAAAAGGATTGCCATTGCACTGTTTAACCCTGAAACCAATTTAGAGTACTGGAGCATTTCTCATTTGGAGTCGCCATTACATTATTACGGCATCATTTGGAGTGTGTCACTGTACACAATTTCTGCACCAACTTCGGCAAACGTTGAGAACACTTTTGGCAGATGGAGGTGCTTGTTAAAATGAAACGACTGCAACATACACAAGGTCAAAACCATGGTGATAGCATGTTGTGTTCTGCAAAACCTCTGTGAAATAGTGATGAGTACAGTGAAGAAAAGGGGGTCCGGAATTAAACCAACCTGACAGGACAATGCCATCCACCGTAGAGGCCAATGAGCTAGGAACACGTATAGGGCTGAAGTACATCATTAGACCTGTATGTGTGTCTAGGCCCCGGTACACCTGGTTTTACATGTTTGTTCTTTCTGTTCTGAGTTAATAAATATTTGAGCAGTTACCAAGACAGTGTGTGAGAGTTTCTCGGTTGTCAGATTTACACACACAGCCCCTATACATGTACTTGGTTCCATAACAATTCATCTGCAAATATGTAGGTGCAGAATAGAAAGAGTATTGTAAATTAGCTGCAATCTGGGTGGTACTATTTAACATTTAGATATGGCAGTAACATCAACTAGCAGCAATTGGTACAATCATTATTGAATATTATAGATACATGCGTGTAATATGCTTATAAATGGTGGCATAGCAAACTTCAACTACGTAGTGAGAATAAAAAAATATAGCAAGAAAATAAAGCAGTAACTGTACATGGTTAATGTACATAATACTGTTTCTTTTGTGAGACTTTATCGCTCTTTACATGGTTCTCCTCAGCCCTACTCTTTCCTTAGTATAGCAGCTGCATGTACTGCTCCTGTCCTCGCTGCAGGACGGCCCGGTCTCATCCATGTCCCTCAGCGTGTCAAGTAAGTCTGTGTCTCATTTCCTCTTTCCTAAAAAGAAAAATAACAAACACACTACAATAAATAAATAATACACAAGCACAGTCGGCATAGCCAACAGCAACGCTTCAGACGGTCAGAACACTTGTTCCGCCGGTCAGAGATGCTTCTGTTATTGTGTTCCTCGATCTTCTTGTAAAAACATATGTGAGCAATCTCTACAACTACTCGACCAATCAGAAATGTTCAGCGCCGTAAGCACCGCAAGCCCCACCCAAAAAGCTTTGGTGGTCTGGGAAAGTCCTACATCACGAGCAGGTACGGTTTCGGGGATAAAATGCAGTTCCTGGTTCCTGGTTTTAGACCCTGGTTCCTGCGGTGTACACGCAGCTTATCTTTGGCTCCTTGTTGTTTTGTTTTGTTTCCCTTTTTGCCTCACTTTTACACACTCGCTACTCTCGCACCATCACAAACCCTCAACCGGTTAAGTCTAACATGCATGTTAATACTGTGCCTGCAGTTAAGTTCAAAGCCTTCTGCTGTGTTTTAAGCTAGCTGCAGTGTTGCTAGCCATTTTTTGCTGCAATTGCCCATACATCAGCTAGTAAGATGGGTGCCTGAATTACTACTTCAGTTGTGTAAAAAATATTTTAACCTCTGTCATACATTCTCCAGATAATTTGCTCATGTAATCCAATACCTGGGAGTGCTTGCCATACATGCTTATTACATCATGGGCTTTCTAATCTAAACACCCTTTTAAGAGTCTCACAAGAGCATTTTGATTTGGTAAAACATATTGCTGTGTTGTGAATATACTGAACAATGACCAAAGCAAATAACCCAAATAGAGACATTTGGTGCAGTTTAAGAGTGGAATAATCAGTGATTTGGAAAAGCAGAAATACTGGACAATGTGCTTTGGTGAAAAGTTAGTGTAGGGCTGGATAACTGTAAGACTAATGAGATTAGAATTAATATCATCTTCATTTTGGGGGACAAAATTATACAACAATCATCTCCAAACCTGATTACCAGCAAATCCGCTATAATTCTGAATGATGCTTCCTGTATCCATTTTCTGCAATGAAAAAGAATCAAATCTGTCAACTTTAATATCAAATCATATCCGTGTATCTTCCTTTGATTTACTTAAAGCTTTTTCTGTACTTTATAAATCACTATGTAAAAAATGCATTCACCGGATTCTCTCACATTCTCAGTTGGGATGCTATCAAAATTCTGTGTTTTGTATAATAGACTATAAGATAGAAAGAAACATATTTAAAAAATGAAAATCTACTTATTAATATTTCATTACAAGCTTGCAGGTAATAAAACAGTTGTTACACACTAGGTTTTCAGCAAAGTATGACATCAGTGTACGACAGAAGTGTACTGTACAATGTCAAAATACAGTTCAGCAATCATTTTATAATGAACAAACTCCAACCCTCTGCCTGACTCTTCTCAACTGACCATGGGTGTGTCTGTTCTTGGCTTAGAGCATATCTGACCAGTATCTAACTCAGCTCCTCTCCGTAACATGTAACTAGGCAACCCTGCTTTTACGAGTGCTGCCTGGATAACCTCAAACTTTACTTGCGCACTTACTCCCTCTCAATTCATTCTCACACCTCCAGGCTGTCTCTGTACCTCTGTCAGGGCTGTTCCTAACGTAAACAGTACCTCCAGGCACTAAGAGATAAGACTGCTTATTTATTTAAGCTCAACCCCTCTGACTAGTACTCCTTCAGTAAACCAGCACATTCTGTTACACTTACTAATATGTTTGTTTAATTTAATAATTCTTTAATTGAATGTGCCCCCCCTTGCCTGACTGGGAAATCACAAAGATGCATCCTCACAGAATGTGCAGACAAGTTATGTAACTGGCTTGTTCATGCCTACATGAATATATTATAAGATGTATAGAATCTGTATGGAAATCTCAATAGCTTGTATTCATGGAGCTCAAGAAGACATTGGACTAGCTGTTGGTTCCAGATGAGAAGCGTGAGTGGATTTATTTTAGAATCAACACAAGACCAGGGCAAGGGAAAAGGCACAGTCAGACAGGCAAGGGTCAAAACCGAAGGTCCAAAACCATGAGAAGCAAACGATACAGATTCACTGGGCTAGGACAGAGTCGAGAAGGTAACAAGGCTGAGGTCAAACACGGCAGATCAACACAATAGTAGCACTCGGAATTAGCGAAGACCAAAGGCTCAGTGTGAATGACGAAAGACAAACAATACCTGACAGGGAGAACTGAACGGAACTGAATAGGGACACCAACCAAACCCAGGCGGGGACACAGGTGATCAGTACGAGGGTGATTGGGATCTGGTGACTGGGGTGCGTTCAGGTGTAGCGGAGCGTGGCGGCATTCACGAATGCGGGAGCAAAGTTGCGGATCCAAGCCGGAGGAGGGCGTCACAGATGACCAAAATGGTGGGAGCTATACAGGAGCTAAACAGGGTCCATACTTGTAACATTAACTTATAACAACTATGATGACACCATCACTAGTCTAGTCATATGCAGATATGTATATGATTAATGTAAAATGTTTGTGTAGATTGGCAAAGAATATACGTAATCAATAAAGCATTAGGTCTTCATCACATCAGAAAGTGATGGGGATCTGGATACTGAGATGGTTGGTAAAGACCTTTACAATGTAAACCTATAATTTAACACCTACAGGGTTTCAATTTTGCATTAACTTGCTTGCTTTTAGTTGATACATTATCTTTCCAAACATATCATATTACAATGAATTTGGTTAAATCTATTTGGTCCAACTATAAGAGGGAATGGTGCATTTGTTAAGGCACAGGATGTGTCTTATAAATACGTACGGATGATACTGTTCGGATGGGATGTTAATACAAATGATTGAATACCTGTGTGGGTTAGGTAAAAGAAAATCTGATTTTCTGTCCCTGACCAAGACAGTTAAGTCTAATTTGCTCACAGTTTGTTGCCGAAAATTAACCATAGTCATAGGAAATGACTATGGTTACCACTTTGTTAGTTACATGGTAATTAGTTACATTTTATCCATTTTTATAAAAGTCTTACCAAAGGTGGCATTGACTCGGCCAGGAAACGACAGTCCAGCATCAGCCACCCTGGATACCTGATGACAACATCTAAAATGTAACATTGTATGATGAACTCCAATTTCAGTGACTGCTATGGCTGATGTGGGTCTGCGGCAGAACTGACTGTCAGTGGCTCCACAGCTGCTACAGATTCTTTGATTACAAGAAATGGAGTAAATACAGAAGAATAGATAGAAAAGTCTTTAAAACAGTGTACTTCTCCCAGTTATATCAAACTTTAATCTTTTTGTCTCCCGTAATGTTGGGAGATTTGTTCCAGTGTCTGTTGGCTCTTGGGCCTGTGAAGCTGTACCTTCAGCAATTAACACTAGAGGGTGATCTCACTTTGTTATAGAACAACCAAGGCAGCTACGTACAAATGTCACAAAATGATTGGAAGAATATACAGTTTCTGTTTGTGAATTAATTAGTAAGTTGCTGGATCATAAATATTTCTGACTTCAACCTTTGGGAGTGTATGTAGTTGTGCTTTGCCAAAATGGAGTCTCAACATAGACATTCATATTAATCATGGGCTTTCTGAAACAAAAGCATGCACATGACTGTCACATTTGAACAACTTCTGAGTTCCAGCTATTACGAAAAATGGCATTAAACCCAATGGTGGGTCCATTTAGGCTCATTTCAGGATGACAGTCATGTGTGAAACTAATAACACCACCGAAGTATTCGTTCTGATGACATCACGTGAATGTCCTTGGTTCTCAAAGTCTTTTATTTTTGAGAGATTATAAACTGATTACCCATGACTAAAATGATGGCAATTACGTTGTGCTTGAGTATAATTTGCAGTCTGGCTTTTCAAATGTAACAACAGGATTAAGAAGCTACTCAACCTAAACAGCAGTGTTGCATTTCACTCTGTGTCTGAAGGATTCTCGAAGGGCAGGGTAGAACTGACCAACCTAACAGATTCTGTCACCTTTGCCTGTAACTGCACTGCAATCCTAAAGAATGACTACCTAAATTGGATGTGTTGCCCCAAACTAGATGTGTGTCGGCTGTTCCTATTCTCTCTTTCAAAGGGGGCGTTTGAACTTTGATAGGGCTCCCATGGTGCAGCAGAACAGAGGATATCTCAAGCTTTCAACAGAGACATCATTAATTTGTGGCCCAAAGAAATGGTTACCATCTGACTGAGGTCCAACACCACTGAGAGGAGCATATGCCCTTGGATGAAAGTGCCTTGTTTTGAGCATACTACAGCAGTATAGTGTCAGAAATAATGACCTATTGTTCAAGGTAATGGGTTGAAGCCCATATTTTAACTGTAGAAATTTGCTTTCCAGATACTGCTTTCAGAAGCACTCACAATGTTATGAGCAAAATTGTTGTCCGCACATGCTGTGTCTTCAATATGGATATTTGATTTTGCTCCCCTAGATTTCTTTCTGCTCTCGATTTTCGAATATACAATTTGCTATATTAACTTGGCTCATCACAACAACATTATAGTAAGGAATGGAACATTCAAAGATCAACACGTGTATCCTCCAAGCTTGTATTGCTAAGCCGTTCTGAGTCTTACCAAAATGCCTCTCAACCAGGAAGTGTGACACTTGTGCTTAAGGGCAACACATTCCACAGACTTACAAGCATGAGTGAGATTATTACGGGAGTACATCCTCACCACAAGGAGTCACTAGAGTGCAAAATGAGAAGGCAACCCTAACTGACTTCCCATTCATCCACTCAACAAAGCATTGAGACAAATTGCACTGCCCTATACTTTAACTCTGGCATCATCGTATACGCAACAAGAATTTGAACACCTGGTGGGAGCTATACAGGAGCAACACAGATATTGCTAGAGAATAAGACCACTGCTCCACCAAGATAATTTAGCAGTAATTGAGAGAGGTCGATTCAGAAGCTTCCTATGATGAACAGTATCATTTCTTTCTTTCTTGTTCCTGATTTTATGATATCAAATCGGCAGATAAGGCCCAGCTTCTCCAAACAGTCTTGGGACAGTCAATGTCAGGATACAGTATGTGTCTTCTGAAGCACAGGCTGTTCTGGTTCTTATAAACTGTGTTACTGGAAAACTTGTGCACTAGATGGAGCACACTCACTTGCTTATCTCAGTTAAGGTCAGAGGCAAGGAAGCTGCCACAAGTAATTGCTAGAGCTCAACAAGGCAAAGCAACCATATTCCATTACTAAACCCCAAATCCTGACAGGGCTTGTCAATAGCAACACCTCAGAGGGCCCTCTGGACTAATCCGAAAGCAGGATTTGAACTCTGGTCACGCAATGATGCAGCTAAGGGTAATGCTGTTTCAGGGGGCTCCAGTTTTTGATTTTCTGTCTGACAAATCCTCTGTCATTCATTTGTCATGGAATGACTCCCATTGGTAAAGCATTGCTTCAGTCTGAAATACTCAAAAACAGAGACCAAAAGTCAGACACCAATTCACAGCAAACATGTTTTTCAGTTCACTTGAGTCACCTTGGGTTATCAAGATACTCTGTATGTGGTACCTAACCTTTGTTTTCTGCAAGGTACGGATTGTAGGTTGTCGGTTATCACAATATTGCCAATCCAAGTAGCAAAGTCTAAGTGGCTGTGCAATGTGTTTGCTGGTAGCAAATAAAGACCCCAATGAGGCAAGAATCTCCATGTATCCTTCACAACCAATGTGGATGTTACAGAATTGACATTCCCTATCCTCTCGCATGACGAATTACTAACATATTACTACAGGCACCTTTTCGTTTGTCAGTTTTTCTCTTACATTTTCTGTACAGCAAAAATCATCGGTTTCAGTGTCGGACAACTGTCCAGCAGTGGACGTTCTCTCACAGACTGGTGTGAATAATGAATATGCACCTATAGGGGAGCTTTGGCAAGGGTGTATGAAATATGTACAGTCATGATACCCCTCCTTACCCACCCAAACCTCCACCCACATTGCACCCCACCCCTGGCCAACCCCAACAAACTGTCAAGGGATATCACGGCTTCCGTACACCCATTCGTTCTTCATCACCTTTCCTCATTAGTCCTTTTGGTTCGGTTTGCCTCTCTTGCATTACCCACCCCCCCCCTCCCCTCCCCCCACCCCCCCCCCCCCCCCCCCCCCCCCCCCCCCCCCCCCCCCCCCCCCCCCCCCCCCCCCCCCCCCCCCCCCCCCCCCCCCCCCCCCCCCCCCCCCCCCTTCCCTCCCTCCCACCCCTCCTTAATTCTTCAGTCAGTCGACTGGAACTGGTGCGGCAGCCTGAGAAGCCTTGAGTGAGTGAGTGTGTGTGTGTGTGTGTGTGTGTGTGTGTGAGAGAGAGAGAGAGACAGAGAGAGAGAGGAGGGGAAGGGGTTGGAGGGGCTACACTGAACAGAGGCTGGGTCAGAGCGCTCTGTCGCTTCAGACAATCACAGAAGAGCGGAGGAAAGAGAGAGCAAACAGCAGGAGAGAGAGAGGAGGTAGATATGTGACAGGATGTGGTTTCCCTGAGCTTTCGGAACATAGCGCAGGCATACTTTGAGCCTGACCTAAACGCACGCAGACGAAGTGTTCGTTGCGCACCGTTAGCTGGTGAGCCTTAGGCGAGGATAGAACAAACTGCCGGAGCTACTGAGCTCCTCCAGATTTCAGTGTTCTTGCTGTCTTTTTCACTCTGATGCCAAAATCCTCTGTTGGAGAGGACCTAAGTGAAACATTGCGGAGGATCATGGACTCTAGCTCTATGTTGTTTTTCTGTCAGTAGAATGTGTGTGCCTATGAGAGAAGTCGGTCCAGTTGCTTTCTCTTGATCTCAACGGGGAACTTTCCAACTCCTCCATAAACCTCTTCTTGTCAGGTAACTCCTTTCTATTTTGAATTGCATGTGCTTACCACTAGTCTATATCCTTTATGTAAGTCCTAGAAGATATTTTGTTATGGCTTGGAAAAGTTACATGTAGCCTAAAGGACAATGCATTGGTAAAGACATACAGTTGAAGTGAACAGAAGCCACAGACAACAGTGTTCTATTGGTTTTCAGGGTACTAACTGTAACGGAGCAGATTAATGAGGATGTATGTATCAGTCAAGGAACGCCGCAAGCCACAAGTTTGGCTTGTATGTAATTCCTTACTAGAAACTCCTGATCTCCAACCCACACTCCTCCCACACAAAAACACAAACACGCACACTGATAAATACACGCTGATGTTCAGGGTGGTGATCATGCAGATCAATAAGCCAGTAGATTTCTAGTCACATGTTTAATGTGTGCTACGAGAGGGGCAAGAATGCCAGACATATCTTACTGGCTCCAATCACTGAACCCTGAAATGATTTCAAGATGTTCTTGATGTACAGTCTTACACATCAGCCCCTGATACAAAGACGGGGGTCTGTGTGTGTGTGGGGGGGCTGAACGGGGTGTGTGTGGGGGGGCTGAACGGGGTGTGTGTGGGGGGGGGGGGGC
>JACXGJ010000002.1:136703-290255 GCA_016801105.1 Esox niger | reverse complement strand
GGGAGAGGGAGTTTGGTGAACGCTGTTGGACTGAACTGTCATTAATCAGTTCCAGCCGGTAAGTTGCAAACACTGCTTTGGGTTAACCCTTTATTTTTGCTGGGTCACAAGCACAACACACACAAACACACACATACACACACACACACACACACACACATACATAAATGCATGGAAACACTTTTCTGGGAACCCCCAAATGTCTGCATTACAAGATGGCCACAATCCAAGTGGCCAGCTCTGATGTTTCATGTTTTAAAGGACATTAATACATTATACAACTTCTAATAATAACAATAGTGTGTTACATTTGTAAAGCACTTAAATGATTTAGCGTAAAACTATTCTTGTATCTTCCAAAGAAACATGCTTTCAATTAGAATCAACACTAATAATTGTTTCCATACTGAAATATTCTACAAAGCATTCTGTACTCCAACCTTGCCAGTAGTAAACATTTTAGCTTGACAACTGGATAAAAGGTGATCATTTTTGCACTTCTCCTGACAAACATTCCATTCCAGCACAAGCCTCACATCTGACAAGTATGTGGCAGGATTGGGTCTTTTTTCTTGTTTTAATAAAGGACTTTTGAAGTTATTCAAGCCCCTGGCATAGCCTTACTAAGTAGTAAGAACACTAAGGATGGATATTAAGATATTCCTTTTCGGGAAATAGACGAAAACATGGTGGTATCTACTGTACGCTCGCTTTGTAGTGGCTTAAACGAGGAACAAACACCCCTATGATATTTCTCCAAGTCAAATTGACTCTTTCTGTAATGGGTGGTCAGAAAAATTGCAACAGTATTGATTGAGCAATGTTCAACAAGGACTTGTCGATACTGTCACTGAAAAGCAAAGAATTTAGCTTCTATTTGCTTTAATAAAACTGACCTAATGGCAAGTTCACATATAACCAATGAGTCATTCCTTGAAATCTCTACCTCTATGTTTACTAAAATATCACATGACAGAAATAACAGATCATATATTCACAGCTTCTCCTCGTTTGCATTAATATTTTCCGTCTGGCGTTGTGCATTCACTCAAGCAATGATCTGACTCATCCATTTGCTGTGTTTATGCATGATGGATTTAAAAATGTTTTGCATTTGAGTTCAGAGAATTGTGGGAAATCCACACAATAGATTGTGCTTAAGACAGTATTAATCTCATGGCCGTCAATAAATGCAAATGCAAATGATAGATGTCTTTTTTACTCTAACAGTAGCGAGACAGATAAAGAAAAGAGGAAATTAGTGAGAAGACCTTACAGGCAGAGAGAAAGGCGGAAGAGAGAACCAAGAGCTTAGCCCTTGGAGAGAAAAAAATAGAGATATTGGTGTCTATTATTCTCCCGAGAAGGGAAGTTGTCCTGAAGGGGCTAGTTGCCTGGTTCCCATGGCAATAGCTCCCTACAGAACATGTCTGTGTGTCTGGGTTCAGCGTTTGGAGTCGGCTGGGCCCAGGCCTTGAGAGGGTAGAGGGGGGAGGGAGGCCTGGAACCGGGGAGAGCCAACGACAGGGCCAGTACACTCAGCCTTGGAGCACTGGAGAGGCTCAAGCAGCCGCTTGTTTACCAATTCTATTTTAACAAGCACTCAACTCATCTTTTAGCAGGGCTCTTCCTTTGTGTAACATTATGTCTCATCCTTGGGGATGAATGTATTGATTAAAACAAATTTGTCTTGCTACGGTTTACCCAAAAAAGAAAATCCAGTTTGCAGGGCTATTTGCAATTGCATTATGTTTATGTTGTCTTCAATAATCCATCCAGCTATACCACTTTCAGCTATGTAATATAAGCACTCGTCTACTTGTTTTTCTGTTGAAGTTTTGTCACCAACACAATCTAGATCCCTGCCCACCTCTGCTTTTTCTCTGTTGGGCCCCTTGCTCCCATCCTCCTTGTCCACTGTCCCACCCAGGTGATCAGCCAAGGAAGGAAGGAAGGAAGGAAGGAAGGAGGGGGAGAGAGTGGGTGAGGGGACCAGGGAGAGCGTCCAAACAGGGAAATGCCCTGATCAGAGCGCCTGACTCTCCCTCCTTTGCGAAGAACAAAAAGCTGCCACAAACTTTGGCTGGTGCGTGACTGTTGTGTTTGTCAGAACTGAAGTCAGCAGTTCGCAGTCGGAGAGAAATATGGCATGGATAGAGACCGAGGCAATGTGACAGATGTTTTAAGTTTGGATATGGCTCACTCTAATCCTATTTTCCACCACAGAGATCTTTTCATAATATGTTGAGATTGGTTCTCGAGATTTGTTTCTTTAGCTGACACAAGTAGACAGATTATTCCATGATTAGATGAAAAGACAATTAACCCATCTATCACTCATGTCACTTTGGTGACCATATTTGGAAATATAAAAAATGTATATTATATAAGAATTATGAATGTTTTTATTTATATGCTACGGCACATATTATGTGTCCTGCCATCCAGGAAATGTATATTCTATTCCTTTGCTTAGCAACTGTAGGGAAGCTGGTGGTTATGAACAGTTACTGTAACTGGCAGAAGTCAAGCAATTGTGAGGCTGATGTTGGGTTAGCTTTTAAAACACTGGCTTTTGTGATGTGGCAAATCTAATTCATAGTAGAAGCATTTCTCAGAAACACATGCGCTCTTGTAGGAGTATGCACTGATGAGCTTTGGCAAGGAGGTGTGTATGGCAGGGCAAGGCTGCCATTGTTCGACGTCAACCCCACCAACCCTGGACATTGCTGACCCAAGGCACGGGTGTCTGCCAAGGCCAGGAAACATCCCTATCATTTATGATACTACAGTTGGGCAAACATTTACGGAATCTTATTTATGCGTCTTGAACATTTCAGTGTCTAATTTCAGTATCTAGTTGCAAGTGTTTTTTTTTTGCAGTATAACCTTAACCCATCTAGCTGGGATATTACAAATAATTTGATTATTGTCATGACATGGAACACTTTGGGATGTACAGTGGATGTTAAAAGTCTACACACACCTGTTAAAATGCCAGGTGGGATGTAAAAAAAAAAATCAGAAAGTTTTCCACCTTTAATGTGACCTATAACGTGAACAATTGAACAACAAAAATACTTTGAATGGGTAAAATTTAAAATTTAAAACTCACAATAACCTGATTGTATAAGTGTCCACAACCTTAAACTAATACTTTGTTGAAGCACCTTTTGATTTTATTACAGAACTCAGTCTGTTTGGGTAGGAGTCTATTATCATGGCACATCTTGACGTGGCAATATTTCCCCACTCTTCTTTGCAAAGCGCTCCAAATCTGTCAGATTGCGAGGACATCTCCTGTGCACAGCCCTCTTCAGATCACCCCATAGATGTTTGATTAGATTCAGTTCTGGGCTCTGGCTGGGTCATTCCAAAACATTAATCTTCTTCTGGTGAATCCATGCTTTTGTGGATTTGGATGTGTGCTTAGGGTTGATGTCATGCTGAAAGGTGAACTTCATCTTCAGCTTTCTAATGGACGCCTGTTGGTTTTGTGATGTGCATTGTTGATTTTGCGCCAAACATACCTTTTGGAATTATGGCCAAATGGTTTAACCTTGGTTTCATCAGACCATGACACATTTTCCCATGTGCCTTTGGGAAACTTGATGTGTGTTTTTGCAAACTTCAGCCAGGCTTGGATGTTTTCCATCTTGCCACCCTAACCCATAGCCCATTCATTTGAAGTATATGGGAGATTGTTGTCATATGTAGCACACAGCCAGTACTTGCCAGATATTCCTGCAGCTCATTTAATGTTGCTATAAGCCTCTTGGAAGCTTCCCTGACCAGTTTTCTTCTTGTCTTTTCATAAATTTTGGAGGGACGTCCAGTTCTTGGTAATGTCTCTGTGGTGCCATATTTTCTCCACTTGATGATGACTGTCTTCACTGTGTTCCATGGTATATCTAATGCTTGTGAAATTCTTTTGTACCCTTTTTCAACAATGAGATCCCTCTGATGCTTTGGAAGCTCTCTGTAGACCATGGCTTTGCTGTGACATGCAACTAAGAAAATGTCAGGAAAACAGCTGAACTTTATTTGTGATTAATCAGAGTCATTTTAAATAACGGCAGGTGTGATATAACTTCTATTTAACTTGAGTATGAATGTGATTGGTTAATTATGAACATAGCCACATCACCAGTTATAAGAGTGGGCACACTTATGCAACCTTTTTATATCCACTCCAGTCATCTGTCCCATTAATGAGAGGAGATATGAAATAGACAAGATAGCAGCTTAAACATTTTGTTGACACAGTCAGGTAGAAAATTGTTGACACGTTTTAACGCAACACTTTTTGGACATTTTCAGCTTTTTTGGACAGGAAAGTGGTGAAAGATAAGAGATGAGAGGTTTTGCACAAAATCCACACAACACCAGCCGCTTAAACTGCTGGAGCACTTGAGGCCACAGGACTGGCCTCCTTAATAAAAATGTGCAAAATAGACCATAAATTAATTTGTCAAGGTCAACCTCATTTTGAACATTAGCTAGTAATAGGACATTTACTTATTTTTCATACTGCTTTTGTTGGATGTCTAGGGTGACAATAATTGTATATATCTGACTGTACTATACATTCAATAACAACAATTCGTATTGAGTAAAACCTCTTATCGAGTAAAACCTCAAAACTCTGAACAAAAACACAGAAACAAATTTGTGAATCAATTGTTTCAGTAAAGAAGAAAGACTGGTCTTTATTGTTTTTCTGATAATATTGTGCTGTTGTTTTGACTGCTGGTTTAACCCAAACTCCCTCACTGTAAATCTGAAAGCAGATGAGAGGAACCAAAGCAGGCCCACAGAGGCAGAACTCAGAGAGTATGTTCAGAACATGCACCTTGACTCAGAAGTTTAAGAGGGAAAACTGTCAATCCTAAAATCATAAACATCTCTGTTTTCCTCTGTCTAAAAATACCTGTGCCACGTCTCACTTCCCCTGTCAGTCTCTAGGAGCTATGCAGATTAGACAGTTTTTCCCCAAAAAAATCTGCTTATTGTTTTCTTGTTTTCTTCCTTTGTTCAGACATCTTCTGTCTCTCCTGTACAATAAATGGTAGAACCTCTCTCCAGAGTTACCTAGACAGAACAAAGTGAAAGTGGCAAAAGATGAAGAATATTTAGAGACAATAAATATAGTGATACTTTCATTTTCATGTTTCCTATGTTGACAGAATACATTTGATGATGTCATTTACACAAGTTACTCTAGAGCTGGTTTCACAGATTAAGCCTAGTCTAGGACTAAAATAATCTAGATCAATAGACTAGGCTTAATCTGAGTCTCTGAAACCGGCCCTTAGAGTTTGTTCATGAGTGGGATTTCATAAAAATAACATTTACTTTTGGGAAAATGTGTCTATCTATTTGGTTTTAATATTTGCGCTCTTCATTTGGGAACTGACATCAACCCAGTTTACAGACACAAAGTAGGAATTACATAGTTCCCACTTGAAATAAAAGACAGTTTAGAACATCTTTGAACCCTCGTTCTAGAAACACAAAACATGCCTACATGCCGTTTATTGCTTGTATTGTTACGAATGACTAATTATACATACAGCATGAGTAAGATACAAAGCTTGAGATTTGTTGCACATCTCATTCATAAGACCCAACACAGGGTTGACTTAAGTATTAAAGTAAATTTGGCATAAGGCCGAAAGCGACATTAGTCACGTTATAAACCTTACTCTGCCTATCAGTGTGTGGTCATTATCAAGGCAAGCATATGGTCATTAAAACACCTGGTTGTCTGTGCAATTTTTCAATTTATTAAAACCTCTCAATCAGAGATTTCACAGTGTATTTGATATGCGCATATACTAACAACAACCGCATAAATCTCCATGATAAAATGGGAGTTTGGTGGCTTTTGTTGGTCCGGTGGATAAAGCTGCTGACTCCAGTGTATATGTACTGCAAGAGAGTGGGTTCAAATCCAATTTACCGGTATTCCAGCAAAATCACTGCTCGTGTCTCTTTTTACTTTTCTGTCCAATGTGTGTTGCGGGGTCATACTTGACTTTCTAAAACAAATGTGCTTGCTCATGTACTGTAATGTGGTCTCACAACAATTATTGACTTTGGGATTGTAAATTCAAAGCTACACACATACACAATCAGCCCCTCAATCTCCTACCAACAGACGTACCTGCTAAAACAAATGGGACTCGCCAAACTGAAAAATGATTTGCCAGTGACGCTGAAAAGGAAGGAAGGTTGGCTTCTAAGCTAGGTTGAAGAGATGAGCTGTGTGCCCTCCCCGTTCAGTTTATCTGCTGGCATATGTCTAATCATTGGAGAACTTCTTGAACGCGGCAAACCACAGAAGAACCCAATCAATTGCTCTTTCTTTGTTCTCAAAGACACATTGCTGACAAAGACTTGTCGGTCTCTGCTTTACACCCAGACTATATCTCCATCTCAAGCTGGGATCGAATGGTGGCGCCTAGCTATGGGGTGGTGGATTGTGTGTCTTCGTTAACAGTTCATAGTGTTCCACAGTCCAGAATGTTGCACAGTACCTGACCTGAAGTACCTCACAGTAAAATGTTGTCCCCATAACCTGCTCATTTGAATTTCTGTCTGTACACATCTCCCCATAAGCCAACATCAAGGAGGCACTCAATCAGTAGCATAAGAATGTCAGCTAGTATGAATGCTTTCTCCTGAATGGAGCTTTTATCATTATGGGAAATTTGAATCAAGCAAACTTTAAACAAACAACCAAAAATCCCCAACACATGTATTTATCACGCACCACAGAGGGAATATTTTAGACCAGAGGTGTCAAACCAGTTCCACGGAGGGCCAAGTGTCTGCAGGTTTTCGCTCTCACCTTGTACTTGATTGATTAATTAGGTCACTAATTGGTTAGATTCTTCCCTCACCTGGTTGTTTTGGTCTGAACTGGGAAAAATCAAAAACCTGCAGACACTCGGCCCTCCATGGAACCAGTTTGACACCCCTGTTTTAGACCATGTGTTCACAAATAACTGGGATGCAAACAAAGTCAACCATGACTCTCCATTAAGCTGGTAGAATCATGCCTCCTTGCTTCTTCTTCCTGCCTACGAAGAACAACTCAAGAGAGAGCCATCCAACACTTAGGACGGTGACTCAGTTCATAGAAGGACAGTGACTCAGTAGATAGAAGGACAGTGACTCAGTGGACAGAAGGACAGTGACTAGTTCGCTCACGGAGCCCGGAACGCTATGTAATTAGAGAGGAACATAATGAAGAGTGTTCCTCATCAGATGGGGGGCGTGCACCCCCAGACCCCCCCACTCCACCCTCCTGGGTTTAATCATCAGAGCACAATGGGATATTACCTGTGCCGTCCTAAGCCAATGAAATGCGGTAGCGCTGTCACAAGACATTTGGGTGACGCCCGATGCACCATCTCTTTAGGGGCCCGGTTCCATACTTTTTCATGGTTGTCTCTGTTAATTTGTCCCCCTGAGAATGAGAGACTCAGTGGATAGAAAGACAGTAAATGAGTGGATGGAAGGACAGTGACTCGGTGGATAGGACAGTGACTCAGTGGATAGGACAGTGACTCAGTGGATAGGACAGTGACTCAGTGGATGGGACAGTGACTCGGTGGATAGGACAGTGACTCAGTGGATAGGACAGTGACTCGTGGATAGGACAGTGACTCATTGGATAGGACAGTGACTCGGTGGATAGGACAGTGACTCAGTGGATAGGACAGTGACTCAGTGGATAGGACAGTGACTCGGTGGATAGGACAGTGACTCGGTGGATAGGACAGTGACTCAGTGGATAGGACAGTGACTCGGTGGATAGGACAGTGACTCGGTGGATAGGACAGTGACTCAGTGGATAGAAGGACAGTGACTCAGTGGACAGAAGGACAGTGACTCAGTGGATAGAAGGACAGTGACTCAGTGAATAGGACAGTGACTCAGTGGCCAGAAGGGGCAAGATTGCTTTGAGAAACATACTGGAACAGGTTTAGAGATCAACCCATACACAGCTCCACAAACCAATAACAAATATACATTGGCAGTGACATGCTTCCTTAGGAAATGCCTGGATGATATTCCTACCAAATCAATTACAATATATCCTAACCGAATATATCCGTAATATGTTTTTTCCAATGTTGGAATTTTCTCAGGCATCAACTTTCATAGGATTTAGGACAATATACAGCTTTGCACATACGGAAAACTAAGTCATTAGGACACACATTACTTCATCCTTGTTCTGTCTCTGGTTGGACAAATGTACAGGGCGTATGAACATGGAGGAGAACCATCAGAGACTACACTCAAATTGGGAGTTTGGAAAACGGGATATTTTACTAAAGAGAAAATTGTTTCAGAAGATAATAAATCATTAATCTACTGAAATTAGTGACAACTCTGAGTGTATAACAGCTAGGCCAAATTACACTAAATAGAAGTTATACACAAAACATACTAGTTTGAGTTATTGTGGAGATATTAAAAGAAGGATGTTGGGAACATGGAAAGGGGGAGAAGTTTTTCCAATGTCAAGCTGCCTACCCTTCAACCTCACTACTTCTGGAGCCCATTGTACATGATTAACTGGGTGAGCTTATGCCTACAAGTCTACAGTCGTTAAAAGAATAGTTTCCATACATGGGAAATACTACACAAAACAAAAATATAAATCACTCACCAGCACCTACGCTCTTGTAAACCTGTAATGTTGGTCTCATGTTTTCAATAACTGAAATTAAAGAAATGTTCCAAATGCAAAACAATAAATATATTCATGTGAGCATACATTTGTTTGCGTGTTTGCATTTTTACTTTTCTCTGTTGTCAAGATCAGGGCTGTGCTTAACCCATGTTTAGGGGTTAGTAACTGAATATGGTTGCTATGCCATGTTACTCTATACCGACTCCTTGAGGCTGTGTGGGAAACGGTTAGCTAAATCAAGGTAGAAGGCTGGAGAGTGTGTTCTGTTTGGCACATGAGGATTTCAATCTAGATTTTCTGGTTGAGGAAGCATGTGATAAGACCCAGAACTGTGTCGGATTTACTCTGTAAGACTCATATCTGTCCGGATTCCCTGGGGTTTGCTGTGAGGAAGCGTGTTTTGTAGTTATTGCTAAAACCCCTTTCTTCCGCAATGAACATTTTTGGAACCCTTTTTCTACAGTACGTAAACTTGAAATAGAAATGTTACAATCATTTATCTATTCACAAAAATCGTATAGTATTATGTGCACATAATCGCACACAGTTGCTCTCATGACAACACGTTTTAATCTTGTCCATCTCCCCACGTTTTCTCTCTTCTATTCAACAGGGTCTAATTACAATACAGCCCTTCTCTCCAGACTCTACTTGCCATGCATTACCTAGCTCGCCTTTTTTAACAAACTCTCCAACCAGCCACCCATTTCCTTTTTTTCACTTGATTGATTCTCACCTTTTCATTCTTCCTGCTCACTTCATTAACGGAGCATTGGTTTGCTCCCATATTCCCCCTATCCTCCCATCTCTGCCACGGCCTCTTGAATTAGTTCGCTCACGGAGCCCGGAACGCTATGTAATTAGAGAGGAACATAATGAAGAGTGTTCCTCATCAGATGGGGGGCGTGCACCCCCAGACCCCCCCACTCCACCCTCCTGGGTTTAATCATCAGAGCACAATGGGATATTACCTGTGCCGTCCTAAGCCAATGAAATGCGGTATCGCTGTCACAAGACATTTGGGTGACGCCCGATGCACCATTTCTT
This sequence comes from Esox niger, assembly GCA_016801105.1. NCBI lineage: Eukaryota > Metazoa > Chordata > Actinopteri > Esociformes > Esocidae > Esox > Esox niger. Next base: position 280,498 of record JACXGJ010000002.1, on the reverse strand, counting down.
TAGGGGCCCGGTTCCATACTTTTTCATGGTTGTCCCTGTTAATTTGTCCCCCTGAGAACGAGAGAATGGGAATCCATGACAAATCAAGCTCATTGAGGCCCTCATTTATTTATTTATTTGGAGCTGCATATCCTGCACGTGGTTCTTTGTTGGTTTTCCCAGTTGAAACTCCCTTGGGGAGGTGTGTATGTGTGTCCTTGTGTATATTTGATGCATAGTGAGTGATAGAGATTAATCCCTCTTTCTCTCAATTGCGAACTGATGTCCAGTTTTACACTCTAACACACCAAACACAATCTCCTAATTCCACCCCCTCTATTCCCAGCGTAGGTTCCACTCACTCTGGGGAGATGGGCTGTGGACTAAGAAAACTGAAGTCTTCAGAGGAGAACAGTCCAGGGAAGATCTACTCCACCCTGAAGAGACCACAGGTGGAGACCAAGGTGGGCGTGGCCTACACATACCACTACGTGGACTTCCTTGTGGGGAAAGATGGTAAGACATGCAACCCCAAATGTCTAAATAAAGTTCTATATATCAGCAAAACTACCATAATAGAAAATGGTAAGTAGCAAAAATGCAGCTGAAAACAGTGCAGGCTGTCCAAACACAGAGCATATTGACCTCCACCTCTACCTCATTAGAGAGAATGTCGTTCCAACTAAATGACTGTTTCCTTCACCCTATCTCTCCTTCCTCGCGCCACAACCTTTGTTGATGCAATCTGAGGTGTTTATAAGATGAAAGGTGGGTGTTGCATCCTGAAACCTGCTCATGACTCAGGGGCGGTTCTACAGGGCAAATAGCAGAGACCCATGGAGGCTTGTGGTTATATATAGTCATCACTCTGTTATTCCTCCAAGATAGTTACAGTTCAAACGATTTGGACTGTGGTGTGCTGCTGGGATATGCGGTCCTCCGGAGCTGAGAAAAGCTCAGAGATATAGTGTTCTGTGTGGCGGCAGTGACAGTTCTTTCGTCTCCATTAGCTATTCCCTCTGACCGATAAAGCTTGTATACTGAGACACACCAACTGTGTGTCTAGGATCATGCGTGTGGGTGTGTGTGTGTGTGTGCGTGTGTGTGTATGTGTGTGTGTGTGTGCGTGCGAATCTGTACGTGCATTTGTATGTTTGCCTGCCATGTCTCTGTCTGTCAGTTCTCTGCCTCTTTCGGTTATAAAGCCGTATCGGTTTAAGTCTCTCGGGAGTATAGTCAGTCTATGTCATAATGTCCCTGAGGTGTCTGGGACTGAGTCGGCAAATCCTAACACTCCATAAACAGTTTTCCAGGTTGACTGTTGGGGGATAACTTACTTTAATGTAATGATCTTGTACCAGGTCTGTGACTGAGCTACAGACAGTTTTGCTGTTCCTGTCAATGTTGAGTTGCTCTAGAAAATATCAAACATTGAATATGATCACAGAAGTGATACTGTAAGAACTAACAAGCCTGTTCATTCCACAAGGCCTTTGTAATGTAAATGTGGTCTCTGTGTATGGAGGTTCATGCTTTGTTCTTTTAACAAGTGGTTTGGTCTCAGCAACAGTAAACCAATCAAATCATATAGAGTATTATGAGAACCATGATGCCGATGAAAAGCTTTATTTTTAGTAGGGCATGAGGACTAATGTAGAGTGATTTCTCATTCATTTCTTTTCCAGTCATATTGGTGGCACAGTTTATCAATAAAACAGACACCTCATAACACTGCTAGTTAATTTTAGGTAAATAACTGAATGATAGAGGGGCATATTGATGGATATATGTAACATTTGTTGAATGTGCTCCAGTGAATATAAATTCACGGTAGACCGACTGATATACACTTGTGCTAAAAACTTTGCATATCCTTGGAGAATTAATAATATATGTACCATTTGTAAAATAAACATGAGTGAGCAGGCAAAACAAATTTATTTTACTTCTTATGGGATTCATATTCAACTGTAGATTATAACAGAATGGCACAATCAGAAAACACAACATAGCAACAAAGAATAAAATGAATTGATCCCTGTTCAAAAGTCTGCATACCCTTACTTCTTAATATTGTTTATTGCCCCCTTTGGCATCAATGACAGTCTGCAGTCTTTTGTAATTGTTGTTCATGAGACCTGCAAATTCTTGCAGGTGGTATAGCTGCCCATTCGTCTTGGCAAAATGCCTCCAGGTCATGCAAAGTCTTTGGTCATCATGCATGAACCACATGTTTGAGATCTCCCCAGTGTGGCTCGACCATATTAAGGTCAGGAAACTCTGATGTCCACTCCAGAACCTTCACCTTTTCCTGCTGTAACCACTGGAGGGTCAACTTGGCTTCGTGCTTGAGCGTCCTATGCAATGCTTTTCTGCAGAGGAATGCAAATTGTCTACCAGCATTTTTTGATAACATGCTGCATTCATCTTGTTCTAAATCTTCACAAGATTCCCCATGCCTATAGAGCTTACACACACCCAAAAACATCAGTGAGCCACCAACATGCTTTTACAGTGGAGATTTTACAGTTTACAATAGGCCTTGTTGACCCATCTCCAAACTAAGTGCTTATGGTTTCTCCAAATTACAGTGTGCCAGAAGCTGTGAGGTTTGTCAATGTGTTGTCGGGCGTATTTTTGTGGCTTTTTTGTGGCATTGGTGCAGTAATGGCTTCTTTCTGGCAACTCAACCATGCAGAAAATGTTGTTCTGGTATTGTCATATTGTGCTCCTTGAAACAACCATATCGTCTTTTTCCAGAGCAGCCTGTATTTCTCCTGAGGTTACCTGTGGGATTTTCTGTGTATCCTGAACAATTCTTCTGGCCGTTTGGGCTGAAATATTTCTTGGTCTACCTGAACTTGGCTTGGTGTCCAGAGATCCCTGAATTAGAGATTGAACAGTACTGATTTGCTTTTGCAAGGCTTTTGAGATCTTTTTATATCATTTTCCATCTTTATAAAGTTCCATTACCTTGTTACACAGGTCTTTTGACAGTTCTTTTCTGCTACCTATGGCTCAGTATCTAGCCTGCTCAGTGCAAACACACTGACTATTTATACATAGACACTAATTGCAATTTAACACAAGATCACTGTCCTTAAATAAAAGACTTGGTCAGCCATATTTTCAAAATCAATGTCATAATTTCACAATTTCTCCCAGGGAATGCAAACCTATGGGCACAGCTATACCAGGCTATAACATAACACTGAATATCAGTTTATTGCACACATTTAATCACATAGCTGTGCTGCCACCTTTCATTTGCATCAGAAAATAGCTTTGAAAGAGACAAAACATATTTGATATTTAGAGTGTGACCCCATTGGGAAAAGAGAAATCGAGTAGCGCCAATGTGGGAAGACTCCATCTCAACATGCTCACAGAGTAAAGCAGCTTTCGTTGTTTTTACCATTCTTACCTACATATTAAATACTTTTTTATTTAAATGTGATCGACATTTTGGAATCTTGGAAACCCTTTCAGTGTGTTATAGTCGACCAGCAGGCAGTGTACTGCTCGATATGTTGTCCTTGAAAAAAGCCGACTGACACACGTATACACACACCTACACTGGCGCGCACACACCCTTTGATTTGATCTTGGTGCCAGACATTATTTATATGCAAAACTCCCGGAGCCTGGAGGTTTTCACACGACTCAGTGTGACTGACGTGTAGGAGTCATGGTGTTCTCCCTGAGTTCTGATCTGGAGCGTGAATACGGAGCACGGAGATGAGAGGTCAGAGGGAATATGGAACGCTGCAGTGTTCTGAGGGGAGATTAGACCCTGAATGTGTGGAGCCTGATTTATCCCAGTTCTTAACTGAGGGGGAACTGAACCATGATTATTTTAAGGGATTGACATTGAGGAGTGAATTCATGGTCATCAGGTTTTGCATTAGTTTTCCATTATATTCTCACCACATGGGTGAGACGTATGTATGAACACGCTAGATTTCTGTTGAACACATTGTTTGTAATGTAGATGTGACCTTGAGAGAAACTGAAACACTTGGTTTTTAATGTATCCCTAACTAGAGATCTGCGGTCAGATGACTATGCCCTGAATCCTAAAATTCACATTAGAGAAACGGAAAATCCAAGTTTATTCATTACATGCATGCATTTCTGCAGGCCTTATTACAGTAGCCGTAAGGTCCAAGGAATTCCAACGGCAGGAATGAATGTCACAGGTGGGTTGGAACGCTTTCAACTCTCCTCACATAATTTGATTGGTCACAAATGAGCTTATGGGCGTGTCGGTATTGTGGATATTTTTTATTCCTTAAAATGTGAGTGTAGACGGGATTCATAATTCTTCGTTTAAACAAAACTGTCTATCAATGAACTGCGGACGGCTTTGAATAGCAAGACAGCTCCTGCTGGGTTCAATCTGCAACCAATGCAGCATACGCTTTAAGGATTATGTTTAGCTGCTCAGCGATGCTTAACTTATTAATTCTTTAAGAGTACATTAGAACAAACTGTTATTGGTATTATGCTATTTTACTATTTTCATTGTTTCGGACATATGAAGCAACGGAATACTAGTCCTTTGTTTCTAAAAGTAAATATGTTGGAGAAGCATTTAAAAGTCTGACATTTTAGAACTCAGCAGTTTCCTGATCGTTAGGCTTCATACGAGAGCAACTGCTGACTAGGTTTCTATCAACAGGAAACGCAGATTTCTACACAGTTCCTTCCTCTCCCCTTTCTATTCTCTCTCTACACTCTATATCTAAGGCAATATGTTTGAGATTATCCCTGCTTGTAGAGGAGGAAATTCGTCTTGTACTGCACAGGCTGTCATGGGTATATTTCCTGTGTTGAATGGTTTGCAATGTGAAGCATGTGTACATGAATATGTTTCCTCTCCTTACTGGATGCAAATATCCCACTTATAGCACATTTAGAAACGTGTGTTATCTAGCCACATAGCTATTTTGGCTTACTTTGTCTAGTCATTTGTGGGGATGTCTGTTGCAACCAAAAATAAGAGTGATAAAAACACAGTAGGTCTGTCTGGGTGTCTGTGGGGAGCTGGTACAGGAGGAAGTGTATGTCTGCCTGTGTGCATCTGTTTTTGTATGTGTGTGAGGGCATTGTGGGAGTTCCTGTTCTTACCAACCCAACTTTACTAACCTACCTTCCATGGTCTTCCCTGCAACTCTGACACACATCAACCCCATCCTGCCCCTAACAGTGTTATCGGTGCTTATTCCTATTGCTCTGAGCTAATATGCGTATTGATTGTATTGAAATGCAATCTACGCATCGCTACCTGAGGAGTAAAGTAAGTAATCCAGAATGAGGAGTCTTTGGCCCTGCTTTTGTTGCAGAACATTATAAAGTCTGTGCTGGGTTGTTGCTCACCATGCAAAGGAAGTGACCTCATTCTGGATTATCTTGACCTTATTTCCTGAAGGCAAGGTTTTAAAATGTCTGTTTTTAAAGAAACTCTTTCCTGAAGGTATCCATCATGGCTCAGGGGCCCTGATTTGTTTGAACACTAACATTTTCACAGTCCCAAAAGAGTTACCATAAATTTGATACCGATAATCTACTGACTGTCAGTTACATTTTAACTAACTATCTAACCTAACCCATACCTTCACCTTTATCTTAAACTTAACCCTTACCCTAAACCTTATTGTCAACCTAACTTTAAACCTAACCATAGCAAGCAGTTATTTATAGTATATAGTCTGTTCTAAGTTTGTTGTTACTTGCTGTTCACTTGTCCGAAGTGCTGTCTCTCAGCTTTAATATGAGCGTATTCACATCCAAATTAGAGTAAGAGTTTAGGAATTACAGCTCTTAAGTAGCCCCCTCTTTTTCAAGTGACCAAAAATAATTAGACAGTGGAGTCAAAAGCGGTTTCATGGACAGGTGTGGGGTATTCCTTCATTATTTCTTCATCAATTAAGAAGTTAAAAGCCATTCACATTTGGAAGTTGTTGCTGTGAACCCACAACATGCGGTCAAAGTAGCTCTCAATTCAAGTAAAACAGGCCATCCTCAGGCTGCAAAAAAAACATTCCATCAGAGAGATAGCAGAACCTTTAGAAGTGGCCAAATCAGCAGTTTGGTACATTCTGAGAAAAAAACACACTGGTGAGCTCTGCAACACAAAAATGCATGAACGACCACAGAAGACAACAGTGGTGGATAATCGTAGGACCCTTTCAATGTTAAAGAAAAACTTCTTTACAACAACCAGCTAAGTGAAATCACTCTCCAGGAGGTAGGCATATCATCATCCAAGTATACCATAAAGAGAGGACTTCACGAGAGCAAATACCAAGGGTTCACCACAAGGTGCAAACAATTGATAAGCCTCAAGAATAGAAAGGCCAGATTGGTCTTTGACAATAAATATCTATAAAAGCCAGTGCAGTTCTGGAACAGCATTCTTTGAACAGATGAAACTAAGATCAACCGGTCCCAGAATTATGAGAAGAAAAAATGTTAAGGCCTGGCAAAGCATCACAAAGGAGGAAACTCAATGTTTGGTGAAATCCATGCATCCCAGACTTCAAGCAGTCATGGCCTGTAAAGGATTCTCAAAAAACGTTACATAAAAAAAAAAGATGATTTTGTTAATTTGTCCAATTACATTTGTGCCCCCAAAATAAGTATGAAAAGGGTTTCATATAATATTTTTGTTCAACCCCTTGAATTAAGATGCATCTCAGTTGTTTCATTTGAAACGCATTGTGGTGGGGTACAGATAAAAAATTATGACATTTTGTCAATGTCCAAATATTTCCTGATCTAACTATATATTATGTCTCACTCTGAATATGAGCAGGAAGAAATTTTTTTGAAGATAGAGCCTAACTTGTTCTAACCATAATACACAGATGATGAATAGGCCGAGTAAAAGCTTGGACAGCGGCAAAAGGGGCTCAATGGTGAACACGTTAATCCCCAACCCTTGCCCAGAATATCCGGAGGCAATCTGTACTTTGTGTATTATAACAGAGCAGTCAGAAGTATTACAATTTGTCTTGTCTCCTCGAGTTGAACTTGGTAACTTGATGGAATTGCATCCACCTTTAGACCTGAACATGGGTCACGATGCTCTGTAAAATTTATATTTCGGGAGAGGCATTATCCCAATTGCAGAGCAGGTAGAATTTTATTTCAAATAGAAAATCCTAGGAGTAGGCAAAAAGCATGGTCAAGATGTGATCAGGCAGATGACAATCCAAACAAAGGATTTCCAGAAGTTTAAAGTGTATTTGTCAGATGCACTGAATGATACAGTGTCATCCTGCACAGTGAAATTCTCGTGATATGGCACATGACATCTGCGATGTAAGAATTAAATAACATATCAAGCAAAAATATAGCCAAAATATAGCCAAAAATATAGCACTGATATATATAAACGGTGTAAACTAGCAGGAATTTTCAAAACAGTAGGATGGGGAATATGAACAAAATGGATAGTATTGAATACTATATATTTAGCAAGTTTAGCAAGAATATTCATTACTATGTAAACTAGCAGGCAAAATCCCAAATACAAGCGCATAGGTCAAAAAGGCTCAGGCAAAGGCATAGACTAGGATAAGATAAATCATGAACACGGAAGGCATGCTAGGCTCAAAGAATGTTCGAAATCTATCACAAACACATTATTATTTCAGTGATTTTGAGCTGGGAGGAGTGCTGCATTTGTTGTGATTGTGATCTGGAGAATCTTTGAGAAAAATATGAATTTTGGACAAACTATCCCTTTATTTCTCATTCCATTAGTGAAACTTCAGTTGCCTCATTCAAAGAAAGATGACAGTAAATAAATGAATCGCACAACAGCAGAATGCCGTAATTACTGCTTATCCTACAATTCTGTCCTATTAACCACTTGTTTGGGGCTTTCAAGCTCTGTAGCAGTTTGAACTGCTCTGAGATAGCTTGTTATATAGTAACACTTTTCAAAAGCATATGTAAACTTTTGTCAAAAACCATAGGAAGGGTTTTTGGAGAACAGAAGTATCATATTGACAAAATGGCAACTTTAAATGGAGTATTTGGGCCCACCTCACCAACACACGCAGTGTAATTGTGCTGCCTCTGAGCTGGATCACACTGTGTAGACACAGTGAATTGTATACATGTTGCCAAAATTTGTTTTATTAATTAAAAACACTGTTTTCAGACAATTCAATGTATTTTATCATTCAGGGGAACATGGTGTCTGTCCTTTGAAATTTCTGAAATTTGATTGTGAAGTACATAGGTATTATCTTCAGTTGTATCAATTTACTTTCTCTGTAAGTCTTTGGGACGGTACCACAATTTTGGTCAGAACATGACTCTCTTGAAAAAGAGATTTAATCTTATTGAGGCAGTCTTTCTAAATAAAAGTAAAAGAAATACAACTCGGGTCATTTTGAAACAAGACATGGAGACAGATGTCCCAAAGGCACTGCAGGCAATCCATAACATCAAAGATACAGTACATTCTGTAATCCATTACAACAAAAACCAAAGATACAGTGCATTCCATAATCCATTAGAACAAAGACCATGGATACAGTACATTTTGTTATCCATTACAACAAAGACCATAGATCAACATTTTGTAATTATTCCATCTGTTTCATATTGCAGTCATACGTTTGGGTCACAGCCATTGTAACCATGGATTCAATCAACTCAATGCCATGGATGGTAGTTTCCATGACAATCTACCACCTGTTGTCTGGTGGTGGGAGACAGGGGTGTGAGTACAGGGCCTGCTGTAATTGAAGTTAATGAACAGTCAAGAGGGAGATGCGTTTATTCATTTAGGATAGCCTCTCTTAATGTATCCCACTTGCTCTTCAGACTGGTGAGCAGGTTAGAATTTTGAGTCCTCTCGTCACTCGTAAACCTTCCTCAACTTTTGTAATGGCTAATGCTAGTGCACATGGAAAATATTAGGAAGAGAGTAGCAGTATTTAGCGATGCTGTGCATTAAAACAAGATGATATATATCATGTATAGCATGGAGGTGTATGCACATTGTGTCATCTGTTCTATACAGGTGTGAAAACTGTATGCTTAGCTGAGAAACATGACAGTGCTATTTTTAGGCAGTCACGTTTCATCATGAATGTCAATGTTCACAGCCTTCCAGATGGGTCTGGTACTGAGCTCTGATGTGCCCCAGTGATTTGGGTCTGGTACGGAGCTCTGAGGTGCCCCAGTGATTTTGGTTTGTTACTGAGCCCTAAGTTGCCCCAGTGAGTTGGGTCTGGTACTGAGCTCTGAGGTGCCCCAGTGAGTTGTGTTTGGCACTGAGGTGCCCCAGTGAGTTGTGTTTGGCACTGAGGTGCATGCATCCATAGGTTGCACTGAGGCGCTGAATTGGTGGTTCTCATGGGTACTCCCTGTTAGTAATTAACAAGGCACCAGGGGCTCCACTTGAGATATTTAAACTGTGATCCCAAAGGAATTCTGGGGACCGAAGGCTGTTTGTGTGTCATTATCAATGTGGGTACATCTACCCACACACAATACCCACAAACACATCCGCGCACAAACACACACACACACACACACATACACACACACACATATGCGCCCTCTCATACCAGCCACCCACATACACCCAGAAGGACCTACCATATAGTTCTCTGTTTTATCTCTCTCAAACAGTGCAATCCTTCATGATGTGGAAAGATATTATCCTGATAGTGATAGTAGTGGTGATTTATACACACACGCTTAAGTAGGCATTATAGATGAACCCTTCAGGGTTCATATGAAAACTATTTAGTTTTTCCCTAACACCAATTCCCTACGTTTTTCTAAGTAATACTCTCACAGCTGGAGCTGTGGTCGTTGGTCTCATTCTTTAACAAATTTCCTCATACATTATATAAACTAAGAACAGAAATGAAAAGAAGATTATGGACTTGATGCCAGGAACATGGAGCCAGGAAATAACGAATGAAACTCTGGGCTTGTTAAGGGGGTCTAATCAGTATGTAAACCACAAGCTACGGTGCATTGTCAAATTCAAATCTCCATGTTTTACAATTCTAATTTTGGATCAACCAATCAAGTGGAACGCACTGATTTCAAGTGCGGCTTCCTTCAATAGATCCCTTATGTCAGAGACTGTTATACTGGAAGGTGAAGGAAGAGGAAAAGCATCTACTGTTGTGGTCCCAGACCTGAGTTGAAATAGTATTTGAAATCTCTAGTGTACTCAAGCCTGCTTGAAGCACAAGGTGGGCAGGGTTTGCATATAGTGCTTTTTCCAATGGCTTCCTATTTACACGGCCTGTGGAATGATGCACAGATATAGAACATTTTCTTAAAGAAATACTATTTAAACCCAGGTCGTTGGCAAACGCTGGATGTCATCAATGGATTCAGCAATGGACATAGATGAATAACCTGCTCATTTAACACCGCTTCTCTCTCGAGCCGCTTGTCTCCAAGCAACAGGCCTGTCACAGATCAACTTTTTTGACGAAATTTGCTTCGGAGACTTCCTGTCAAGCAAATCTGATGGAGGAGGAGAGTGCCCTTTTTCGCTATTTATAAACCTTTTTACTGGCTGAGCAAATTACAGGTAGTTTTCCCTCCATCAAGTTGCAGAGAGCCTTTTCATTTAGCTGCCATAAAATACAGTGTTTAGAAATTTGCCGAGAGAGCTTTTGATGTGTCTTTGTTCTGTTCCTGCCTTTGATACAGGCTTCTGTGGGGTTGTGCTAAGATTGAAAGTAGCAGTGGATACATTATGTGTATAAGGGAATGTACATAGGCAGGTTAAAATGCACTCTCTAGACTAAAAAGTACAATTGAGTTACAGAAGTCGTTAACAGTCCTTGGTAGAGACCCAGTGCGTATTCAAACTGAATATTTAACTAAGGGTCATTCATGATACCGTCTGCTTTGGCATCCAGTTTTTTATGACGCCTACTGTTCCCATGATGCATTTTGTCATGCTGCCAGCATGTAGGCTGTCACAAATTTGACATTACCTGTCACAACATCTAGCAAGCAGTGACTCTTCCTCCCCCTGGAACATGACCCTTAGCAGGAGTTCAGTTTAAAATGATTAGAATGTCATTTTCAACACTGCATCTGAAAAAGGAACAGGAGCATTTCGTACCCGCTCCAAGTGTGATTCTGGATATAATGGCAGATCTCTGGCAGTGACCCCAGTCTCTGAGGCTGCCTCAGGGTTGGTATATGCAATAAAACCTTGCCATTTAACACCAACACTTTAACATGTGTGTGTGGAACAAGACAAATAGAAGCACATTTTGATTTGACCTTTGAACTCAATGCATGACTGATTCTGGAGGCCAACATGAAGATGTGTGTGTGTCTATGTGAGTGTGAGTGTGTGTGAGTGTGTGTGTGTGTGTGTGTGTGTGTGTGTGTGCGCACCTTAAGACATGCGTGTGCGTGCAAGCAAGCACTAGTATGTTCATGTTTAGAGAGTTTGGATTTGAATTCATCTCTCCAAGCAGGCCTAGGCACAGAGATTTGTGAAATAACGTTTACTCACTTTTTCATTTAGTTAATTATTGTTCGCCCACTTTTTTCTGCCTTCCCAGCATTGTTCAATGCTAAGAACGTTAAAATTATTGATCTAAATTCTGAAAATTTTGAATCATTAGTCAGGTGTTTTTGTCACGTTTGCCTGTGTAACCTGGCGTTACCTTGCAAGCTTTGCGTTCATTCACCTCTCATTCCAGCAGCAAACTTAACTCAAACGCATGAAAGCCCCAGACTGACGTTAATCAAACTACCTCAACCTAGACAGAGTTGTTAATAAAAATCTAATTCAGGACACCACAGACAGAGATGCCAGAAAATGAATTTTTTAAACACCCATTAACTCCTGTGTCAGATTCTTACAAAATGAGAATGCAAATGGTGGACAAAAATTTAGCTGATATTTCAATTAGATGGCGAGCAAGTCACAGCCAGTAGCCAGCCAGCTAATTAGCTCACTGCAATAGCTGTGGTGATGTAGCTACATACTGTGGTAGCTGCCAGCAACAGTAACTTGATAACTAGGAAACTGGATGACTAATATATGTATATCCTAATGAACAATAGACAGACCACTATAAATTCCCCTAACTGTAGCCCAGGTAGCAAACAAGCTGTGGATGGTCTGGGCTGTTTGTGTAAACCTCAGTTGTAAATAATTGTATCTATTTAATCATTAAATAAAATTATTGTTGTGAAATATTTACAAAAATCAGTCTCATGCATATAAAATGTCAAACTTTGCTTTACAGAGAGTAAAGAGACTGACAGGGTTTAGGCTGTAATGCAGGAAGGGAAGTAATGTGTGATTGAGAGTTGGTAGTTACTGGTTTCATAAGTTGAAGGCTATGTAAATTTTTACAATGATATTACCACGTACTTTATATCCACACTGTTGCACATTAGCAGTTTATGCTACTATGCTTGCAGTCTAGCTCACATGAGATAATAAACATAAATATCATTGTTTAAATATTGCAAATTACAAGGTCTCCATGAAAATCAATGAAAAATGTGTTTTGTCGAAGACTTTTCGTCGAAGACTTTTCATCTTAACACAATCGCCTGGAGGTGTTTATAGTTTCTCTCCTTTTTTACTACCACATCACTGCTAAAAGTGACTCATTAGTTAGATAATTAAGGCACAAGTCTGTGGCCCTTAGGCTCCGTGATGGAACACTGTGAGGTTGGACTGTTAATGACACCAGGTCAGAGCACCGAGGGGGAGAGGAGGGAGCCTATATGTCCATATGTTCTGCTACCCACGACTGGGGGGCGGGTGGGGTGTAACATTGACCTGCTGGAATTATCGTTCTGACTCTATGGAACAGGGAAGGGCCTGAAAAGGGAAGACATGGCCTGCAGAGGATCGACAAGGTCTGAAGAGGGGAAAATGGGGCCCAAAGAGGGGAGACAGGGCCTGAAGAGTGGAAAGAGGGCCCCTAGAGGGGAAACAGGCCCAAAGAGGGGAGACAGGGCCTGAAGAGTGGAAAGAGGGCCCCTAGAGGGGAAACGGGCCCAAAGAGGGGAAACAGGGCCTGAACAGGGGAGACAAGGGCCAATAGAGGGGAAATTGGGCCTGAAGAGGGGAAACGGGCCCAAAGAGGGGAGACAGGGCCCAAAGAGGGGAAACAGGGACCCGTAGAGGGGAGACGAGACCTGTAGAGGGGAAACAGAGGCCCATAGAGGGGCAACAGGGCCTGAAGAGGTGATAGAGGGGCCCGAAGAGGAGAGTCAGTTCCAGTGGTTGTGCTCAGTGGAAAGAAGAGCCCAGGGAGATGAGGGGATATTTTAATTGGAAAGAAAAAACTGTGACTTTCCTTGGAAAATGGGAACACCTAGTCACCTTATAATTGGACACAAATGAGGGCATGAGTCCTTTGGATAGGGTGGTTTAACATTTTCACTTTAAATGGTCCCTTCAATTGTCATTTATAATGAGCTGACATTAAATAGTATTCATGAAGACTCCGTGAGCTGCAGCATAAGTCCTCCCAGGTAAGCCCCCAATACACAGTACAGTCCCACTGGTGGAAAAGTAGAGAGAAATGTAGAATAGGTGGTGGCTATTGGCATTTTCAGCACAGTTCTACATTCGTTTTTGTCTGTTGGATGAGATATTGTAGTATCCTAATCAAATTACAAGATGGATACCCTTTGTCCCTTCCTCTCTGGTGTCATGATATTACACTATGTTTCGTTTTGTCATTCAAAGTGCAGGGGCCATCCCCTCTAGCCAGTAGCAAACTTTTTAAATTCAGTGAAAAGATGCTATAATCTTCCCATTGTTTCTGTATCAGTTTGAACAACACATTGTCCCTAAGCATATTGCAAATTGAGTTATTAGTGTGATAGGAAAATAAACAGAGCTTTAATTGGGATGTGGGCGAATGATGCTGAACACCAGATAGTAGGGAGAATGTCTCATTGCTCCTTCAGTCCTGTTAGCTCATTTATTCTCGGTCTATTTTCCCACTCTCAAAGATCATGCAAATCAGATTGAATCGTGTCCCCCAGCAGCGGAGCACTGAGAATTAGTGGAGCCCCATGTTTCTCAGCTTATTCATTTCATATTTACTCAGCTATTTTGTGCTCATTGATTGAAGGACGTGTAACAGCTGAGCCTTACATGTTTTTGGTGGTGTAGGGTGAACTAAGAACTGTCTCATATCATTCAAGGGGATGTAAGAGTCAATGTTAATATTGTATCGCAAGTTGGATATATGATTATAAAATTGTGTAAACATGGTATCACATACATTACAGTAACAGTGTATTTCCGCTGGAGATTCTGGGGAGTCCAAAGGCATTCTGTGGCTATCCACCTGGATTGAGCTCACAGCCGCCACTAGGAGTCGCTAGAGCACGATGAGGGTTTGTAATCATATTTGATTATTTTCCTCTCAAAATCTAGGCAGTACATTATTTTTGTATGGTGATATTGGTTTGAAGAAGGGAAATATTTGTAAGAAACAATTATTCATATGCTGCTTGCATAAATATTCAAGCCCAGTGCTGATGAAGCTCTTAATTTATACAGATGAAAGAAATTGGCCTAACAACAAAACTAACCATAGGCATCCACCTGTGAACCATTCAAGAAGTTGTCAAAACCCTACTGTTGAAGGATCATTTATCCTGCTGTGAATCTGAAGGGAAGTTAAGACTGAAGAGCATGGAATTTGTAGATAAAATACAAATGCATAGATTAGGAAAATCGTACAAAATAATATTCAAGTGTTTGGATATCCCAGTGAGCACAGCTGAATCATTAATCAGGACGTGGAAGCTGCATCACATTACCCAAACACTGCCACGAAAAGGATTTACCTTAAATCTCAGCATTCAAACAAGGAGATATGTGAGAAAAGATATGTGACAGAGAGGACAAGATTGTATCACATATGTACTGTGGTGGGACCAATATGGTTGAAAATAATTTGGAATGTGTTTGGATCAGATTGTTGTTGTGGATGACACTCAAACTCACACACAAGAAAATCATGCATAAGCATTAGGCCAATGCCTGTTACCGTGTGAAGAACATTAACTAAACAAACTACTGTTCACTTTTATCAAAATACCACCCAATAGTTCAACAAATTTAAAGCTTCGCTGGCCTGTGTGTGACCATTAACTCACACATTTTGTTGTTTTCATTGTTAAAAAGGAGTCTTATTTGCATGGTTCTGTACTAAAAGATTTGTCCAGAAAACCAATTTCTTGGTTGTCAGCCAGAAGCCTTTTCTCTCATTATTTGACAGGGTACGATTTGTTCTTCTGAGTTTTTTCTGTTTAAGCAAGATAATTTGTTTTCTGGGTAAACAAAAAAAGGAAAAGTAATTGGCTTCCTATTTTAAACAGACTGCTTCAGAATGACTATGAGCTTTGCAAACACGAGCCATACAGTTTACAATATTAAACAAAAACATTTACGCAAAATGTAACTGTGTGCACTGCACAGTAGTTAGCCCGCTTGTATTTTATTGACCTAAACAAGCGGATTTCGCACAGTTTTATGAGTACAGTAAAACTGTTACCATGTCACAAATGTGTGCCAACTCATCAAGGCTTTAAAAAGGAATTATAATAATATATAGTTTGGCTTGAGTAGAAGCTTTTGGATCAGGTTAAAGTTTCAGCTCTCATAACAATTAGCATCAACCTATGCAAATGTAGCTGCCTTTTAAAGGAATGAGTGATAATATATTTATTTTTAATGGTCAGCGAGAAAAAAAACGTCTTTGGGTGAAGGTTCTATTCAGTTTTGTTCTACTAATTCAGTAACTGTAGAGGAGATAAGGAGTGTAAACATCCAAAAGTGGAAATGTCTTAAACCGGAAATCCCATCATATGCTCTATCTTTCTGTTTCCCCTGAAAACTGGGGTTTCCGAATGTCAGAGTTAGCGTGGAGGAAGAAAATACAAAATACCCTTTGGGTGTGTTTCTATTGGCTTCTAATGAAAACCATATTTACTCATCTCAATGGAGTGCTCAGCAAGTAAGCTGAAAGGATTTAAGTAAAGTTAATCTATCCACCATCTCACAGCTCCGGACTCCAGAACAGGCACAGTACAGAACCGAGACTTGGGGAAAGGGCAAACTGTTGGTGAATCACCAAATTGTGAAAATAAAATCGCAGATCACAGAAGGATTAATTATATTTCCAACGGCAGTAGCTCAGAGAAAAAGGATCCACACATTTTGTGAGGGTGGCCTATTTCTTTTCTCTGTCATGCTTTATAACTCCAAGAGCTACTGTATTGTGGTAGACAGAGTATGATTGAGAAAATGTGGGGATATTTTTAGTGAAACAGTCACTGGCCTGAGGGGACAAAGAGTGTGTTTTTTTGTAGTTGTTTCACAATGAACCTCTGGATCCATGCCCAGGAGAGACTTCAGATCTTGACTGAATCAGCTTTCTTCTCCTCCACAATGTGCAGTTTCCTGATTGACAATGCATGGCTTTTTCCCCTATTCCCCTATCCTCTATTGGTGTGCTGGTGATCTGTGACTACTCTTCTGTAGACTAGTCGAACAATTGAGTAAGTATAGGAATTAAATGACATGCACTCAGTTAACAAAGAGAAATCTATCAACCAAAGCAATTTGCCAATAGAAACAGGCACAGTGTGTCTCATTGATTTGTAGTTTGACTGGGGAAACTATTAGGACTGCCTGACATCATCATGCTGCTTGAGTGAACCCATGTACATCTCTATCACTTGTGGTGATAACATCACGCACGCTTATACAAGAGTTACGCTAACATCATCGTTAGCGTCCACTTGCCCATGCAATTCCGAGACATGGAGTTTTCCTATATGACCACATTATTCTTCCCAGACCAGAATTTGACCTCTCATATACTTTCCATTCTGGCGTTCCAGTGGGCGTTGCCATTGCCTTTTCACTGTATGCTGCATTGATTCCAATTACCAGCAGTGACAACTTGTTTCACGTGACAAATCACACAGACAGACAACCAGACAGACCCATCGTCCTTCTCTTCATCCTGCTCTGCCTTGGCTATCTCCCACGCAGACCAGCTGTTTGGACCAGTTTAAATGTTGCCTCTCAGTGCGTTCCGGGAGCCCAGCCATCAGGGCCTGATGTGCCAAGCATTCACTCTCTATCTCTCTCTTTCTCGCTTAGCCACCACTCATCAGCATACAGTCTGTTCTGATTGGCTGCCTGAACAGAAACGGTGCTGCTCGTTCTTCCATAGCTGGGCGATTCATAGTCAAGTCTGACACTTTGTGCCTGACTCTGTTGAGCATGGCTTGGTTTGAGCCGTGATGAGTGGGTTATAGATATGTAACTCCTCCATACTTTAGAACAGCAAAATATCCAGTCACTCTACTATCTCATTAACACAAAGCATCTGTCTTCCCAACTACTACTGGAGCCCTGCCCTGTTGAGAAGGCATCAAAGCTCTCTTCAGACAATATTTATCATACTGAGCTAAACAATTAGCTTTTATAGAATTTTTATAATGTCTTATTAACTCAGAGACTGAAGGAGACTAAGAAAAAGCAAAATTTCAAGAAACAAAAGGTGTGATTTGCACTAAATAAACAGTTAAAAGTTTGGACACACTTCCCCATTCAAGTGATTCATATTGGGTGAAGATGAATCGTCTAGCCCAACAATTACCTAAAATACACCCCAAAGACAAGTCTGTGAATGTCCTTGAGTTGCACCTGCAGGCACTGGTAGCGTTGGAAACAGCAACCACTGCATGCATCTTTCTATTCCACAGCTGACCACAGAACAACCACCTGGATTAGTTATTTACAAAAAAGTTATTGTTCATGAATAATCAAACATAAGTTCACAGCTTGCTGACAAATGAAACCATACCTATACCATACCCATATATACTTTTAGACCTGACTCCCAGGCACAAACGATTTACTTCCCGCTTTGACACAATTTTTCCTCTGAGTTGGTCATTGATTTCAAAATGTATTGAAGTGGAGGAGTAGTTGAGACCAACATTGGTAGTGTCCTTTAAAAGAAAAATCCCAGTTACACAGTTCATCCACTCCCAGAATAATTCCACAATCAGAATAGGAACATGGCACTGGCTTTATCTGTGACGTCAGTTATCAGAAGATGCATATGTGCCTGATGATGACATTCGTTGATTGCCTACGTGTGGTTGACACGTATTATTCATCGTGTGACATACATTTACGTGTTTATCACTGGAATGAATTACTTCAATGTAAATGTCAATATTTTTCCGTTTACGGGGTCCCGTCTCTTATTAAGAGGGCCAAACCTGTTGCACACACAATTAAGGATGTTTTTTTGTTTATTTTTCCCTGAATTGTATTCTCTAGACTGGGATTCCTCTATTAAAACTATTGCAGTACTAACTATCACTGCAACTTCCACCACAGTGACATATAGGTGAAGCAAGCGCACACACATTTCCATCTGGTTTCTCATCCTTGTCTCTTTTCCTGCCTTTCAGATGGCTCCTCCACACTCTGCCTGTTGTCTGTGCGGGAGCTCCCAGGCCAACTGCGGGACCTCTACCAGCAGGGCTTCTCCCTGGCTGCTGTTCATCCTTTCATTCATCCCTGTGACCCAGACCCGGTCAGCCTCCAGCACCGCCTCTACCGGGCCGTGCTGATCCGCCTCAACGATGGGTAAGGGAACGCGGGCGTCTACATTTCCGAAACGGCACCCATTTGTTCATGCGGCCTGTCATGATGTCATTTATACAGTGAATCGAAGGCTATACGACCACATGGATATTAATGTTGGAATGCAACGCGTCAACTTGACAGACAGCTGTATTTTGGCAGTGCAGAAGGTCTTCAGGGTCAGGAGGAGGGTGTGTTGGACGTTAGCGAGACGATCATCTCTCTCCAAGCTTTTGATGCGCCGGCCAGCATCTGAAATGGCCCCGTAGTCACAGCTGCCCCCCACAGCTGGCCTCTAGCCGTGGCCATGTCTGTGTCTCCAGCCCTTGGCCGGTGTCAGCTTGGATCAGGGCATGGTGCAACTGACTCCAAGGGTGTATGAAAGGCATAGACGGCTGGCACATCTGGTGGTGGGTCTGACTAGATGAAGCCCTGGCGGTTGGCCTTGCCTGCCTGTTGGCTACCAGCTGGCTGTTATAAAGGGCAGCAGTTTCATGCATGTTAACTGAACGTGTTTGGCCACATCCAGGGCTGTCTGAGAATCACTGCCTGTGTATGAAGTACAACCAGACCCTCGACACTCACTGTCACCCAGTGGGGTTAAAGGGGCACTCGGGAACCTTTCACCCTCGGCTTTTAGCACTGTTGTATGGCCTGTCTCAAGAAATGTGTGCTTGGGTGCATGCACTTGTGTGTGTGTGTGTGTGTGTGTGTATGGTAGCGTAGCAAGGGACCTTTACAAGGGATTGGAGGGGTTTTCTCTGGAGGTTCCACAGACACGGGGTTGGACAGAGATGCCAGACTCCATAAAAATCCCAACGCCTCCCTTGTTGAAATATGATCTGGGAATTCACCTCAAGAAATAAATTCAGGACACAGAGACATTTCTAGTGTTACAGTAAGAGGGATTTTAATGGCTGACTTTCCGGGCATTGCACTGGAACTGTGTTGGATATGCACAGACACAGCCACACAGGGAAAAAACAAGTGGAATAAACTACATAATAAATTTAAATGAATGTGTTGAAATTTGTTTAAGTGATTTGGTCATTTCATTTGAGCATTTTTAATTTAGTAAAATAGAAAAGGTATTGTGTGATATCTTAAGGTTAGGTAATAATTTCCTTGCATGTCCAATCTTGCCAGATGGCTGTTTTTTAAGGGTAATTCAAGATGTTAAAATAATTTGACACAGCAATATAAGTAATTGATCATGATGATTAGATAACTGTGTTCAATAATAAGACAACCCATTCCCACATTTCCTTATTTTATTGGTAGAGGGTAAATATAGTATCCTGTAATCTTTGCTGTGTACCATTAACCACTATTGATGATTTCGGTTCATTTGGCTCCCAACAGACTTTTCATCAAAACGCTTGTAGTTTTTTTCAAAGCCATGGGAGCAGTGCAAATGTTCAATGTGAATCTGCTAGACAAGATGTTAATTTCTCTAAAACAATGTTGGAGAGAAATGTACATTCAATTCTCTCAAAGCTCTATTGGAACATGGCTGCAGTCGGCATGCCAACTGCCAGGGCTATTAGAGCTAAGGACTTCTGTTGTTATGACAAAACTGCACGTCATTTAAGAGAAAAAAGCCTTTGATTTCCGCTAATTAAACACATTCATTTATATTTTTGTTTTGTGTAAAAAAATGCATAGACCAACATAATGCACTCTCCCAACTTTACTGTAGAATGAATACAGCATCTTTAATAAATCATTTTGCAACTTCTGCTGATAATTGTTTTTTGAGCAAAAAACTGCATCAGGGAGACAAATGTACAGCTCTTTTGAACAAAGCAATTTGGTTCCCAATGTTCACTGAAAACCAGCAGTGGAAGGTGGATGAGTTCTCTGTGGAAGCCAGCATATATATTTCAACGTCTTTAAGCTGTTATTCAATATTCATAACCTTACACACACCACTGGCCTTGACTAGAAGACAACTGTCACATGTTGTGAGGTAGGCTTTTGTATGTGTGTGTATGTGTGTGTGTGTGTGTGTGTGTGTGTGTACGTGTGCGTGTGCGTGCTTGTATGGTGCTCTGTTGAAAACACTGTGTGGACATACCCTCCTGGTGAAAGCTATTCTCCTCTCCATGTTGGCAATTTGGTAAAACAGCTTGACGTCATACAACATACAGTTTACAACTCAGAAGAAGTTAAGAGAACGCTGCACCTTTTTCGTTCCTCTGAAAGTTTTGAGGGAGTGACAGAAGCGTTTGGTTTGCACTGGTCTCTTGATTTTAACCCTTCTTTTCCTCACTCAAAACCTTCCAATTTTTGGAATGGAAAGAAAAAGGTGCACTGCATATACTGTAATCTAGACACGGGCCTATATGTACATTCTACAAGTAGAAATCTTTATTGGCATCCATGGATATTACCTAATGGGGATCTTTTAGCTAGCTAGCCACTGAAGGAGATCAGATTGACTAATGGGGATCTTTTGGCTAGCTAGCCACTGAAGGAGTACAACAACTTACTGTTTTGCACCAGTGGATACAACATTTTAGGAGTTTCAAAGTACTGTTTCAACAATGTAGCTCTGGCTCCATTTCTTAAGATTGCCTTTGTCCGTTAATGAGCTTCTACAGAAAATACATCACACACCTTTCGGCCTCCATCCCCACATGCATTTCAGACCCTAATCTTAAACTGGAACAAAAGAGGGGCACAGAAATATTGATTCTGTATGAAAAGAAATGGATGAATGGGCAGCAGCATGAGCCTTCGAACAGGCATGGTCGCCTTTTGCAGAAAACAATTTTAATACGGAGAGGAATAGAAAGAGGGAGAGTGAGAACACAAGCACGCAGCTGGAGTGGGAAAGAGGGAGAATGAGAGAGACAGGGGGGAAAGGGGTGCCCAACCGGCCTTACAGGCCTGCTTTATCTCAGCCTCTGTCACCGTGGAGACGGCTGCTCGCATCAGCATCAGCCCAGGGGATAAAAGAGAAAGAGCGAAAAACAAAATCAAACAGGGAGCATCTTCTTCCTGTTCCCCTGTCAGGCCCAGGATTCAGCCAGAGAACAGAGGCAGAGAAAACGGCAGATGAAAGCACGACAGGGAAACCATTCATCACTCTGCAAAAACAAACAGACCTAAAAGTGTCTTTCTCTCGCTGTGTTGCGCCATGCGTTGGCGCTGCCGGTGTGTGTGTGTGTGTGTGTGTGTGTGTGAGAGAATGAGAGAGACACGAAAACAGGTACAGGAACAGCAGCTGGATGCGTTGTGTTTAGTATGCGCACAATGTCTCTGGCTACTATCCTAGCCAGCATTAGCCTCGGTTTAAAAGCCTCAGTGAACAAGGCAATAGTTGCACCCAGGGTGACACTGTAATGCCTCCCAGAGCCAGGAATCAAACAGGCGGACGTACATAAATCTGAGTGCCATTTTTGTAAATGATAAACAGTCACCTGGAAGGACTATTTGGTTAAGTAGGCCATAACTTTAAAAGCTGTAGCCACTTTGTGATGTGTTGCCGGTGACGATGATAACCTGCTCAAATCGGTAGCTCAGTTAGAATGGATAGGAACATTAGATTTTTTAAATGTCAACTGTCAAATTTCCCAATGTTCAATTTTGCTTGCAGCTGAGCAGGGTTACAGTTCACCAGACAATGTCTGATGGGATATATTCATCATCAATTGGATAATTATGGGGCTCAGGGAGCGAGGTATGGACCAGAAACCATTAGAGAGGATTCGCTCCAATGAAATTATTCATGATTGTGAAAAGCTGACATTAGAAAAAGTGCTAGATTATTAATGGCCGGAGATGAACGATTGCTAAACACAGGTTCGTTGGCTAATCCCGAACGAGCCGTTGCCATGGGGATAAAACATTTTGGGATTGCCATGTTTGCGAGATGTGTGAAATCTAGGATTCTGGGTTTAAAGCTTCTTTCTGCAAATAAAACCTACATCACACCACACCATGTCAAGAACTGAAATAACCAGTGGTATATTCCCTGGTTTTAAACCCCCAGACGTTGCCTTTAATACACCCTGTGGTCCTTGAGCCTGACCGACAGGGCAGCTGAGTAGATAGCAGCAGCAGTCAGCTGAGAGAGTGGGAAGTCTGGAGTTGGCTGCAGAGTGGAGGCAGGCTAACATTTGACTCTTCCTATAGCCACATGGGACCAGGTGACGGACTGCAGAGTTAGCCGCGTCACACAGAGACGAAGGACGGCAGCTGATAAGGCTGTTCATTTTTATTATATTTCATTTCAGTAAATGTTTAGACATTACTGCTCTGGATATGAGTACTTTTCAAGACATCCAATATCCTGTTCATGTTTCACAGTAAGAACATCTGACCAGTCACTAGAAAGGTTGCTAGATCGAAACCGTGAGCCAGAAAAAGGTGAAAACCAAGTCACTCGGCCTGAGCAACAAAATGAACCGTAACTGCTCTGGAGAACATCTGCTAAATTATTAATAAGAATAAAAAAATAAAAGATCCCAATAACAAAACAGGGCAAATGAGTGAGCCAGACTTCTGCTGTTTTCCCATGGGGCTTCACGGTGCTGTAAATTGTGCGTCAGGGTTTAAACAACCTCTGCCGGATTCAGAGTATCCGACGTATTTTCTCATTGACACCGTGCGCTCTTTGATCTGGGATTAGTTGAACAAAGATGGGAGACCGGTGTGCTGGTGACGTCTGACTTCTGTGGGGTGCTGTTGACTGGGAGAAATGATTCAGGTTCCCGCTGCGCTGTGAAGTCAGTGTGACAGCAAGAGAGCTAGAACACTGGGATGCATTTCATACTGTTTAATATGAATTTACACACAAACAGACACACACAAAGGGAAATTCATGGGCACGTACAGTACACACATGCACATGCATACACAAACACACACACACACATATGCCACGGCAGAAGCGTGGAGGGGCCTCATCTGTTTTGTCGACTGGGTAGGAAGAGTTTGGGGCATTAGCCCTCCTCCAGGGCTAGCTGTGGGATTTCCTTCAGAGAAAATAGACTAAGGCAGACCCATATAAATAGATTCCATCCTCCCAAAATACAGAAGTGGGAATACAAGCCAAGCTTAGCATTGCATGGAGGGTTTTATTGCGTCCTAATGCGCCCTTTTTTTCTTGTTGTTTTCGATCAAGCCGGCCAACAATTCCACTGACGATGTTCTTGGGATTCATTTAGTGTGGGTGGACACACATTCCTTGCATACATCAGTAAATAGTTCATTTTCAAGGATTCCTCCGCGTGACCATTTTAGTACATGTTACAATAATGTGGCAAATGTCTGTATCACCTGTGACTGAGATGTTCTCTCTTCGTCCTGCTGTGCGGGCGGCTCCTGCAGGTTGGAGAGGAGCCCGTCAAACGGAGCACCCTGTCGCCTGCAGCTGGAGCAGTGTCTGTCTGCTGACCAGGTGCCCACCCCAGAGCTCATCCAGGGCTACGTCAAGAAGGTAAGCTTCAGATAAGGGTTTTCACACCTGGCTTGGTTTGGTTGCACATCATCCAGAGCTGTTGGAACCATACTGAAAAGGATAGAAAACTAGACCGGAGCCAGTATATACGCTCCTGGTGGACTCAGATCAAAAACAATGCTGACTGTCCTGTGGGCTTCAGAGGCCATGTGGAAGAAGACAATCTATGTTGTCTGTTGGGTGTCATCTTTGTTTTTAGTGTACAGAGGATGACACTGTCCTACATTTTAATGAAGCGCTGGGGAGTGGACAAGGATTATCCACGCAGCCAATCACCTGAGCACCACAGCATTTCATTTGAGTCCTCCAGCACTCTCTCTAAGATCTGGAAAATAGGACTGAGAGAATACAAGTATTTACACTGGACTGGTCTACTTCAGTAGTGGATACATGGTTAACATAAACCGTTTTAAAGCAAGCTATTATCCCAAGCCCTTTAATTTTAGCAGAGATAGCAGACAACTATAAGCAGCGGGTTGTAAAGGTAAACATCAATGTATGTAGAATATGAGTTTCTTCTTCTTTGTTCTCATGAACTAAGCATGTGCAATGTAGAATACTGTGTGATTTTCCATTCAATGTGCACCATTTCAAATTTGATGTTGACCATTACCTTCATGAGTCACTCCATTGCAACACACACACACATTCAGACACACACACGCAAAAATACACACACACACACACACACACAAACACACCGAGTCAAAATTATCTTTCTCCCTCATTGACGGAAAGTGTTGCTCTCAAATGAGACAATATTTCTTTTTTATGTTGGCAATTTCATTTTGCAATATAGCAGGGAATAGAAATGTGCCTGCGCTGAGCAAACGTTCATTAGATATTAAACAATGCAGCACAAAAACAATGTGACTGTTTTACAATTACATTGCATAGAGAATAACCTGCAATGTGGGCCATATGCTGATTTGATTGAATTCCGCAGGTCCCAGGCAGCAGATAGCAGGATGTACAGCCTCTGGCTTGATCTTATTAGAAAAAGATAATGGAGAATGACACCATTAATATTAGTTGACAGTTAACATTTCCATTTAGTTTGATGGAAAATACCAATATTGACAATAAAATGCCAAAACACAATGAAATGGGCAAAAGATTGCTTGATTCCAGTTGCACTTCTGTCAAGGCTGGAGCCATCACTGTCCAATCATCTATACTGTACAGAAGCTCAATATGACTGCCTGACGGTGGGCAGATCGGTCGTCGGAAGACGGGTGAATCTATTATGTGCATACACCAGCAAGGTAAACCATTCCCCTGATCCAGTAAAGTGGGGAATGACAGGTGGGAAACCTAGATACGGTTTTACAGTGGTACAAATTAGAACTGTACGTCCATGTACTAGGTTGTGTTTCACGCAATTTGAGACACAACCTAGAACCTCGGCCCCTTGTCATTAGCTAATATTATCTTAAAAGACCATCACTGGTGAAGGACGGACAGTTTGTTTTCACACTGAAAGGTTGTTATTAAATAGAATTATCAAAAGTATGTTGGTCCACCACTTTCTCTAAGGCAGGTGTTTGCTGTCTCCCTCCCTCCAGCAGATCCAGGACGCTGCAGACCAGGGGGTCATGTTTGTCGGCTTCATTCAGGAGCCATGTGGCGTACGAGGTACCCAGACCAGCGTGCCGGAGACGCCCTCTTTCTCCCTCCACTCCAGCCCCAGCTCGGTCCTGGGCTCCCTGAGCAGCGGCAGCCCGACTACCCCGCGGATCCATGGAGGACAAGGGGCCCAGCAGCAGACTTCCGGGGGCCAGGGCTCCCTGTGTGACGACGGAGACGGGGGAGGGAAGGAACAGGCGGCGACCGCCGGGGAGAGTGACACAAAAGTGGGTGAAAACAGCGGCGACGGGGGGTCCCATCTCGCTGTAACACCATCCGCACACAGCCAGCAAGACCCCAGTCAGGACCGGATAGAGGAAGACACACTGACACATAACAGTAATAAGACCAATGCTTTGGAGCTGAAGGAGAAGCCAAGCCGTCACACTGCCGATGGTGAGACATTTCACATTTAAATTGGTCACTGTGTAATTGGACTCGTATACTGTACTTATGCCTGTCATGACTTTGAAGACTGGCAGACAGGAATCAACTAAAAACAGCATAAATGGTTCTTCAATTTGTTCAGAGTGTGGCGCAGCACGGAGTTGGATGAAATTAGCATATTTCAGAACACCAGATGGACAGCTCCTCGCTTCTTTCTCTCTCCATAAACACGTTTCTCTTTCAACCCCAGTGTGAAAATGTGTTCAGAAAATGAGTGTTGATGGTATCCTTTAGTGTGTGTATGTGAGTGGGTGAATGTGTGTGTACATATGCGTGTTCACAATACATGCTTGGCTCCCTGTAGACACAGCGCCCTGGTCCATCTGGACCTCCATGCAGTGTATTTTGCAGTGAGATAATCCCCAAATGCCCCCCCCCTGGTCCCACCCCTTCTCCACCTGACTCAGTCTTATCCATCCTCCCTCATTCCCAAACCTTCACAGTCCAGACCACCACAGCATGGTTTCTGACCGTGTGCCAACTGCCCTTGTCCTCTTCACTAATGCTCTCTCTGCTGAGGTTGACTCAAAGTCTCCGTTCTGGGTGTAATCCTTCCTATTCCAGAGCTGGAGGTGTACAGCACTCCACGCAGGCAGTAGCAAAATGGTGAACAGGGAAAGGGTCACAAGCCAATAGTTAGAAGTGAAACTGTGACTGTGAAATTGGCATGTACTGAAATAGCATCAGAAAGCGTTGAGGTGATTAAAAATAGTGCTGAGAAGAATATTCCAGTGGGAACACACGTGCAAGAGGAGAGGAAGGAGGCATGAAGATATAAATTAAACAAACATCTGAATGGTAAATGTTATTTGCATAACCTTTTAGAAAGGACGTTGTATGAAGCTACCAGCTCATAACTCCAACTCTAAATGCTACCGCATGGAAAACATGACATGATGCTGCTTTGGGGATTTGTGTATTCCAAAGTGTTGAGTCAGACCGTGGTCATCCAATCACTGTTGGGTGGCCTGAATTAGCGAAACATGATAGGTTATTCAGGTCATCAGAGGTTTTTGCGATCTAACCTTGTGTCTTGAGTGGGTGGCTGGGCATCTATCTGTTCCGACATTAATGGGGCATATTTAGGACATGGTCATTTCTGTCATGTAATTGTTTACTTATTACCTAATGTTACCAATGTTCTCAGATTATTGGGCAAGTTCCTTAGCATTTGGCTTTACAGGTCTCATTAGTCAATACTCTAATGTTTTTACACCATCCAAATCCCAAGGCAGGTGAAGGGCAATTCAAATAATTCATAAAAACATGGGAGGGGTTTATAACTCATCCTTTTAAATTATATTACGTCTCATAATTAGGGAGCGTGAGCTATTGAGTGACAGGTGTGGTGCTGGCGCTGTCACTCCTAGCTGTTTATCCTTTCTGGTACCGCCTCAGCTAACTTCATTCACTGACAAGTAACGTTATAGTTTAGTGACATCAAAATAAACGACTCGTAAGCATACAGTCTACGCTGATAACTAAAGCATGTGAAAATATAATATATAATCTGCAACTGCCAGTCTCCACCAGTTTTTTTACAGTCTATCATCTCGACAAAATCTACAGAGAATGACCAGAATTATATTTTTAAAAACGCTGAAGCATTTTAAACATTTACGTTTTGTTGTATAGTTTCAGGTTAACTAGCCTCAAGTGTAAGCTGGTAACGTTACGGTGACTGGCTACCAATCCCAAGCAACACAGAGTAGCATACTGATAGCATTTAGCCAATGCTTACTTAGTAATGTTGCACTAGGTGGGCGTTGTTTCAACAACCAGGCCCCTCAGCTTCACCCACGCCTCACCTCTTTGACCATTTTTGGTTATCCCAGGAATTCGGCCGAGGGACGCCCTGTCAAGATTGCGACGGCCATTTTCACCCAAAATGTGCTTCAAAACGGGTCTTTAATCACCTATGGGTGACGTCACAGTTACCACGTCCATATTTTTTTCCTATGGTCTACACATTAACATTGAAAATCGAGTTTCTCAAAATCTTCACCATGGAAGGAGTTTTTCGAAAGGGCCGTTTTCATTGACGTAAAACTCAGTTTGCGTGTGGACATAAGGCCAAAATGCATAGAAAACCATAGATGTTTTAGATGTTTTTATGACCGATGAGACCAACATGAGCTCTGCACAACGCTCGAAGGAGTGTGTCATTCTAATCTAACGTCTGCTCAGGGCTGATGGTGGGGAGAGAACTGAGCGCGCATATGGAGCAACCACTGAGGTAGACACGCGAAACGGCAACAGTACTAGAAGCCAACATTTATCAACACATTATATTGAGTTCATTGGAAAAGTCTAGAGAAACTAGTTAGTCAAGTTTGCCTGCTATATGCTATTTGCTTAACTTGACATTTTCTGCAATCCCAATGACCTTTAGGTTCCACAGATTAAAATGACATAGCATTTGGTAGCCAAATCATATTTGTCAGTAACAACTAATGTTGTATTCTCTTGAATTAGTTAATTTTCATCCACCTGATAACAGTATAACATATAAGGCGGTATAAGGATAATTCGCGTCAGTCTGACTGACTGGGTCACCACACCACTACGGCTTTGACTGACGAACGTCACTAACAAACGTGTGTAGGCGGGCATGGCATAAAAACTACTTTAAAAAATACTAGATTGGAATTTTAATAGTTCTTAGAATTTTAATAGTTCTTAGAAAAATCATGTTTGGGTCTATTTATATCAACAACAACAAAAACACCAGTTGTAAAAATGTGGGGGGCAAAAATGAATACACACTAAAAAAAAATATAAATTTCAGTTATTAAAATATTTGACTGACCATGCCTATTGCTAGTTATTGTTAATGATTTACCATCGACCTGCTGGTTATTGTTAATACTTAGCATCGACCTGCTGGTTATTGTTAATCCATTACCATTGATGTTCTGCATAATTGGAAATGCATTACTGTTGATCTGCTGGTTATTTGAAATGCATTACCATTGACCTGCTAGTCATTGTATTACTATTGATCTTCTGGATTATTGGAAATTCATTACTGTTGATCTGCTGGTTATTAGAAATGCATTACCATTGACCTGCTAGTCATTGCATTACTATTGATCTGCTGGATAATCGGAAATGCATTACCCTTTAATTTGCCAGTTATTGCAAATGTATTAACATTGATTTACTGGTTATTGTCATGTGGTGTGTCACTGGAGCACCTGGTTTAGAATCAAAACCAAGGGCCTTGAACAGACAACTCATTATCATTATGTGAAAGCCTAGTTTATATTTACTGTCTCTGTGTTGTATTGTCTTAGGCTGGTTGGCAATATGTTTGCACTTTCTCTAACATGTATACAGTTCTGGTGCATAATTGTGATTTAGCTGTGATTCTGTAGCTTCCAACAGTGGAAAATTACAAGATTTGGAGAATTTGGTGGCCAGCTGTCACATCAGTCAGACAGGCAAGAAAGGAAATGGTTATAAATGATTCATTGTTCTGGGTGACTGACTGACTGACTGACAGAAAACCAGAGAAAATGGCCCATGGTCCCCTTCCTGTGTGTGTATGTGTGTGTGTGCGTGTCTGTGCGTGTGCATGTGCGTGTGTGTACTTGCCTGTGTTTGTGAGTCTTTGTGTGTGTGGGAGTCTAACACATTCTGGCCCTCCATCTGGTTCACATGGAAATGGCCGATATTTGCATTAAAAATACAAGATTATGCAGGTTTTGCTTTGAATGGGTGCTGCCTGAATACCATTCAAATATGTATGTATTGGTCCATATTCGTTTACAACTATTTCAATAACAGGTGTTTGGCTTTGCGGAATAGTGAAACATTTCTCAATCAACTGTAATTTTATTAAAGGCCTCTGTCATAAGGTATTGGTCAACTCTATAATTGTATGAATTCCCTCTATCGGTATTGTTTTAAAAATCACCATTGTATCAACTCCGTCACGTTACACATCCACTGAGTGACTTTTCATGTTAGCAGTGTGTAAACTTGATTATTGAGTTGTTCTGTTTTCTCAGGTGTGGAGCTGTTAGCCCTGTTCAACCAGCCCACAGACCGGGAGGGGCCACTAAAGTACTACACTGTGAAGGTGCCGTTGAGGGTTCAGCTCTGTGATCAGGGGGTCAAAGGGGTGGAAGCCAACTGGCTGGATCATATGACCCAGCATTTCAACAACGGAGCCTCCCTCGTCGATGGATACTTCCACCTTGGCAGCGACAACGGTGAACTAACTTATGTTATAGCACTAGCAAAGTAGTTCTTCTCTGTAACAAACACATTTAATGGCAAAATCAATCCTGTTCACAGTATTTCTTATTGAACACATTTTGTTTGTTCCACGATAGCATATAGGCCAGGTGTTGGTTAGCTATTGCCAAAATGCCTCTTTTGTTCTGGTAGTGTACTGTAGTGTTTAGCTAGACCTGGGGCCATTTAATTCTGATGGCTGTGAAATAAACCAGCTTGAGTAAATAAGACTCGTAATTCATTCATCTCCAAACGTGTACGCTTCAGCGACTCTGAAACACAGATAATTAACCTGATGGCAAATCAGGCCCCCCTCGCATATTTGATCTGTTTTAGGTTTGGAGTAATGACTCGCATTACTATAATGTTTAGCATTTTTATGTGAAGTTTAGATCTGCGTGTTTGACTACAGCAGTGAGTGTATTATAAAAATACATAGAGGCGAGTTCAGGAAATTGCTTCTGTAAAGTGTAATGTACAAGAAAGAGACCTGCCAATCCATGCCTGATGAACACTATTCAATCAGACAGGTTTGTGTGAGCTGTAGGATATCAAAGCCCGGGCAACATGACATATTTTGTTGTAAGTTGCTAATTACATTAAAAGGAGGAGCGTCTGCTTTTAACAAGCACAAGAACCCACGGCCCATGTAGGCAACTCCAAATTTAGCACCTCTTTGAGATCAATTTTTGAATACATTACAGTGTGAGAATAAGCTCTTTTCCCTGACGCTTGAGACAATCTCCTCTATAAACATTAAGGGTATTCTGGATTGTGAATCACAATCAAACATGTAGTGTCAGTGAAAATTAAGCTCTGCTTGATTGGAGATCATAATCACAGTCACAGCAGTGCCTCTGAATGTTATTATTTCTGTCGTCTTGGATGTACAGTACAGATGTACTCTCAAATTGGTGTGTGCTTCTGCAGTTAATTGTACTCTCTAACAACTTACATTTAGGTCCCTATATTTGCTATGTGACCTGCAAAACTCTTTGATAATGTGTAACTTCCTGAGGTTTTCCCACTTTACTTATCATAGCCCTATCTATGTACTGCCAGAGGATAACTCGATAGCAAGCTAAGTAAATATGCTTACTGTTAGGCTGTTACCTCTTTAGCTGTTTATCCTTTATACATCTGTTTACATCCACATTTGCAATGCTAAAAACCAGAAGCTTCCTGTTACTAGTTCCTGAGGAATTATCTCCCTGTGAGATTGGCCCTCCATTGTTCTAACTTGTTTTTCTGCTATTGTTCATTATAGTCCTACGCTTCTATATATTCATGAATCGCCACCGCTTGGCTGGCCTTTTGCTCAACATGGCGCTACCTCTCTATTGTGGCTGTCTGTGGATTGACTGCCTGGGATGGTCCTGGGGAATACGCTTGCAGTCTCTCCTCCTGCTCCTCTGCCCTCATCCCTGAAGACATGGGTTTCCATGGTGAAGCTTGCTGAGAAGGCGGGGGAGGTGGGCGGGGGCCATAAGTTGTGTTTAATAACTTATGGCCCCCGCCCACCGGTGTGGCTGGGCAGGAGATGGGCGGGGAGTGGGTTCAGAGAGACTGAGACCTTGCCGGCACTCAGGGTTGGATATAAGAGTGTTATTGAATTTGCTAATTCTTGGTTCTTGGCCGGCAGTTCCTGTGTAATGTCTATGGGCCCTACCACCTGGCGGTGTCATGAGACGGCTGTTAAAGATTCATACTTAGCTCGTATCGCCTATGCAGCCACATATGGCTCTGAGTGGGAGCAGTTTGTTTACTGGCGAATTGACACTAATAGTGTTGACGGGAAGTGTTTCTTTGTTAGACTTGGCTTATGCTATCTCTACAACAACAAAGAGGATTGGTAGCCGGTGCTGTGGAACAGTGAGCCATTCAGATGACAGTCGGCACAGTGCTTTGCTTCCTATATTCAGACAAATCCAAGGACAAATCCCAGAATAGGTTTTTTCAATAAAATACGACTTTACAGTTACAAATCATTTGTTGGAGAGAGTTCTTGCATTATTAAGGCCAAATATTGTTGTGCCATATGGCTTTATGGTGTGTGTGTGTGTGTGTGTGTGTGTGTGTGTGTGCTGTGAGTCAGATTTTTGAAAGTATGTTCCTTAGTGTATGTAAAACAGTATAGGTTTTCTTGTGACGGTCCTCAAAACCCTATCTACCAGCAGAAGTCTGCCCGGTAACTCCAGGTATTTGGCCATCAGCCCCCAGACCTTTGGCAGAGTAGAAAATCTCCAGCCAATCCACACACATTAGTAAGCCCACACTCTCTATATATAAATTCTTCTCTCTCTGGATTCCTGGTTGTTTTGTTTGAAGTATAGACAAGCTGTCACCATCTTGTCTTCTGTTGTCCCTGGAGTGCGAATCATCCATGTTTAAGTCTTGTCAGGAATGCATATGACTCAGGTCATCCTCCCTCTAAAACATCCAGAACTTTGGATTCAGCCCCCATTTTAATTCCTTTATTTCTCTCCCTTGAAGTGGGTGTCAACCCAGCATTATTCCTTCTCGTTGCTGGGTGCTTGTTAGGTTGATATTCTGCGTCAGTTAATGCCTGTCTGTGTCCCAACTCACTACACCACACTTAGGATTTCTCAGTACATCCATGTCACTATGTGCCTTTCAGGTCACTCTCTGTTCACTGTCTTGGGAAACGATCGTAGATGCACATGTCAGTATGTTCAACACAAGGTGTCACTCCATTGAATATAAACACCTTTTGTTTCATTCCTTTACACGTTATGCTGGATGATTTGAATTTGCAACACCTGTTGTAATTTCCAAACCTTGTAAGTCCCTCCTAAACACACAGTGGCTCAGTATCTGGCAGCTGAATGCCATGAGACAACATGCTGCCCCTAAAGCAAAGAGACACAATCCATGTGTATATCTCACCTGAGTGATCCCAGTGTATCAGCAGGGAACCATCAGGCCAACACAATATCCCAGAGGGCTTTCCAATTCAACGGCAAGTAGGGAGACATCAGATAGACAGGGAGATGGAAAGTAGGGGCGTCGTGAGGGAGGGAGGGAGGACAATGTCTGTATTTGAAAAGAGCAAAGAGATGTCTGAGAGATGTCTGAGAGATGTCTTCAATTGAGCAGGCCCAGCAGCCTTAAATGGGTTTTCTGGGGGAAAACAAAGGAGCCTGTCGTACCTCCCTCTCCAGCCGGCCCTCGTTCCCCTCTTATTAGGGCAGTGTAATGAAATGTGGAGTCTCACGGTGGAGCCTGGGCAGCACAAACTGTATTAGTGTGTAAATGTTCCAGGAGTAATGAGAAAGCATTCAGACCAACTGAAAGCCCTGGTCTTAGGGGCTCTAGCACTCCGCTCAATGGAATAATAGAAAAGCACTGGATGGAGAAAAAGCTCACTAGCTTGCTAATGTTTCTATCCCCGATAAGGTCCAAACTGGGAATGCTACCTTCATATGGAGCAAATGAAATGGAATCTACTGAAAATGTATTTATAGTAACAATGGCTATGTCCTGGTTAATTCATCTAATATTAAAAGATTTCTAATATTGTGTTAACGAATTGTTGTTTCGTTTCAACACTGTCCATGAAATCTGTAAGTTCATCTAATATCTCTCGCCCAGACTCTTTGACTTTGTCTACCTCCCTTTGCTCTCTATGATTCTGTCATCCTCTGTTCTCCATATCAGGCCCTTGCGTTTACAAGTAGCCAAGCCTCATCCTGCCTGGTAATAAATTGCCCAGTGTGTGTGGGTTGTTGGTTGGGTGCGTAATGTCATTAACTTCAGTCTCTTTTATGCGTGGCCTTGAGGCAGGCAGGCAGACAGACATCTGACAGATAGGCAGCCAGAAACACAGACAGCCGACATTCTGTAAATTCAAACCCCTTGGTGACCTACCTCTCTATCTCTACAGATCTGCTGCCCAAATCAGTGGAAAGCATCTTCATCTTCCAAGAGGGGATGGAAGGCGGGGACCAGACCCCCTCCACCATGTACGACGCCATTGTTGTCGAGCAATGGACCGTCATCCATGTGAGTGGGCCTTTTAGATGAAGTGTTAAAGTGTTTTCCAAGGTTACAGCCCTTTGTACTTGCATTTAATGGGAGAGTCTTCAGACATATTTCTGACATGGAAGCAAATCGGTCTGTGAGACACGTTTTGTCGTGTTGTCGTGATAACTTGATGGCTTATCCTGCAACAAACATGCCCTTATCTGGCCAGCAATTAAGTCCAGAGTTTGTGAAAATCAGAGTTGGAAATTGATTTCTGTCTGCGTCTGGCGTGTTTCTGTGACTGTGTGCATGACGACCGTCAGCGCGCGCGCATGTGTGCGTGCATGTGTATTGATGCTATCACTCTAATCGAGTTTTGAGTTTCTAAGTCTGCCCTGAGGCTGTCAAAGTGTAAAAAAAGACTGATGTCTACTAAATGTGTCTTTTCCACCTCAGGTTTGACGCCCATATGCCCATAAACAGAAACACAGTTTAACACTTGGTATTGAATATTGTAGCTTATCCCTATTTAATAACTAACGCTTCCACACTACACAATATTCATCCAACTAAATGTAATGTTTGTACAGCGTCCCACACTACACACAAATACAAACATGTAAACATAACAACTGGGTAGTTACATGGAAATAATTTTTAGAGATAAAATGTTTTCTTATCCACTGCGAAATAAAATGGATGTTCTAGACCTTTTGTGTACCTTTACAATTTAACTGAAGGACAAAGAAACAGTTCAACAAAGTTAGAAGTTCCACATAGTAATTAGAATAAATGCAATCAAAAGTGCTGTCCTGAACTTTGTCAATGAGCAACTGGTAACTAAGTTAGTTTGATACCATTACTTCACAGAGAATGATCAGGCTTCATACCCAACACATTCATTTTGATAACTGTATAAAATTTATATGCAAAGTATCCTCACCACTCATTGCTGTTTCGGTGCCAGAGTAATTACTCAGAATAATAACATTATGCAGAATATTGATTAGGATTTTTTTTCCAGCACTCTCATTCCATTCTTGCTGAAAGAGTGACAGGTGGTTGGATTTATTTGCAGAGAAAGAAAGAAAAGAGGCTGATTAACAAACCAAAAAGTATCTCAGTGCGGCTATTAAAGTTTCTAAAATAAATGGCTTGAATGATATCCATATATGCATTTGCACAAAAAAATAACTATATAAATAAATTGTTTTAAAATGTTTTAACATGACTTCATCTAAGTCATAGCAATTAATTAACACAGTGTGATTTAACAAACAACATTGAAACATTTTTACTTGTATATGTCACTATAAAACACATCGGTCAACCACATAAGTATTTATAGTGGAACGTTCCAAAACAATAACCCCAAGCAAAATGTTTTCGGTAGTTGCTGATCAGAAGCTAACAAAGGTTAGGAGGTATTTGGTACCATTCCTCCTGAAGAACTGGTTCATTGATATTCCTAAGACGTTTTGCATGATGCCACATGATGCCACAGCATTTCAATAGGGTTGAGGTCGGGACTTGGACTTGGCCGTTCCTAGATTGGAATTTTCATCTGGATTTCCTCCTGGATAAACCAGTCTGTAGATTCGTTTATGTGTTCAGGTTCATTGTTATGCTGCATGGCACAACCTCTTTTAATCTTCAGATGATGGACAGTTACCATGATATTCCCCACAGAATCTCATGAAACACAATGAAATTCAGTGTTTCCTCAATGATTGGAAGACATCCAGGCCCAGTGCTGCAAACTACATCCACCCAAACTACATTACTCCCTCCATCATGCTTTATGGTCGGGATGAGGTGATCTTCTGACAAAAAGAAAAAATTCTGTCCATAGAAATTCTTTCCAGTAGTGTTATGGACCATCCATGTTGTTTTTGGCAAACCTGAGATGGGAATGTTTTTTTGGGGAGAGCAGCGGTTTCCTCTGTGGTATCATGATTCATTACTGTGAACTTATGGACACAGATGTTAGAAAGTGCCTACAGATCCTTCACCATTACCTTTGGATTCTTTGTCACCTCCCTGATTATTATATGACCTGCTCTTGTTGTGATCTTTGCTGGCCACTCCTAGGGAGAAAAGTAGCACTAACCTTTCCATTCACACACAGTCTTTCTGACTGTAGACAAATTAAAGTCTTTGGAAATGCTTTGGTAGCCTTTTATAGTCTCTCCAACTATTTTCCTGTTGTCTTTTGAAATGTCTTTTAACCGTGCCATGGTTCACTTGAACATATTTCTATTTTCTGAGATAGTCTTTGTTAGCAACTGAACTTTGTGGGTTTTTTAAATAATGGCACCTCTAATCCACTTCTGAATTTAATGTATTTGATTGGACCATCACACTTCAATAACCTGATTTGGAAGAAATAGAGGTTCACACACTTGTTTGTACTTTGTTAAATCAGACATTTTTTGCAGACTTTTATGCAGGTATGTATGTAATTCATAAGGGTTCACAAACATTTTCTCACTACAGTGTATATATTTTCAAGATTAACTCCCGAATCCAAACTCAAACTAGGTGCTTCCATCTGGCATATCAGTAGAAAATCTATATCAGAGTTCAGCATTGGTTATAATGCAATGAAAGCCTGAACAAGAAGTTGCTTGATATCTCTCAGCCAAATATTATTTATAGGTTAATAACATGGCAACAAGGCAACCTGGCTAATAACAAGGCAACCTTGTGATTAATTCTAATTCAGAGAAGGGAATGAAATCCTCACTATTGAAGCATGTAAGTGTTTTTCTGGCATGTTGCTAGTTTCCAGATAAATCATTAAAGGAATAACATGGTCGATTAAAGAACTGCTACTGGCGTGGGAATATCATTTGACGCTAGCGTTCTTAACGGCTTCTGTGTTGTTAAAGAAATGGTCAACATTTGGGTAGTACTTCACATTACTGCCACATGGAATTAACACATGAAACACCATCACTCTCCTTTTCCAAATGCATATCATGATGCTGTACTACCACAGATATGTCCACATGAAAAATATTACTGTCAGTTTTAACTGAACAACGAGGGCATGCTGTTTTCTCAGCGTTAGCTTGCAGTTTCTCTCTTTATTGAATTAAACCCAACAGTGCATGGGTCCGGAGAGGTATTATACAGAAAAACAGATAACAGTCACCAGTGAGTGGAATGACTTAACAGCATTGACATTGTTGTCATTAGTTCCCAGCATCTCTATAGAGGTCTCGGCTTTGAAAAGCACCACTTCACAGTCACCAGAAACCAAATTGTCAAAATGGGATTAAAGTCCAACAACCTAGTGTCGATATGCCAATAATGGATCTTTGGAGAGCGGATTTCAGACTGAGAGAGTAACTTTTCAACAACAAGGAGTCTGTTCATGTGCAGTTGCGTGCGTCAGAGTCATCTGTCTGATCGCCTCTCATGTTAACGTGTAGTCTAGACCTCCATGGATTTAAGTTTGACTGACATGATACAATTGGCCAAAATAGGTCATTCAAACCTATTGGGTGCTCGGCGACTTGAGCAACCAATATTCATTGGGTGAATCAAAAAGATATACACTGTATACACTTTGTCTAGACAAAGTGGACTAAACAATTACTTGGGAAATGAGTAAGAACTTGATCAATAAAAAGTCATTAGAGCCTAGATGGTGCTTGTTATTTAGCTATTGTCTGTGATATTTCTTTTAACATGCCGGCGAATATGCTGGCAAAAAGTCAATAGCTCTACTGTCCATAGTCCTCTTGCAGTCAGTGTGGAAAGGACACCTCTAAGAGGATTGTTAAAGTAGGTCCCTGTCAAGCCAAGGTGAGAGATGAGCTGACCTACATATAGACAAACCAAGTTTCACTGTCCCTGCATACATTTGATTGAGTCTGACTCTTTGGTCACAGTGATGAGGGATGGGAAAATCCTGCTGTCGATGTGTGGATGAAAAAGTTCCAAGAACACGCTCCTTGTGGAAATATTCATATTACCTCTATGTTGTCCTGTTTGACATATAACCATAGTGGTTAATGTCACCATTTTTACATGTTCTATTGAGTCTATGTAGGTTAGAGGGGAATTGGTGTTGGTCCTTTAAGATTTTTAGGTTCAGAATATAACTGTGTCATCTGAGTCATTTACTGTGAGTGTGGATTCCACATTAATATGTTTATAATAAAACTAAGTGATTATACATTGCACATTAATATTTTCATAAGTATAAGGTTATTTATCCATTTGATAGAAAAATCCCCCACACATCCCAACCTGGAGTTCACACAGTGCAGTTCAAATGAGCTTTTATTGCAAAATTATTTAGTTTAACTGGTTGAGTGGGTTTCAGTTTGAAATTTCAGTTGGGTCACATCTGAACAAGCTAAATTAAAGAGCTATTGTTTTCATATTTTGTTTGTTTTCACCATTATATTTCATTATAATGTGTTATGTATTCCTCACAGGTTTTAATTAGGTGATTTGGATCAAATATGGTTAATTAGGGCTGTTTAAAAATGCAAATAACCAATGTAGCACTGAGGCTAAGAAGAGTTGCAATTTATCAATGATAATCTACTGGAGTAATAGTATGAAGCCTGTGAGACT
Source organism: Esox niger (assembly GCA_016801105.1). Classification (NCBI taxonomy): domain Eukaryota; kingdom Metazoa; phylum Chordata; class Actinopteri; order Esociformes; family Esocidae; genus Esox; species Esox niger. Next base: position 241,484 of record JACXGJ010000002.1, on the reverse strand, counting down.
GTTTGATAAATCCCATTTGCCTTCGCCTTTAATAAAATATTCTGATTAAACTGACACAAACATGGTGGCGTACCAGAAATATTGGAGTATGGTTTAACAAGAAGTTGTGAGTTCAAATCCAAAGCCTCATTTCATTAAAATTTCCAGTAGACTGAGAGCTATGAATGGATCGTTGCTTTACCAAGAAGGCCCTTGATTGTCTTCACAACAGTAACAAGGAATGATGAGAAAAGCTTGGTTTTGGAGAGAATGTTTCTTTTTGACCATCAGGTAGCATCCCTAAGATAAATACACAGATATATTCTTACAATGTTCCATGAAATGCTGTTCTTCATGTTTTATTTTCTGAGAACAACCGCATTCTCAGTAAGTTCTGTTTGAAATTATAGAAATGGTTTCTTGAAAACATTCCTGGCACATCACAGGAACAAAAAACAAAACATAATTTAAATTTGAGGTTTAGGGATAGGCTAGCATAGCATCTCACTCTCAGTTGAATTCTGAGAGTTATCTTTAGAAAATAACACGCTGTAGGAATCAGGCTCATAGAAAATGTAATGTGAATTATGTAGGATATTTACGCTCTTGTACTTGGCCCCTATCACGAAATTACATAACATGTTGTGCTAATGCTGCATTTGGTGCATGTCTTGTAAATATACAAAATAAGTATGAATGTAAAAAGTTAACCAAATATAAAACTAATCAGATTATGTTAATCATTTTGATTAATCCAAAGTATTTCGTTTTTGATTACTTTATTTTGAATGTCACTGTAGTCAGTGACAGATTACGTTTTTCATGTAATCCCGCCAATCCTGTCCATAAGAATACACCCATCAGCCATAACATTATCACCACTGACATGGGAGGTGAGTAACACTGATAATCTCGTTATCATGGCACCTGTCAGTGGATGGGATATATTAGGCAGCGAGTGAACATTCTGTCCTCAAAATGTATGTGTTAGAAGCAGGAAATATGGACAGGCGTATTTTGACAAGGCGTCAGAGCATCTCCAAAACAGCAGCCCTTGTGGGGTGTTCCCGGTCTGTAGTGGTCAAAAGTGGTCCAAGGAAGGAAAATCAGTGAACCGGCAGCAGGGTCATGGGCGGCCAAGGCTCATAGATGCACGTGGGGAGCAAAGTTAGGCCCATGTGGTCCGATCCAACAGACGAGGTACTGTAGCTCAAATTGGTGAATAAATTAATGCCAGTACTGATAGAAAGGTGTCAGAACACAAAGTGCATTGCAGTTTGTTGCGTATGAACCAGTCAGGGTGCCCATGCTGACCCCTGTCGACTGCTGAAGGCACCAACAATGGGCACATGAGCATTAGATCTGGACGACGGAGCAGTGGAAGAAGGTGGCCTGGTCTGATGAATCACGTTCTCCTACATCAGGTGGATGGCCGGGTGCATGTGCGTCACTTACCTGGAGAACACATGGCACCAGGATGCACTATGGGAAGGAGGCAAGCCGGCGGAGGCAGTGTGAGGTTTCGGGCAATGTTCTGCTGGGAAACCTTGGGTCCTGCCATTTATGTGGATGTTACTTAGACACATACCACCATCCTGAGCATTGTTGCAGACCATGTGAACCCTTTCATGGCAACGGTATTCACTGATGGCATTGGCCTCTTTCAGCAGGATAATGTGCCCTGCCACAAAGCAAAAATGGTTCAGGAATGGTTTGAAAAACACAAAACTGAGTTCAAGGTGTTGACCTGTGCTGGACAATGAGTTCAAGGTGTGGGATGTGCTGGACAAACATATCTGATCCATGGAGGCCCCACCTCGCAACTTACAGGCCTTATAGATACTAGATACCACAGCACACCTTCAGAGGTCTAGTGGAGTCCATGCCCCGACGGGTCAGGGCTGTTCTAGCAGCAAACAGGGGACCTACACAATATTAGGCAGGTGGTTATGATGTCATGGCTGATCGGTGTATACTGAATGTGTGTTTGAAGTATAGCAGCCTGCTCCAATGACAGTGATAGCTAGAGTGCCAGAGGAGTAGTCCCTAGAAATGGGGTATTTATATCCTACCCAATTATTAATTGGACCCACCTAGTGTCCCATGTCTAAATAAATACATGATTAGAGGGTTGCATTGAAAAATTGGGTTGGAACTAATTTCGAGGTCCCGAGTTGGAAAAACCAATCTCTAGATAATCTCCTTGACCATATAGACTTAGGCCTGTAAAAATAACGGTGTAGTCAGATTCATTACAAAGGTGGCAATGTATGTTGTCAACTGAAACAGTTGAGAAATTCTTCAACAGATCTGTTTTCTTTAATCCAGATCAGAGCACAAAGTCACTGTTTAAGTGCTTTGTTCTCCTCGTCTGCCAATGCTTCCAGGTGACCGTTGTCCGGAACTACCAGGCCAACCTCAAATCGCTGGCAATCCATACCCAAATACACATCCGCCTGGCTTCCTCTTCACAATGGGACACAGTCCAATTACCCTCTTACACCTACCAAATTAAAGTCTTACCGTCTTGGCTTTCTCCATAAATCCTTCTCACTTTTCATTAAAACTCAGTATTTGGTTTCATTGTACAATTTAGAGAATATTACAACCTGAACAATGACTTGCATTTTCCGTTGGAACAAAGAATATATCCATTAATAATTGGACAATATATTTTAATGAAAGTGTCTGTTCTCACAGGTGGTTGAACCTCCTGCTCTGGTGACAAAATTAAACCTTGCAACCAATCAAGATGGAAACTCAGTTCTAATTGACCATAATGAGTGCAAAAACACTTAATAAACTATCAATTACCGAAGTGATTGAGCCCCGGGTCCTATTGGTGAGCATTTAAAACAGTGAGTGCTTTGCCTACCTTCACTGATATAAAAACAAAATCTATATCACGTTGCCTATAGTTCCCCAAAATCTGCTATTGTTTACTTTATCCTGTGTGCTCTATTGTTTTCCATGTTATAATTAAAACATATTTTTGGGTTATAGACTCATGTGTTAAAGATACATTTATATTCTGTACCACATAACTAATAACAAATTATTTAAACACTGACATAATAGGAAAAAGTGGTCTACAGCAGGGCAAGATCTTATATTTTGTACCACATAACTAATAACAATTTTTTTAAACACTGACATTATATGAAACAGTTGTCTACAGCAGGGCAAGATCGGGGACAGGGAATCTTCCGGAATATTTATTGTCATTGGAGGCCCAGATACGCTCAGGAATGGGCCATTAAACAAAGATTACTTTCCAATTTACTTTGCTTTAAGTATGTCTTTTGAGAAAACTGACAATTTCTGGGAAAGGTTCCAACACAAACCTTAAAACACAGCTCTCACAGCTCTGGAATCCCAGCAAATGTCAATGAACATAAATAATGGTAACAACTGAGCACTCTATTCGACTGCAGTGTTTCTGGTATGTCTCATCCTGGACTCCTGGCTAATTCTTACTGGCTGGTTATTTGTTTGTGTTTGTAGAGATATTTTCATCTACCATGTGAATGAAAATATGAATCCTGAAGAATTGTCACAATGGGCGGTAAACTGTACACATGCAGATGTTGGTTGCAAGTGGGTTTCTACTTCAGACACCTTCTGAGGTTTGTCAATGAGGGCAGGTGCAGCGGAGATGGAAAACAGCACAGATTTCCTGTGTAAGCAGAAACATTTGAGTGTGTGTGTGTGTGTGTGTGTGTGTGTGTGTGTGTGTGTGTGTGTAGTATATAAATGGGGAGGTCCCCAACTGCTGCAAAACTAGAACAATTTCACTGATTGGTATATAAATGTTCACTGTCCTACTAAGAAAGCCATGTTTTATGGTTTAAGTGTCAGGTTTAGGGTATTAGAAATGAGAAAGGGCGTTAGCCTTGTGTAGTGTATGACAAGTGCGGGTTTCTAAACGATGTCTCAGGGGCACTACACTGCGGTCCCAGTAAAGGGTCCAACAGAGACATGTATCACACATAGTTTACTACCATCTGTTGTCCAAACCTAACAGACATGTTCCACACCATCATCTGTTGTCAAAAGCTAACAGACATGTTCCACATCATCATCTGTTGTCAAAAGCTAACAGACATGTCCCACACCATCATCTGTTGTCAAAAGCTAACAGAGACATGTCCCACACCATCATCTGTTGTCAAAAGCTAACAGACATGTTCCACACCATCATCTGCTGTCAAAAGCTAACAGAGACATGTCCCACACCATCATCTGTTGTCCAAAGCTAACAGACATGTTCCACACCATCATCTGTTGTCCAAAGCTAACAGAGACATGTCCCACACCATCATCTGTTGTCAAAACGTAACAGACATGTCCCACACCATCATCTGTTGTCAAAACCTAACAGACATGTCCCACACCATCATCTGTTGTCCAAAGCTAACAGACATGTCCCACACCATCATCTGTTGTCAAAACGTAACAGACATGTCCCACACCATCATCTGTTGTCAAAACCTAACAGACATGTCCCACACCATCATCTGTTGTCCAAAGCTAACAGAGACATGTCGCACACAATCATCTGTTGTCAAAAGCTAACAGACATGTTCCACACCATCATCTGTTGTCCAAAGCTAACAGACATGTCCCACACCATCATCTGTTGTCCAAAGCTAACAGAGACATGTCCCACACCATCATCTGTTGTCAAAACGTAACAGACATGTCCCACACCATCATCTGTTGTCAAAACCTAACAGACATGTCCCACACCATCATCTGTTGTCCAAAGCTAACAGAGACATGTCGCACACAATCATCTGTTGTCAAAAGCAGAGACACCATCATCTGTTGTCAAATCTAACAGAGACATGTACCATACCATCATCTGCGCAAGAGTTTGTGTGGTTGCTTGTGCCACGCCCGACGGCAATTCACGGTTTAGTATTCAATGTACACTGTATGTTATATAAACAGAGCAGGAAAGAATAATTTCCTTAGCGTCATCTGTCCATCCCCATTTAAGACACCTCAGCAAGCCGCAAGACTGTTTGGTGTAAATAGCAGCCGCCATTTCCCCTATGGCAGTTATTAAAGTGATTAAATGGTGATATACCATAGTCCTATACTGCAGATCTGGTGTCTCCCGTGAATATGTCTGTGTACCACAATGCAGTCTGTGTAATATTAACATGGGCGGATTTTCTCTGTAGGGGTTGCAGGTGAAGACAGACTACGTTCCCTTACTCCAGTCTCTAGCAATCTACGGTTGGAGGCTGACCTGTGTACTTCCCACACCTATAATCAAGACTAACAGGTAACTTCTCTCTCCTTCCGATACACTCTCCCTGGTATTGGGTTAAGGCCTGAACGACCACTGCATATCCTACTTACCTAACACTGGTATTGATTGCGCAACATGATTAACCCTCTGGAGGGGGTTTCTTCTCTTTTATGAAAAAAAGAACAATCCCTAGAGTCTGTCGGCCCAGCGGACTGTGAATAGCTCAATAAATTCCATTCAAAGGGTAAAAACACACTAGCCCCAATTGGCGTAAGGGGTTAAAACCTGACTTCATGTGGTGCGAGATGGTTTAAACCCACAAGTGTGTGGAAAATCCCTTCCAGGAAATGTAACGGTTCTTCTATTCAGACCCTGCTGACTAATACATCTTCTATGAGCGACGCCACACATGCTCACTAACAGTCAACAGCTCAGTCAGATATCAGCAGTCACATCAAGTCCTCAGCGATACGTCAGTCTCCCACCTGAAAGCTCACTTTACAGTCACAAGCACACATCAATATCACAAGTCAGAACACGAAGTGCTTGCATGAGTCATTTTGACCATGCTCAGAAAGATTTCCGGATTGTACCCAAATAGGAGGGAGCCTTTGTTCATCACACATTCGAAGGCTGTACGTAACCCTCAAGTAAGAGAGTTATGAAATGTCTTAAGTTGTGCTTATAAGTGCTTTAAAGACACTGTCAGGGAATCATTCTTATAAAGGCTCTATTATGCTTAGATTTCAACGCAGTTGTGGTTATCTGTTTACCATGTGTATCATGGTCTCTGGTGGTCGTGTTTGTGACCCTTCTTGAGCGTAGATGATTAATTACTGCTCCATTTTCATCCCTCTTTCAAAATGCCACAACGCAACATAGCTAATTAATCCTTGAGACGCCCTAGATATAACAACAGAGTAACACTAAGCGCTCTGCAGTTCTGAAATGCTCTCTACTGGTTGTGCAGTGCAACGATAACTGGTGATCCATTTCCGATTAGCTTAGTCATTACACTTGTGTTTTGTTGACTCTTACATTTTTAACGAGGACAGTCTGCTGATGTATATTGGGAAACTCCAAGGATGAGTAAAGTGCACTTCAGGTCTAAATTGTTTGTTATGCATACATGGCAGTTAACATTTAAAGTGAACTGGAACTCATAGCATCTTTAATCAATGTGAGCTCTAAATCAGATGCAGCTTTGGATCCATCTGCAATGGGACGTGCTGATGTTAGTTCGGAGAAATAATACAAAAATGATTCTATGGTAAAAAAATATTTTACATGAGAATCATCCCAAAGGTTTCCATCACAACACCTTGATCTACCCCACAATGTTCAAGTTACGTCACACCCACGTTATCAACATACTATCAACTCAGGTAAACGTTTACATAAAGATAAATGACTGCTGTACCTTGCTTCTGTAGCAGGCACCAGTCTCCCTGTCTGGGACACTGTCCTAAAATATCCTATGAAGGTCATAAGACACCGTAACACCCTTCCTGGATAATTCACCAATATAAACACACCCTCTCCTCAGAAACCTGTTACACATAATACATGAAGACAGTATCTCTGATTAAACTAATGCTACCTTCCTTCATGGTACATGTGTAATTATCCATTCATGTGTTCTACTCACTTTTGATATAATGGGAGTTAACAGCAAGATCTGCTAAGTTCTAATAGAACGTAACACTACATTTGGTGTATTTGTTATGTTTTGACATCGTAACTGTTTTGGTTGTAATTGCTTCATAATGCCTTCCAAAAATGCTTGACATTATGCTTCAGAAAACATTTTTTTAAATCTAAAGCTGTAGTGAACAACCACAGGTAATATAAAAATAAAAGATTGTAAATGCAGTTTTTACTGTAGCAGTAAGCAGCCTGTCATTTTCGAACTTATCCACTCTTTCTGCATTAATGGAGAAAGAGTGGATGTCCACCTGACATTTCTGAGGACACAGGTTGTGTTTGCCGCTTTGAGTCTGTAGGAACCTGTCTGGCAATCTGACAGACTGGAAAATAGGTTGTTGGATATACTGTACAGTTTGGAAATGGTTGATCTGGATATTAAGCCTCTGCAGAAGATCCTGAAGCCCATTATATTTAGCGGAGATGATTTGTTGCCTGCTCTATACAGTCGTCACCCTATCGTAAACATTCTGTCATTCCGCATACGTCAACTTAATGATGCAGTTTAACTCAATGCAGCCCCTCACCTGTGCATCAGGGTGCATTTATTAGTTTATACGTGTTCTATGCCTGTAGAGGAAGTGACAGTGAGAGAGAGATGTTGAGGGGCATCACAGGATAAAGAAGCATGCAGGTGAAAAGCAAGAGCGGCTAAAAGGCCAATTAGCGAACTGAGACATGTAGTTGATGGAGCTTGTGGTGATTGCCGGTAAAAACAAATGTATGCGTTGAAGTCTGGTGTAATAGTCCAGGATCCAGACCCGGGATTACATATGCTCCCTGGTGATGAGGGTCTGAGCCCAGACTCAGACGACTCAGTATGCTTCTTCACAGTTTCCTTCAAAATACCAGTCTTTCTAGCCTCTCTCCTAATATGCAAATATCCTAATACTACCCCAGTGTATATCAAAAACACATTGGAAGTATGGAAAAGGAAGAGGAATTGAGAATAGGTCATAAGAGAAAAATTATTAAATGGAAGGAGGGAGAGAAGACAGCAGGAGAGAGACAGGGAATGTACTGATCTTCTCTGTGGATTAATATGTCATCAGAACCACTTCAGTGGATTATCCATGAATGTGTATGGACAGGGATTATTTTGGAGAAGTTTGTGAGGACTGCCATGTTTTGGGAAGCGAGTGAACATCTTTTTCAGTCTGAGCTCTCTCCTAATCATGGGCAGATATTCAAGTTTACATACATTATTACTCCAAAGTCCTTTTTGGTTTCTTGTGTGAACCAGAGAGGATAAAGCAGGGCCGGCTCTAGTATTTTCAGGCCCCAAATCAAGTTTTGTTGATGGTGTTCCCCCACTCCAAAGCAACCAATTGTATACCCTGTTTTAGGTAGGGGGTGAGTATTCTCAAAGCATATACTATGTTCATAGTATTTTCTGCAATTCAGTATATTTTGCAGAAAATTATTGTCTGTGTTTCGTGTACGTGTACACAAATTGCTATTTTCACAAATGTGTAAATGTCTACAGGAGGAGACTTTTATCGGATGCTTTCAGATTTTTCCACTTGGTTTTGTAGGGATTATGACATAATCTGTTCTACACAGTTTGCAAATAAAACATGTAAGAGCTGAATAACTGAGATCTTGGTCATTTCTTAAAATTCTAAACATGTTGCCATTCCTTTTTATTAATATAGCTTACCCAGAAACATTCACAAAATCATTGGGCTCCGTTGAAGGTCATGGCTTCACAGAAGGTTTGCCTCATCAGTTTTTCAGCCATGATTATTAATACTAATACCCCTTGCATTCTAAGCCTGAAACGTGCCACTTGGCTGAACCAGTTGCTCGAGGTTTCACAGATACAAAGCACAACCTAATAAATGGTTTATGCTCCTGGATGAGGGAACTGGAAAATCAACTGTACCTTTAACTATCTAGCCAGCCCATCCACCAGCAGATATGGAGTTACTAATAAGGACATCATTTGTTTACCGCTTTTCTAGTACAATTACACAAAGTGCTTTACACACAATAAAAATAGAAACATGTATATTATTTTTAAGAAAGTTAAAACATTAAACAAAACAAAAAATCACAATGATAAAATATTAGTAAAAACAATCTTACAAAAATGAGGTTTTAGGTAAGATTTTAAAGAATGCACTGACATAGCATTTCTGACACTCTTTGGTAGGCTGTTCCAGAGTCGTTGGGCCCATAAAGCACAAGCCGGGTTCCCTTTAGTTTTCAGTCTAGGCTCTGGACAGCCGGGACAGAGTAGTACTTCTTGCTTTCTTCCAAAAGGTTTAGCCAGCTGGTTAAGATTATTGTATTCACCAAATTGTTTAATAATGCAGGCTTAATTCAAGCCCAGAATTACTACATCTATTAACAAGTTTCAGAATTGTTTTCAGAATTTGTTTGTGGTTCAAAGCAAATGAACAAGAAACTGGTTATGATTTACCTCCCCAAACAATGCAATTTTAATAACAAATCTCTCCCTCTGCATCTTAATCTATCCCTCCCTCTTTCCATCTTTGTCTCTCAATCCCTCCTTTCGAATCTATTCATTTTTTCTTTTTCCCTTTAATTTAACCTTCTCCTCTCCTTCGTCTGATTCTTTCTCCCTCCTCTCTAGTGATGGAAGTATGGCAACCAAGCAGGTCGTATTTCTTCAGAGACCTGTCCTTCCCCGCAAGAGGAGGGAATCCAAGGTACACGACCTCACATTCCTCCCTGTTGTTTCTTTTGGCATGTGTGGGTTAGGCTCCCGGCTTTCACACCAGCCAGAGGAACCAACATACCCTCTCACCAACCCAGCTCATACCACAGTTGTTTTTGTTTTCACATAAATAAATATGCACAGCGCGGAGATACGAGCCATTCTGTTGTACTGCAACAATGTGTGTTGGCAAAGTACTTTCCATATGACCCTTTATAGCGCTGATACGTTCTAGGTTTGTCCTTTGTGGAATAAATCAATGCTGATATTGTCTGCTACATGAATTCAAACTCAGGTCACCACTGGCAACCTGAGATGGAAAATGTAGGTGTGGAGATACAACATGTAGATAATGTGTGTGTATATGCACAGAATGTGTGTGCATGTAGTGTGCGGTTCATTTCAACATACTAATGATCTAGAGAATGTCAATAGAAGTTATCTTAGAAATAATTTTATATTTTATGGAAATATGATCTCTTTTCTTTTCTGGTCAGCGGCTCTGAAAGCTCCAGTTACTTTCTTTCTACAGTTTCATTTCCCACTTCACTGATTTGTTTGCCACATTTATTTACTCTTCAATTGTTTGCTTTAACATAATCTTTCAAATTCCATTCAGTCCTGAACACAGCCAAAAGAGTAACCATTTCGAAACAATTTTAACGCAAACCCCCTGTCTTTCAGAAACTGATATTCAAAAGTCAAAAGTCCAACAAGAGCTTGATTAAAGACGCGCCAAAAAACAAGAAGAAGAAAAACAAGCCGTTGGTCGTGGAGAAAGATATGGAAGATCCCAAGATTCTTGACGATGGAGAAACGGTGGTCAGAGAGGAGGGCAGACAAATAAAGGAAAATAAGGGGAACAAAATGGAGAGAGTCACAGAAACGGATGAAGAAACTCTGTGTAAACAGGTTGAGGCTCCTTGCAAGGTAGAGGAAGAGAAAGTGGTTGAGGATAAGGCTGAAGATGTGTCAGGAAGTGAGGTTGGAACAAGGGAGAAGAAAGATGGAGCTGCAGGAACAGATGATAAGACAGTCAGAGTGGATGAGGGAGCAGAAGCAGTGGTGGAGATTGAGCAGGACAGAGATGAAGAGGGGGAGGCCAAGGAAGCCAGAGGAAATAGGGTGGCTGTCTTAGATGAGACAGAATCTACCAAATGCTCAGAGCTAGAAGTGGAAATCAAAAGACGAGAAGAGGAGAAAGTGAAGGAAAATGGGGTTGAGACTGACGAAGACGCAAATGGAGGCGAAAAGGATGGAGGAACCGATAATGTTGCTGTACAAGATCCAACTGACCAGGAAAAGTATGCAGCACAAGAGGAGGTACAAAACACAGTTAAGGAGCATGGACAGGAAAAACTGACCAACCAATGCTCCGAAGAGAGCTAAAGGTTGGGTATGTAAACCTTCTCTTCAGACCACAGCAACCATCACAGCTACCTAAAAATCATGTACCCACCAAATGTCCTAAACTGAGATAGGAGGCATACACTCACGTATTTCTGTGTTGCTGCGACCTCCCACCATCAGGTCATTACAGACTGTCCTCTGCAGCACACATTAATAGACACATGTCTACCACAGGTGGACACAACCTCAGACTAATCCTCTACTTACACACACTGAAGATATGTAACTGAGAATGTCGAGGAGGTTACTGATGTGTATCCTCAAGTCACTGGATATAATGAAGAAGTTGATGACAGACTTTAACCAAGCCTACCTGGTTGTCCTGTATAGTTCCATAGGGGTAATATGTGACTGTATGCAGCGTGGGTTTAGATTAGTTGCACTGTGGGAAATGTAGTGGCTATTGTTGCGACAGGCAATCCAATGTATGGTGAAAGGAACTTTGTCCACTTTCAGCCCTCAGTGTGAAGTACGACATATGATGCTAATAATCACTATGGTTCTAGGTAGCTTTGATTGGTTCACCTTGCATTCAAAATGTGTCAATATCCAAGCTAGGAAAAGGTTAAAAAAATTATTGTGTGGTGTGTGGGTGGAGTAAAATTGAAGTGAGTTGAGAACCATATTAGGAAAGATTTTTGTTGTCATTGAGAGTTTTCACCCATTTCCAATACATAATATGGAGGCAAAGCTTTGGGCAGGGCAATGAGTTCATAGACAAAAATATACAGAGAAATAAAATAACAATAGCCCTGTTTGAAAAATAGCCATGTTTGATTGGTCAGTTTCTATTGACATTGGCTTTAATATTTCACCTAATGCTTTTTAACCCCTCTTAACTGCATAATTTCTGACATTAACAAAATAAAATATTTTCTGTCATGGTGTCATGTTGCTTTCCATTTTAAAGTGGTGCAGCATCGATGTTGTGGGGAGCAGTCATTAGCTGGCTAATGGACTTTGTCAGGGGGTTATCAGACAGAAGTCATACATTTATAATGAGGGTCACTTATGTGGTTATTGACAGTAGAAATCCTCACCTCGTCAAACAACACATAGCACTTCATCTGAATGGTAATTTCCACAAAGATGAATTTTACATTTTACTACAGTTACTTTGTAAAGTCTGTGGAACGTTGTGTTTACAAATGAATATAGATATGATTTTCAGACCAACTTATCTGAAATATTCAATGGACACTGGCATATGTATTGTACCACACCGTTTCCAAATAAGTTCGGACACAGTGTAAAATGTAAAGAAAAATCTAACGCAATGATGTGCAAATCATTTAAACCCTGTATTCAATAGAAAATAGTACAAAGAGAACATATCAGATGTTGTTATTCAGAAATATAATTGTTCCATGAAAAATGTGAATTTGATGCCAACAACATGTTTCAAAAAAGTTGGGACAGGGGCAACAAAAGATTGAAAACATTGTACAGTGCAAAAAGAAAAACCTGGTGAAACATCTCACAAATAATTAGGTTAACTGGCAACAGGTCAGTAACATGATTTGGTATAAAAGAGCATCCCAGAGAGGATGACTCTTACAGAAGTAAAGATGGGGAGTTGTTCACCACTCAGAAACAGTGTGCGGATCTCATCATCTACAGTACATAATATAATTTAAAGATTCAGAGAATCTGGAGGAATCGCTGTTCACAAGGGACAAGGTCGAAACACTATTGGATGGCCATGAACTTCTTGGCACTGCATTAAAAGCAGAAAAGATTCTGTAAGGGACATCACCACATGGGCTCAGGAACACTTCCGAAAACCATTGTCTGTGAATACAGTACGTTGATGCATCTGCATATGCAAGTTAAAATTATGCCATGCAAAGAAGAATCCATACATATACAAGATCCAGAAACTCTGCTGCCTTCTCTGGGTCCAAGCTAATTTACTATGGACTGAGGTTAATTGGAAAACTGTCTTGCGTTCGGACAAATCAAAATTTGAGATTATTTTTAGGGATCGTGGACACCGCATGCGCCGAACTAAAGAGGAGAGGGACCATCCAGCTTCTTTTCAGTGCACAGTTCAAAGGCCAGCATCTGTGATGGTATGGGGGTGCATTAGTGCACATGACATGGGTGACGTGCACATCTGTGAAGGCACCATTAATAGTGAACAATTATGTTGCGGTGCAACATATGTTGCCATCCAGACAAGGTCTTTTTCAGGGAAGGCCTTGCTTATTTCAGCAAGACAATGCCAAACCGTATTCTGCACGTATTACAGCAGCATGGGTCTGTAGTAAAAGAGTGGGTGCTAAATTGGCCTGCCTGCCATCCAGACATGTCACCCATTGAAAACATTTGGCACATTATGAAACAAAAAACACAAAAAAGGAGAAACCAATTTCTTTAGCAGCTGAAACCTTATATCAAGCTAGAATAGGAAAACATTCACTTTCAAAACTACAGCATTTGGTCTCCTCAGTTCCCAAACGGTTACAGAGTATTGTTAAAAGAAGGGGTGATGAAACACATTGGTAAATAAGCCCCTGTCCCATCTTTTCTAAACTTTTTTGTATTAATTTTTCCAAAAAGTATACAATTTCTCGGCTTCAATATTTGATATGTTGTCTTCGTACCATTTTCAATTAAATATAGGAATAGATTATTTGCATTGCATTCGGTTTTTATTTGCATTTTACGTAGCGTCCCAACTTTTTAAATTATCATTCCAAACTGTGACCATGATAGCCTTATTATGAAACGAAACAGCCCTAAATAGTTACATGTAGTTGTCAGAAGAATGACAGATATGAAAGTGGTCTCAGTTTTGTAGCCTATATGTTTTAGTTTCATGAGAAATTTTGGTTTGACGGTATTATGAAGGAAATACCCGTATTCGTTGTTTTTGATTAAAATGCAAGGTTTCTGTTTTTGATTTTGAGGCAGACTCGGTGTACTGGTTTATGCAACCGCTAGCTTATGTGTGCATTATGATGCTTAGACTGTAATTAGCTACTTCCTATGGTATATTGTCTACCTGGCCTCATCTGATTAAGTTGGATCCTTTGGGTGTGAGGTCATCACTATTGACCAAAAGGAGGTTTGAATAAGAATGGATTTTCCACAGTTGGAATTCGTTCAATTAAAGAAGAGTTTGCCCACATATCAAATAAGGTTTTTCATTTGAAGTCAGGATATTTTTCATTTTGTGATGTTATTTCTTTGTGGTATTTTTATTTATTTTTTATCCAGTGACGCTCTGCTTTAGGCTAATACGAGCTGTAATAACCACCTATTGTATTTGACAAATATTTTATTTAGGATTGTGGGTTACAGCTGGAGAGAGAATATAAATTACTTATCAGTTGTAGTAATTGTGAGACTAGGACAAATATGAATAAGAAATAGCAATCTAAAATGCCTTTTTTAACTGAAAAAAGTATGTGTAATATGAGACTGATTTTCACAAAATGCACAACAGGAAAAAGTACAGCAACCTGATTTCACATATATTTAAAAGGTAATAAAAATGTACCATTGAGTTCTTATCAAGTATTTTTTTCTTAAGATTTAAATCATTAAGATTCTTTCCAAATGTGAGACAAATTGCTTTATAATATGTCATTTATTATTAAGGTTTATACCAATTATGTTCATTTCATATCATATCAGTATGTTATTTATTTATGTATATAGATATATATTAAAATAACATACTGGTATGAATATATATATAAAAACCAGGTGCTTCAAATCCTAAATGCTGATTGGATTATAGCCGTGGTATATAAGCCCGTATACCATGGGTATGACATCACATTACTTTTTACTGCTCTAATTGCATTGGTGACTCATTTATAATCACAGTAAGGCATGTCTGGGGATTGTGGTATTTGGCCAACTAAGCATTATGTCCAGGCACTCTGTGATGCATCATGTCTAAGAACAGCTCTTAGCCATGGTATTGTGGCTATATACCACATACCCTTGTCCCTTATTGTTTAAATCTATACCATATTTATATACATATTACATATATATGTATATTGTACATTGAGAAAAAAAATACCTGTTCAAGTACATTTTAGGAAAGTCCAGAAAAACATTCCCAAGAAGAATCAGTTGGTCATTCTTTGTATCATTGTATGTTTAACAGTATTCTGGTAGGACATATATTTACATATATTGTGAATATATGTACTGAGTTGGGTCAAACAACACCATGTCCTGCATCCGTTTCTAAAGGAACCTATTACCTAGGGGCTGTGAACTCCACACCCTCATCCTCCATGATAGGAGATAAATGGTGACTGTACATTTGCTAAGCTTTGACATTAATAGACTTTGGGGAGAGTAGGTAGACTCCATTTTTCCAGACACTGAAAAACACCAACATAGAGAGAGGGATCTGGCATTTCATTAGTTAAATGATGCTGAACGTTGTATACTTACCCTTCCGTGACAAGAAGGAGACCTGTGACTAACGTAGACAAACCTCAGGCTGGTCTAGAACAACAGCCTCCAACCCACTCATGTAAAAAAGATAATATACAATTTCCTGTATTTATGTAACCATAATTGTCTGAAGCTCAACCGTCAGTGGCGGTGCAATTGTTCTTGATTATGCTGTACAAAATGTGTTCAAGGGTTAATTTCCTGTGTGCTATGATGTGAAACTGACAGATTCAGAAAGACAAACATGATTCAGTAGGATGGCAATCTCTTTATGTTGTCACTTTAGCTTGCTCGTGTGATATCTGGATATGTATTGTTAGGTTTCATCTTTGCTGTTATTGTTTTCATCACCTCCACTGCCATCTTGAATTTTGAGTAGCTTTGATCATCGAGTACCATCACGCACTGCAGAATTTGGAAAAGCTGAAGTATTCTTTGTCCTCGCTTTCATGGAAATGTCCACATCCCTACTGTTTATGACATGTGTACAATTTGTATATTATAAAATGATTTATATTTAATGTTCGCCTGTGGTGGGGTTTTTCTACGTGAATTTAAAATAAATGTGTTTTGTTACCTTTGGGGTCATTCATCAGCTGTATTACTTATCAAACTCCACCTATTTCCCTCACATGTGGTATTTCAATTTTCAAGTTGCCTGTAAAGTTTTATGTATAATTTTAGGCATAATCTTAAATACAGTAAAGGCAACAGTAGATAAGGAATACATTCGCTGGTTACACATGACATTGAGTCCAGTGAGAAAAACTGGAACATTTGTTAACATGTTTTTCTGCCCAGGTATTTTTGTGAAGAGCTATTGTAGGTTGGCCTTGGAGTTCTGAAAGAATGTAAAGAGAAATGTCTGAAAGCATAAGTTCCTCAGATACTCCACAATCGGCCATACATTTTTGGTTCTGAAGCCATTTGCTAGTGGAAAAACATATTTTAATTGGTCGGCAGTCATTTAGATTTTTTTATTTGTCATATCTGCTTAAAAATATTACATTCTAGGGTCACAGTTGATCACAGGTATAGTCATTATGTTGCTGTAAACAACATTGTGGGCCACATGTGCCCACAACTCGTAGTACTGATGCTTGTGAAAGCCAGCTTATTTCCAGGAGAGGTTCACGGTCAGGGATAATCTATTTGTCATGAGCTAGGTGCCCTGAGAAGGGCAGCGTCGTTATAATGATCTTATTCCACTACAACCACATCGTATCCATTTGGTACACTACAGAAAGCGTTAATAGCTCTTAAATTAGCAATGGGACAAGGTGGGCAACTGTCAGAAATCCTCAGTTCCAGCTTGCGGTTCTAGTACTTGAGTGCCTAAGGCACTCTGGCCCATGGGGCTTACCACAAAGGACTGAGCTAATGATGGGTTTGGATAAAACTGCTGAATGTGGCAAACTGAATGTCTGCAGAGGTTTAATAAATTGATTAAAAGAGGAATTGACATTACCTTAAATCTTTACACATGTATACATTTATACACTTGATATGCAATGACTCATTTTATGAACTAATGCCCGAGGACCATACAAGTTAATTAACTGTATGAGGACACACCAAAAAAAAATCACTTGTCTGAACCAACAAATCACTTGATAATCATTTCTGTTCATCTACATTATAAATTATTTATTTGAAAGGTTTTACTGCTTTTCATTTAGGTTCGTCCTAACAGCCTTCATCCAGTGATCGTGTCAGTTCCCATGTTAAGATAATACTGCCATCTAGTGATAAGGCCAGTCACACACTCATCTGGTTGGATCTAAGGCCTGTCTATGATGATGCTTATGACTCAGCAAAATGAATAATATTTATAAATAAAATGAATTTGGTTATTAGTAGCCATATAATCTTATTTAAGGAGAAAGTAACTTTGATTTACAGCTTAGTTAAAAAAAAATACATTTATTCTACTTTTTGGAAATATAAGTAAAACATCAGTAAAAATCAAGGAAATAAATACAAATTGGCATTATTAGAAGTCTAGGAGTAGAAAATGTTTTTGTGTCTGTATTAAACCATTTTAAAGTATCAGCATGAATACATATCATTACCTAGTCCATTGGTACCCAATTGTGGTCTTCGAGATACCCAAACAGTACACATTTTCATTTTAGCCCCAGCCAACCACAGCTTATTCAACTAGTCAAGTAATTATCAGGATCTCATTCACTGAATTAGTGTGCTTGTCCAGGGCTTTAACAAATGTGTTCTGTTGGGGTTACTTGTGGACCGGCGTTGGGAACCACTTGATTACTCTTGATTATCACATTCTAATCCACACTTAATGAAAGTACTGTAGCACAAAGCCAGTTCCTAACCTTGAACAAGAGCACTTTGAAAGTGACAAGAAAGGAGTTCACCAGAAGTTCACTAATTTGAAAGAGAAACTCCAAAGCACTGAATTATGTGGCACTATCAGCATGCCACCATTACCTTGTGTTTGAGTATCTGGTGAAAAACCTTCCTGTGCTGCTTGATAAAGTCATGCGGTTCTCCAACACAAATTAACACAATTACCTCAGTGTACGTCAATCTCTGCCTTATCGCTCGCTTTCAGGACCGTATACTGTAAATTAATTAATACATCTCTTGTCATTTCTTAATTAGTTCCAATTCCAGGAGGAGGAGAAATGGGTGGGTCAGCAAATCCATTTTGTGCGCTAACGTGGTTATGACTTTGCTTTTACTTTGTTCATTAATTAAAGACACTATGGAAACATGCTGTTCTCATGCTGATGACGATTTCAGTGCATATTGTGGAGTGATGTAAAGCCCATTCCATTCATATTAGTAGCTTATATTCAATAGGTGCTAGATGTCATTAATTTTAAGACTCATTGATCAAAGGAGCTATATAGAGCAAGTTGAAAGATTTATTCGATTTTTACCAGAGCAGGTTGGATGATTAATTAGGTTTTAACTCAAAGGTATTGGGCGTAGATTGGATTGGAGGCATCACAGCTCTGAGTGAAAGGCCATGAGTTGACATGTCAGGGCAGGTCTGGGCTGGTTTGTTGATACTGATCCAGGAGATCCCGGGAGATGATCACTTTGAGGGTAAAACATAAGATAAAATGAATGGCCAAAATCAAGGAAAGAACAAATAATTTGAAAACAACCAAACAGCGTTCCCTAACTACCACAATATGAACATATCCAACAGGCCAGCCTCAAACCTCTCTGAGCCTAAAACATATGGTATCACCTCGCTCTTTTTACCTGTGGCGTTTTTGCGCAACACCGAAAGCGCACGTCGTTGAGAGAAGTGTCGTCCAGCCCAGACTGAAATTCTTCCACCTTGGTCTCGATTCCGCAGATTCCCCCGTCTACACACGCTTCGCTCCAGAGACCGTACTCGCCATAGCCCAGGCCGTTGCCCGTGAGGGTGGGGTTGCTGCTGCAGCGGAATCTGATGTTGTTGGCTGCTGTGTCGTCACCAAACAGACCCTGATGGGGCTCCACGCGCAGCTGGAAGGAAGTCAGCACACCCCTGGGGCAATACTGAGGCTCCGACCAGTCACCGTAGCTGTCGGAGTAAGCGAGGGGGAAAATTAAAGAGTAAATGAGAATATAGTGAATATCTGACCTGGACATGTATATCAGTCGCACGGGATACAGGAAATCTTTTATATTCTTCAGAGGGAGGTTTTACTGTAGATGTTACCCATGTTTGAGGGAGAGAGCCAGGGAGAAGGGAGGCATCAGTAGAAATATGGAATAATAAGACATCCACAATGAACCAGTTCAACCACTATCTTCAAAGAACCTACAGTGACATGCTCAATGTCAATTTGGATGTAAATTGGGGAATGGGAGGCTTGTACTGTACACTTACAACCCAGTGTGAGACTCAATGGTATATAAGAAGCTCCTATCCTCGCCCTTGGCACAGATCAAGCGAACGCCATTCAAGGCGGTGTCGTCCAGACCGTACTGCTCGGACTCAACCTGAGAGAAGATTAATGGACATAGGCTAGCATTAGCTCAATTAGAAAATAACTACTTGTAATACAACATAAATGTTTGATCATGTTAGGGAACACCTTCATACGTCAAATACTTGGATTCTGAGTTAAAGAATGGGCTATAGAGAGTTGGAATTTTTACCACAAAATAATCTAACTGAAAGCAATGTGTTGCAAACTGCTAGATTTTGACATGTATGACAGGGCACTTTCTTACCCGGAGCATGAATCCAACAGCGAAGAACTTGTCTGGACACATCTCTGGCCAGGTCCAGTTTCCAAATTGTTCTCCATTGGACACGGTGAGAAGGGAGGTGTAAGGCCTATAGTTGTATTGGATCCCAGCTCTCTCTAGATAGGGCTTCTCATGAGGCAAGACAGACAAACATGACCCGAAGGCCAGCACAGCAATGACGGACAAAGCAGAGACCAGAAGGGTAGCCATGTTGACAGTAGTCCACAGAAGAGATGGAAGACAAGAAAATATCTCTTATAACCTTCCTCACACTGTTATCAGTATTAATAATTTACAACACTGTGGTCCAGCCATGGGAAGAGGCAGGTGATATACTTGACACCATTTAAAAAAAGAACAATACTAAGAGACCTAATAAGCAACTGCTATACACCTGTTGTCAATAAACTGTTAATGACTTGTTATCCTTTCTTATGACAAAATATAAAGTTTTAGTTATCTGGCAAACGCCTATTCTCAGCAACATACACCAGCCACTGCGCCAGAATCCTACTGTGAATTAAAATATAACCCTGTTGTTTGATTTGACGTTCACACTCTATAAAGGATTTAAAATAACATGCGGAACCCCATTCCCAAACTGATACCATAAAAACAAACAGTGTGTTGCCTTCTCACGCTTTTACCTGGTAAACTCTATCTCCCTGTCAGACTCTCAAGGCTAAACAAAGTTTTTTATGTGACAAATTGAGACTACAGTTTTTTCCTGTATTTTAATGGTATTCATTATCAAAATAGATCAGTTAATTTATACACATTTCAAAATATTCATTTTCTAACACCTCACGTAAAGTGACTTTCTCTTATCGCAGTGCATGTGAAGTCCCAAGGCAACTGAAGTAACCGTTTTCATTTTCCTTCCAAAGGAATTGCATAATGAGTAGCTTTCTCTCCAGTTTGGTATTAGAGATAGCTGGGATATTTTAAGACCCCTTTGCCATGTTTATATTTCAGAGAACATTTTAAATATTGTAATGAGTCTAAATATCGAGCAAATGAAGACATGACCTTGAACACCTCTTGAATCCCCTGGATGTAGAATGATTGTTTGAAACACATCAAGGATTTCCGCATTTGTAAACATTAAATACTGATAAACATACATTCACTGGCCACTTCATTAGGTTTACCTATTTAGTATTTTTTACCTCCATTCGTTTCAACATTTGACACACTGAGGGTTTAGTTGCCATTCTGTACAACCCTGGTGTAGAAGTGGTTATTTGAGTATGTGTGGCTGTTCTGTCAGCTTGACTGAGTCTGGCCATTCTCCTCTGACATTTCTCAAGGTGTTCTCACCCACAGAACTATCGCTCACTGGGTGTTTTAAATGTATTGCACTACTTCTCCATCAAATCTAGAGAAGTAGTGTCTGGACATCCCAGGTCAGCTGTAACTGAGATGCTATATTCCTCATGGCTGGCATTAACATACATCTTCCCTACCTTAATGTTTGGTCAAACAACCACATGACAAGGACTGCATGCTTTATATAATGAGTTGCATAAATTAGCTGGTGTATCTAATTAAGTGGGTGGTGCTTGTGATTCTGACCAATAAGATAGCTGAGCTTCCTTAATTTCTTATGTACCACAATTTTACATTACAATGAGACATTTTAATTTAATGTGAAATGTGTTTTTTTCAAAATGAATTGGATGGCCAGAAAAGCCTGGATATTGACACATTGAGGTGTGATAATTATTATGTACTTTGGGTTAATTGTGAGATGTTTAATAGAGGGTTGGAGTGTTTTTAATATCCTCAACAAACATAAATTACGCTGGACTGAATCACCCCAGGCCTTAGTTTGTCTTCCCCATGGCCTAAAACAAGCCTCGGCCAGGCTTTTAATCCAGAAAAACATTTCAGGCACTGAACATGCACAGATTTATTCATGATTTGCAAATATATAGGCCAAGAATCCAGAATCTGTATATTAGCCTATCTTCTGTCTTCTAATGTGGCTGTAGAAAGGGTGAACAATGAACATCCTGCACAATGAAATTCTTAAGAAATATATCAAGCATAAATATAGCAAAACATATAGCAATAATATACATAACAAACTAGCA
This sequence comes from Esox niger, assembly GCA_016801105.1. Classification (NCBI taxonomy): domain Eukaryota; kingdom Metazoa; phylum Chordata; class Actinopteri; order Esociformes; family Esocidae; genus Esox; species Esox niger. The sequence goes on along the minus strand of JACXGJ010000002.1, from coordinate 219,706 downwards.
TGTTTTTAAATAGTAGGATGGGGAATATGAACAATATGGGTATAAGTATTGAATATTATCGATATAACAAGTAAAGCTATAATTTACAGCTCTGGACAAAATGTATGGCAGCCATTCCATTCCAGTGTCTGTTAAATTCCAACACAGACCCACCTCATTTTACTTAATGAGGTACTGATTAGGTGATTACCTGAACCAAATCTAATTAAACGAGGAAAACTATAAAAAGGTATATAAAAAGTTTAAAAAGCTGCACGGCAAGGACGGTTAGAAACAGCCTCTTAGGGGCAGGACTGAAGTCGTGCAAAGCTAGAAAAGTTCATCAATGAGAAGCAAAAAAGAGCCAGGCTGAAGTTTGCAAAAGACCATAAGGATTGGACCATAGAGGAATGGAGTAAGATCTCGCAACCACTGTGAAATTTGTGAAGGACGCATGAATCATGCAAAGTACAAGGCAATCCTGGAAGAACACCTGCTTCCTTCTGCTCTGACAATGTTCCCCAACTCTGAGAATAGTTTTTTTCCAGCAGGACAATGCTCAATGCCACACAGCCAGGTCAATCAAGGTGTGGATGGAGGACCACCAGATCAAGACCCTGTCATGGCCAGTCCAATCTTCTGATCTGAACCCCATTGAAAACCTGGAATTTGATCAAGAGGAAGATGGATGGTCACAAGCCATCAAACTACTTGAATTGTTGTGCCAAGAGTGGCATAAAGTCACCCAACAGCAATGTGACAGACTGGTGGAAAGCATTCCACAACGCATGTATGAAAGCTGTGATAAAGAATCAGGGTTATTCTACAAAATTTTGATTTCTGAAGTCTTCCTACGCTAAAACATTAGTATTTTGTTGTTGAAAAATGAATATGAATTTGTTTTCTTTAAATTTTTTGAGGTCAGAAAACAATGCATATTTTTTGTCGTTTGAATTTAAGAGTATGGTTGTCAGTAGTTTATAGAATAAAACTTAAATGTTAATTTTACTTATAGTAAATTGTAAAACCAGTAAATAGTAAAACCAGAGAAAATGATAATTTTGCAGGGGTCTCTTAATTTTTTCCAGAGCTGTACATAACTATGTAAACTAGAAGCAATTTTTAAAAGAGTAGGATGGGAAATATGAATACTATGGGTAGTATTTAATAAAACATATATGCAATATGTCTATGAATTTTACATACAAAATAATATTCTAATGAACATTGAATGTACATGGAAAGGCATAAGAGCATCTGGAATGTTTATGGGTGAGCAGTATGATCATAGACTAGTGTTGCTGGTTTAGAAGCCTTTATGGCATGATGGAAAAAACTGTTTGTGAGTCTGGAAGTGTGTGCCCTGATGCTTGGGTAGCAATCTCGCAGACAGCAGCAGTGTGAACAGAATATAGCCTGGGTGGCTGTAGTCTTTATGATGTTCTGTGCTTTCTTAAGACATTGTGTATGGAAGATGCCTTGCATGTAGGGGAGGTGGCAGCTGTTGACCAGCTCCGAAGACTTCCCCACCCTCTGAAGGGACATGTAAACCGCAATGGAGCAGCTGCCGTACAGTATCCTCTCAGGCTGCAGTGATACAGCCTGAGTAGATGCTCTCAATGGAGCACCTGTAGAGGTTGGTGAGAGTTTTCACAGACATGCCAAATTACTAGTCTCCTCACAAAGAGTTGTCATTTTTGGGCTGTTTTCATTGCCGAGTTGTAGAGGCAAGACCCCTCCTCTGCCGCTTCCTGAAGTCCACGATCATCTCCACAGTCTCGCAGATGTTAAAAGAGAGGTGGTTGTCCTGGCACCATGTAGTCAGGTTCTTTACCTCCTCCCCTGTCATAATTAGAGATGAGAACCAGGATGGTTGCGAATTTAGGGGTTGTTGTTGGATCATTTAAAGTCACTCTAAATGATGGCTTCTTGATAACATGAGTTTGAATTCTGAACACAGCCACATTCCCAGTTATGAGGGTGTGCACACTTATGCAACCAGGTTATTGTGAGATTTCAATTTGTTTTTCAATTGAATTGTTCACGTTATAGGTCACATTAAAAGTGTAAAAATGTATGACATGATTTATCTTTGTCTAATTGTTTACATCACAAAAACCTTAGCATTTTAACAGGGGTGGGTAGACATATCCACTGTATGTTTGGCTTTTTTCCAGGTGTGAGAGGACAGTGTGTGTGGTTAATGCAATGGCATCATCCATATGCAAATTGAAAAGGGTCTAAGGTGTCAGGAAGGGTGGAGCAGATGTGAGTTCTCACCAGCCGCTCGAAGCACTTCAGTGATGGAGGTCAGTGCTACAGGGCGGTAGTCATTCAGGCAGGTGATGGAAGGTTTCTACCGTAAAGGGACGATGGTGGTCTGTTGGAAGCAGGAGGGGACTACAGACAGAGACAGGGAGAATTTGAATATGGAGGTAAAGACCTCCGCTAGCTAGCTGGTAGATGTGAGGACCTGAGGACACGGTCTGGAATGCCATCTGGCCCTAGTGATAAAGGAGGGAACTTTGCTGAGTTCACTTTTTTAAAAGCCCAGTGGGCCAGGGACAGAGTTGCCCAGGTGTCGTCCAGGTACTCAGCAAGCCTTCCAGAAGGAATGTTGTTGGGAGGTTTATATCATCATATGCTGATAACTGATGTAATGTCACGTAGCTTCAGTGGACACACCTAGCCATGGCACATGAATTATGAGCTAACCATTCTTCTTCATTGATATTTTACGGTGATTAATATGAGCTAACCACTCAGTTGCCAGCACAATAAATACAGGACACCCAGTAAGTTTCAAGTTAGGCAAAACCATTTGGAAAGAGATGGTTGTTCTCTTATTCACTTGGGTGGCTATTTTTCATGTTACTACATAGTCTTTGGTAGTGTTTAGAAAAAAAACAATATTCTTGAAAAAACCATTCAGACAGAAGGGCACTTTGTCAATGGTAGGGCAGACGGTCAGGGTACGTCATGCCCTCCTTGGCACATGCCTGCTCAATAGTGTGCATGGCACCCACGTGCCTGTATGCACACCCGACAGTCTGGGCATACTCCTGATGAAACGGTGGATGGTGTCCTGGGGATCTCCTACCACACCTGGATCAGGGAGCTCCTGGACCGTCTGTGGCATCGGATGCACCAATTCATAACGTCCCAGAGGTTCTCAATTGGATTTGTCTTGAGAACATGAAAGCCAGTCAATGACATCAATGCCTTGATCATCCAGGAACTGCCTTCACACTCTGGCCACACGAGGCCGGGCGTTGTCCTGCACCAGGAGGAACCCAGAACCCAGTGCACCAGCATAGGGTCTGATGATGGGTCTGAGGGTTTTATCCCAGTACCTAACAGCAGTCATGGTACCGTTGGCTAGCATGCGGAGGTCTGTGCAACCTTCCAAGTATATGCATCCCTAGACTATCACTGACCCACTGCCAAACTGGTCATGCTGGATGATGTTGCAGACAGCGTAGCGTTCACCGCGGTTTTCAGACTCTTTCACGTCTGTCACGTGTGCTCAGTGCGAACCTGCTCTTATCTGTGAAGAGGCCGGGGCACCAATGGCGGACCTGCCAGCTGAATGCTGCTGGGCTGTTAGCACAGGGCTCGCTAGAGGACGTTGGGCCCTCATGCCAGTCTGCAGTCTGTTCCTGACAGTGTGGTCAGACACATCAACACCTGTAACCCACTGGAAGTCATCTTGTAGGGATCTGGCATTGCTCCTCCTGTTCCTCCTTGCACAAAGGAGCGGATACTTGTCCTGCTGCTGGGTTGCTGCCCTTTTACGGCCCAGTCCAGCTCTCCTGTAAGGTCCTGTCTTCTGGTATGACCTCCATGCTCCTGGCTGTACTGGGAGACAGAGCTAAACTTCTTGAATTGGCACATGGATGTGCCATTCGGGATTAGCTAGACTACCTGTGACATCTCAATGGGCTGTAGGAGCTAATACCACCAGTAGTGACAAGGACACTTACAAAATGTCAAACTACTGAAGAATCAATCAGGAAAGATACAGAGGGAGCAAATTGTCTGTGGCCACCACCTATACAAAACCATTATCTTTTTGGGGGTTGTCTTGCTGTTGCCACCCCAGTGCACCAGTTGTCATGTTCATTTGCACCAAAGCAGGTGACATTGATTCACAATCACTATTGCTTAGTAACTAGATAGAAGTTTAATCGACTTGGTGTTATAGTGGGATGATTACATGTCCCCTTAAATTTCTTTAGCAGTGTAAGTTGCCTGATGACAGTCCACACTAAAAAGAAAATGTGCATACCAAGGACTGAAATCCAAACGGCCTCCTCAAAGTAGATGATATTGTTAATAGTGTAATTGAAAATCACAAGTCACAATATTTGACCTACATATCTCCTGTAAGACCAGAACATTTTGTGAGTTGTACATGGTATAGTTATCTTGATGTCATCATTCTTCCGCACTAGTGTCAAGATTCTACCATAAAATGTTCACTTATTTGACCTCAGTGTAATATTTGTAATTATTCTGTTTTGGAAACCAATGAATGGTTTGCAAGATGGGACTTTTCAGCTGGGAAGAGATTTTAGATAATGATCATGTGACCGTAGTGCCCCTTTGTCTTTCCCGTGTTCTTGAGTCTGACGGCTGCCATCTACTGTGGACTCATGACCTTTACACTGTCCAGCGGCCTGTGAGGGCTGTAACTAGATAACCCCAATATTTCTTATATTTTTCCTTAATCTATTATTTCCAACACAATGCAATTTCATTCTCTATTCTGCTTAGTCTACGCTCTGCAGAAATGTACAACAGAATAGTGCAGTGGTGAATGCCTAGCACAAATTAACAACTTAGTTTTTTTAGAAGAGGTCTATTTAATATCAGTTTTAAGTGACATGTGTGCTTGAGGCAGCAATCCAGTCAACCAGGAGGCAGAACAATATGACTAAGGAGCAGAGTGTCAAGATAAATAGAGCAGAAAAAGAAAATCAAGAAGAGGGAAAAAGACTGTGCCACTGAAAAACAGTACAGTATATACATACACTAGCTTCCGTATTAAGAGACCAAATGATTGCCTGACATCTGCACATTTTCCAGCTGATGAAAGTCTCATCCTGGTCCAAATGTCCAACTCAGGATGCCTGCTCCAGTATACGCATGTATGTTTTTTCAGTGGTTTTAAAATCTAGCTAATGGTTAGCTGGAAATAGAAACACTGAAGAGTGAAGTTGACCACAAGTGTATCTGCTCAAACAATCTATTCACCCGGGTCCCGAAATTAAATGTTAACGGAATTTAAAAATAGTCTACATGGTAATATACAGCATCATAGATGATAACCACACTGTACTGTTACCTATAGTTGCATCATCACACAATGAAAGGTTACACTAACAAATGGAGGACATTACTGCGGCAGCCACTGATTGGTATTCTGGTACTGTACCATGATAAGAACCCTTATAACGAGCTCAAAGCATGAAAAAGCTCACAGAGTTACTTAGAACTGAAGACTGGACTAATCCGTATGACAGCTCTGACTGTACTACTACACCGGTACCTTCGCCAGACTAACGATAACGGGGTGTCTTGTTTCCCCTGTGACACATAAGACAACCATCTCAAATGTCAAGAAAAACAAGCTGTATTGGCAGCTGAGAGTAACATACGGAATGGAAATAAAACTCCTCTTGTGCCCCTGAACTTATTGTCCGGCTGAATGTTGATCTGTTAGCAGTAAGACGCAAAAGGAAAAAAAATAAAACTGTGCGACTGCAGCTAAGACTTGACAGAAAACGGGCAACTGCCCAGTCTAAAAACCAACCCTTCACCCCCCCACTCAACGACAGCCCCGTACATCTGACAGGGACAGACGATGTCAAGCAATACAGTTCCCATCATATTGCATACACGCATCAGTCCCTCCCTATGATTGAATGTGGATCATGTTGCTATGGAAAGAGGGGAGATTGGGCAAGGGCTTGTCTCTCCACCGATTCATCACACCTCATTCTCCCTCTTTGGGGGATCGCCATAAAATTCTTCTTTATAAAAGAAACGTAGATACATTTTACAAGTATTTACACAGGGAGGAGTAGGAACAAGGCATTTCAGTGTCAGGGGTGGGTTCAGTGTCCTTCGCATCTCTTCCGCCCGCCTACAAGTCCGTCTATCCTCATCGGCTTCCTCTAGGGAGTGTTCGCGCTGGGGTGCCGTTCGAGGGGGGTCCGCTCTGCTCTCCCAGGAGACCTTGTGCTGGACCCGCCACCCCACCCCCTATGTCCCTGAGCTCTACGGGGTTCCCTCTCAGTCTCGCTCGCTCACTCGCTCTCATCAACCAGAGTCTGATTCGCTGGTGTCGGAGCCTGAGGAGGACGAGGAGGAGGAGGAGTCTGAACTGGAGCTGCTGGCGCTGAGGCGTGAGGGCAGGGGGTGGGCTTCTACACCACTGGGCTTGTCCACTGAAAAGAAGAACAAGAACAACATTTGTCTCCACACTAAACATTCCGTCTGCAGGCCTAGGTATGGGTGCGTGTGTGCAGGCACTCTAATTGCTAAGAGCTTCACACTTCAGGTCAGGACATTACAGGAAAGGAAGGACCTTTGGCTGGTCTTCACAAACACAAGCCACAAGGCTAGGATGAAGGGAAATAATTTAAGAACACAAAATTCCTCAAGGTGTGTGTGTTCCTCACCCTTGGGCTTCTGGGGTTTCTTGGCAGAATTGAGCTGTCCACTAACGTCCTGCAGCCTCCTCTCCAGTTCCCTCTTCTTCTCCAGGGCCAGCTCCTCTCTGGACTTGCCGCCGCCACCACCACCGCCACCTTTCTTAACTGTTAGGAGCAGAGAACAGGCATGAGATCATACTCGGCAGGGGAAGCTTTCAGATGTCTTTAGCAGGACCCGAACATGTAACAATATCACCACAGTAGCATCTGTTCCCCGTAGCACCAAACTGGCCCACCCCAGCCAGCCACTAACCGTAGGGCTTGCGAGGCTTCTTCCTCAGGCAGGTCATGACATAGCGCTCCAGCTCACGCAACGTCGACGGCTTGAGCGTCTCAAAGTCAATCTCGATCTCCTCCGGGTTGGTGTCGCGCAGCGACGGCTCGCGGGCCTGGATGATGTGAACGACACGGCCCAGCTTTTCGCCCGGCAGCTTGTTGATGTCCAGGCTCAGCTGGCGCTTCTCGTCGTACGACATGGGAGCAGTCTCCTCCTCCTCCTCAGAGTCGTAGTGGGGCAGCATGGAGGAGGCGGGCGGGGCGTAGTAGGGCATGGCAGGGGTGGCAGCCTGGGACTTCTTGGTGTTCCTTGTGGGGGGGACAGAGGGCATCAGATGTCATTGGGGCGGAACTAGAAAGGTCACGTTCAGGAATAAAATGAAGGTACAGAGGAAACAGTACAGCATCTATCATCACACATGTTCAGAAAGTGTTGTTTGTGAACTGCCTTAATTAAAATATGGTACCTACATGATGAGAAGGATCAAATACTTTTTGGACCGGATATACGTACAAAAAAACGTACAAAAGCGTTCCTTTTTGCCATTTCTCACAGAACAATAAAAGACATCAAAACTATGAAATGACACATATGGAATCATGCAGTAACCAAAACAAAGTGTTTAATACATTTATATTTTACATTCTTAAAAGTAGCCGCCCTTTGCCTTGACAACAGCTTTGCACACTCTTGGAATTCCTTCATACTTCTCAACCAGCTTCATGAGGTAGTAACCTGGAACGCTTGTACAACAGTATTATGCTGAGCACTTGTTGGCTGTGTTTTCCCTTCACTCCACATTCAAACTCACCCCAAACAATCTTAATTGGGTTGAGGTCAGGTGATTGTGGAGGCCAGGTTATCTGATGCAGTACCTTCACTCTCCTAAGTCAAACAGCCCTTGTGCAGCCTGTGGGTCAACGCCTGGCTGAAAAACAATTGAATCCCACTAAGTCTCTTGGGGTCCTTCAGCAGTGGTTCTTTTTCAACAATTCGAGCATGAAGGCCTGATTTTACAGTCTCCTCTGAACAGTTGATGTTGAGATGCGTCGGTGGCTTGAACTTGGTGAAGCATTTATTTGGGGTGCAATGTAAAGCCGACTCTAATGAAAATATGGTCCCCAACAGAGGTAATAAAAACACTTTATGGTAATTGCAACACTTGAAGATATTTTCCTTGAAATTTTCCAGATTACTCAAAGACACAAAGGTCAGTCAATAATGGACGGTTGTTTCCCTTTGCCTATTTGAGCTGTCCGTGCCTTAATATGGACTACTACAGTACAGACATGATGATAGTCTTCTGTATACATTCCAACATACCTACCTACCTTGACAAAACACAACAGAAATTCCACAAAATACATTTGAACAATACACACCTATGATTGAAATTCATTCCAGATGAGTTCCGCATTACGGTGGTTGAGAGAATGCCAAGCGTGTGCAAAGCATTCAACAAACGTGGCTACTTTGAATAATCTACAACATGGAATGTATTTGGATTTTTTGGTTGCTAAAAAATTTCATATCATTTTAATTTTGATGTCTTCGCTATTCTACAACGAAGAAAATAGTTTAAAAAAATATTAAGAAATACATTTGAATACGTTTTTTGATTTGTACTGTAAATAATGACACGAATGGAAGTTAAAAGAGAAACGGCACTGAGTGTAAGGAGAAAGCGGGTGCTGTTTTAGGTCGGTTCACTTACTTGCTGCCCTTCTTCCTGCCAGGGCCTCTCTTGCCCTGAGTGGAGGCGGGACCTGCACCCCTGCTGCTGGACTTGGTCTTTGGGGTCTTCACGGGCTTGGGTGTGGGCATCTCCCAATCCTCACCCCCTACCCCCACGCTGGGCCGTCCTCGGCTTCGCTTTTCGGGCTTCTTCTTTTTCTTCTTCTCCTTCTTGTCTTTCTTCTCCCTCTTCTTCTTGTTCTTGACGATGGGGCCTTGGGAGAGGGCGGCCAGCTGCTCATGCACAGCCCTGAGCTGTTGGGGAGGGCAGGGGTGGAGTCTTCAAGCGGACAACTACATTTGACATGCGCCATCACTGAGATCGGCTGTGATAAATCATCCAGTATCACTTCATTTACCATATTGACGTTGGCTCTAAATAGTCATCGGTCACAATGTTAGAAGGACATTTTAATAGTTTTCATTATAGAAACACTATGATTTTACAGTGCAGCTGTGGACTTCTATATTAAATATCTATCTAAAGACATGCACAGGTATGTTAACCAAATGAGGTATTAATGCATATCAGGCTGAAATCCAGAAATAACTATCATGATCACAAGGTTAGGTGACTGCATGGTTTTGTATTGTACCGAAGATGTAGTCTACCTGTGTAAGGGTGTGTGGTGAGCGGACGGTTGAGTCTACATGTGTAAGGGTTGGTGTGTGTGTGTGTGTGTGTGTGTGTGTGTGTGTGTGTGTGTGTGTGTGTGTGTGTGGTGAGCGGACGGTTGAGTCTACCTGTGTACACACCTGGTCCTGTAACTCGGCCAGGCGGTGTGCTCGCTCCTCCTCGCTGTCCGAGCTGGGGCTGCTCTCGCTCTCGCTGCTGGGCTCGCTCTCCGACGACGACGAAGAGGACGACGAGGATGACGAAGACGACGAGGAGTCTCCGACCCCATGGGCGTGAGAGCCCATGCTGCCGCCGGCCACGCCGCGGGACCTGGGAGGAGCCTGCTGGACGGGCTCGTCGGGCATCTTGGCGAAACGGAACTCGAACACGTCCTGGGCGGACATAGGGGGAAACAGACAGCGTGAGAGAGCCGTCTCAACCCTTCAACACACTGCCTGTCCCTGTTCAATCCCATGACAAACAGCCCCAACAGGCCAAATGGGCCAGCTGACCTGCAGTTTGCGGGCCATGCCGACAACGTCGTGGTCCGGGGGGTTGTACTTGTAGCAGTTGGAGAACATGAGTCGGACATCGGCGGAAAACTGCTGCGCGTCCCTGTACTCCCGGTTGTCCATCTTCCTCTAAAAAGGAGAGAGAAAGAACACAGGAGTCAGACAGGAGAAGGGATAAAGAAGAGGCCACCTTAGTTCAAATACCGGAATCCACATCAGTTAATATTGGCTGATCATTCGGTGGTCGTCCAGGACACCGCATCAGCCTGGCGGCAAGCTGACCTTGATGAGGCTGAGGTCCATGGGACACTTGATGATGTCATGATAGTCGTGCAGGCCGAGGGCCGACGCGTCCACAGGCTTGTAGAAGGGCCAGGCGTAGGCCGCGTGCTTCTTGGACAGCAGGTCCTTCAGCACGCCGTTGCAATAGCGCAGCTGCTGGCTGAGCTTAGCCCTCCGCGGCGCCTGGGGCTGCACCGAGTCTGGCAGGTCCTTCTTTGGCGGCTTGATAGGACGCCCGCTGCCGCCGCGCCTGGCCAGGATCTTCCCGCCGCCGGCCATCATGGGCTGGAGGAGGACCGGGCCCCCGGGGCCCATGGGCCCTCGAACAAGGCTGGGGGGCGGGTCCATGCCGCCCATGGAGGACAGGGAGAGGGCGGAAGGGTCGTGGCTCAGCCCCTGACCGTGGCCTCCTTTCCCCAGCCCCACCATGCGGCCCCCACCCACGGCCAGCGGCATGGTCATCGTGGTGGAGGGCGTTGTGGTGTCTGCCTTCCGCTTAACCCCCTTCTTCTGCACAGACAGAGACAGACAGTTTGGCATTCCGTGTGACCACGCCTACATACATCACTACGGGTCCCACTGGGGGGGGGGGGGGGGGGGGGGGGGGTTGGAGCAGACTTGCGGTACCTTTGCCGTGGGCTGCGTTGGGGGCAGGCTCAGAAGTTGCGCGGGGGGCAGGCTCTTGGGCAACATGGTCTGGGGGGGGGCGTCCGAGTCGCCTGTGTCTGAGGAGGAGGGAGAGTAGGCCGACTGGGACACGGCTGGGACCTGGTGAGCCTTGGACGCTGAGGAGCAGAGGAGACAATGTCAGGAATACAGCCGACACGGGGGCCAAGGAGGAGGACCGCACACTCAAGTTTCACCATTTCCTCATTTATTGTGGACTATATCATCACTTTTAATGCAGTACGCTCAGTTACTTTTTGTTTACCTATAAAAGAAAGTCAAAGGATGAGCCCAGAATTTATGGATTTTCCACCCTGAATCAGGCCCCTACCACCAATTAAATTTTTGTGTCATTGCTTGTATCAAGGTTATTATATTTTATCAGTAAAATTTGATTTTAGCTAAAATGAAGTTTTATTTTCATATACAGTTGAATTCCTAAACTCTTCCCACTCCTAAACCCAGACAAACGGGCCAACCACTGAGAAGAGCGATATAGACCGTCTGGAAGCTCTGAGCCATCTGCCACAAGATTTTTTTGCTGCACCAAGACCAAGTTGCACGTGTGAACCCCTTAAGGAAAACATATTAAACATATGAATATCTGCCAACTCCGGGGTGAACATTACCTTGGCGGCGTTTCCCGCCACCGAATCCTGAAAATATGACTCACCATTTGCCTTGCGGCCTCCTCTGCCAGGTTTGCCTGGCTTCCCCCTGGGGGCTGGAGGGGGCAGCTCAATCTCCTCCTGGGGCATCTGTGCGACCTTCTGCAGGAACACCTTCTCCAGGGACTGAGCCATCAGCACTATGTCATCTGTAGGCTAGAGGAGGAAAGGAGGCCAGCTGAATTTTTCAATCAGGGTCCAGTTGATGGCATAGCTAACCACACAGATAGTGGCCGTGAATATGGAAAGGCCTTGTGATACATTCTACAAAGGGAAGTTGTTCAATGCTCTGCTGTCAGCAATGTGTTAGCCTATAAATGTTTGTAATAGTGATACCTTATTGTAGATGTAACAGTTGGTAAACATGGTGTTGAAGTCCTGCATGCACTCGCTGGCGCTGCGGTAGTAGTTGTTCTCCAGGCGCTTCTTGATGGTGCCCATGTCCATGGGTTGTTTGATGATCTTGTGATAGTCCTAGAAGAGAAAATATGGAATAAGGGTTAAAAAAACAAAACTAAATGACAGTCTTGAACAGCGGTGTGACTTTGACGGAGGCCATGGAAACACCCAAAAGCATCCAAGCCCTGTGGCTTAGTAGAACTGGGGTTGAGACGAAAGCATTAACCATTTGGCCTTATAAAAATCTGCTGCATGTAAAACAGTGTGTGCAAGAACTGTGAAAATGAATGGGACTCCAGGCGACAACATAACGACATCGTCCGCGCGCCATGAATGGCAGAGCTCACCGGAAGGTTGAGTCGGAAGGCATCCACGGGCTCATGGAAGGGCCAGGCAAAGTGGTGTCTCCACAGGGACTTCATCATGGCCTTCTGGAGGAACTGCAGCTGGTTGGTCATGCGGCCCTGTCGGCCAGGGTCTCGGACAGGGGGCTGGACAGGGGGAGGGGGGGGCGCGTGGGGCAGCTGGGGGCTCTCAAAGCCTTCGTACAGCAGCGAGGGCTTTCGCATGCGCTTGCCCGGCCCCGAGGTGTGGTGTTCCATCCCGCCAGCAGACAGCCCCCCAACTCCCAGAGAGCTGCTGTCCAGGAGGAGCGGAACACATGAGATGATACAGGAGGCAGGCAAACAGATGGGGATTGGAAGAGAAGAGAAAAACACCTCAGGGTACTAAGTTGTATTGGCTTTTCAAAAACTCTTGACTACACTCTGAGCTTTAAAATCTTTCTGGACTAAAACAGGCAACACCCCATCTGTGCCATCACCAAGGCAATGAGGATTCTATCAATAGACTGACACATTTGGCACAGCCCCGGCAACTACTGGGGACACAGATCCCCTGATGGGAAAGCCTGGGGTTTGCAAGGAAACGCTACTGTACAGCCCCTGGGAAGATGAAGCTAGTAAGTGTTTGAACTGTATAAACATGATAGCTCTCCCTCTATTCTTCGTCTTTACTGTTTTCTCCCTCAGCCTTGCACCCACGTGACATATACCACAACACAGGGAGGAAGGCAAAGCTCGTGGGGTAATTTTCTCCGAAAATTTAAGACACAGATTAAAATGCTTATGAATTGCTCCTTGACAACAATCACAAAATAGACGAATAGCTAAAATGTACCGGGCACCCGTTTCCTACTCTCACTAGCTTGGTTAGATTTAGCCTACAACTGTCCAACGTATATTTGTTAGGTTGAACTCTATGATTTGGTTACCGGTAATAACCAATACTCAATCGCATTAATTAATTAGTCTTACTGTAAATCGTTTCAATAATTTTCTTTCAAGAAATCAATAATTTCAGCCGATAAAGATTATAAGATCCTGTGTGTCCCTTACTTCGCCCCGCCTTTTTTGTGTTTGTAAACACCGTGATGCCAAAACAGCCTCAGGATGTAAAAACTAACTAAACAAAACGGCTGACTCAAACCTTTACACAACTATCACACCAGCCATTGTTAGCTAATATGTGAACCCAGTTAATTTCTGGAAACGCTAACTTGGCTAGCTCGTGGCTGCAGCTGGCTGGGAACCGTCACTTTGTAAACAACAGAAGCTAGCTAGCTAGTTACTCAAGCAACCATACCGATATAATGTTAGCTGAAGAATACCAGAAAGGAAACATCCGGGCTTGGGTTGAATAGGTGACGTACAAATAAATAGCAAACCAACTGGGTAAGTAGTTTGTCTTGGTCATAAGACGTATGGTAGGAAAATGGCGGTGTCGCAGTGCCGCTCAATGAAGCGGTTCATCACAGCCGATTGCAAACAATTACCCACAGAGTACTAGTACCGACTGTCACGATATTGAGTACTGTAACTATCATTAGGTTGGAAAGCACACAGTAAGTCAATATTCATCTTAACTCTCTATATAGATCATATCGTGGGGTTGGACCAAAACAAATCGCCACATTTTCATCTTACAGGTTGGGTTAGCGCTGTCAACTCAGTAGAAAGGAATCATGTTAGCTACAGAAGCTAGCAACAATGAATAGCTATAAGCTAGCTAGCTAACTTACTAGGCTAGCCGTTCAGTCCCGATTCGTATTCATTGTCAAGCCTGTAAATCCGTTCAGATCTGAGGCTAAAAGTACAATGTTCCGAATGGTACCTGTCAAGAGGCGGGTTAATTGCCGTTTCCATCAGGATGGATCCGGTTTCTTTTTATGTTCCAATGTTTTCAATGTTATGTTTCCACTACAAGAAAGCCGAACAGTTCTGCAATGAAATGGCGCCGAAAAGCTTCCGCCTGTCGCTTTATAAACATACCACGTGGCGTTTCCGTGAACTTCCTGTCAGGTCTATCTTCGGATAGGGTACTCCACCGATGTTCTAGATTCTCGTTGGCTACTACTCAGTCTGTCTGTTAGCATCGCTAGCATGCCGCACCCTAGAAGACAGTCATGTTTAGAAGGGATGCGGCTAATGTAGAAGTGACGTCACCCTCTCTCTGAACAACAGATTTCGTGAGTTAAATTAATCTTGCCCAGGGTTCTATAACGTTTCCTTTGCCTGTCACGTTTCGGACGAAGGCTGTGAGAAGCGCCCTTTCTAAATCGAACAGTAATCTGCGTTGCTCTGCTGTGTCAGGATCCGTTCATCACCGGATACACGCTAAATCTATTGGACTTTCATAATAATTTTCTATGCTAGTGCAGATAGTATTTTCCAATATGAATTACTGTGACACGTGGAAAAAGCAAACATTAGGCTACTCAAAGTGGTAATTAAGTTACTTTTATTTAAACGTTTATGTAACCAGGTGTCACAACATATCACTAATTCCTATCTCCTAATGTTTAAGTATCTCTGGTAACTTACCCCTGCCCAGCCATTCCTGATACGTGACTGCACTGGAAATGCAGGGATGGAAAACGTTAAAATGTTTATTATAAAACACACTAAAACCAGTGTATCAATCTACAATTAAATGTATTGTATTTTTAAGGAGTACGTTTTTTTTGTTGCATTTTCAAAGCTTAGAAACCTTTTAAATGAATATATTCAGACAAACAACAAGGTAGTGAATAGTAAAAAAGATATACACTATTATTATTCTTTAATAAAAAATGGTTATGCCAAATAAGAGCATTCTGATCCTAATCGGGTTCCGGTGTCCTATATAACAATTCTCTGTGGCATTAGTGTGTCTGTGACCATCCAGGTGTTCCTCATGGGTTGTTTGATGTCCCCCAGGTGGTGTTACAGAAATGCCCCGGAGGCCCACTTGGGCCCACCGCAGACATCTGAAGGAGTCTGGTGTGGAGAAGAGAGGTCATTAGCCAGATGTTGTGTGTCTCCCCCTCCTGTGCCTGAGAAACCAGGGGAGTCAATGGATGCCAGTCATCCGCACAATATACACGTCTGTAATATTCATAAATGTATCAACACATAATTATAGAGAACCTCTAGAAACATTGGGTCATATTAAAATATACGTATATTCAAGTAGCGCATGATAGTTTGACGCGATTCCTGGTACTCTTTTCATTCATCTATTTAGTGATGATTGTGATTGTTGTTTTTTTCTCTACCACACTTCTCTGTCAGTTGCTCTGGATAATAGAACACTCCCTTGAAAATTCTCCTGGGACAGCTCCTTAAGCTGCACTCTTAGCCTAAGCAAGGGATAGTGTGGATTGGAGTTAGTTAAATCATTACAGATCTCACTAACTACACACCTCATGTGGAGTCTAAACAACAAGGTCTGAGTCTGACAACAACGTAGTCGTATTTACTCAGTTTGACACTTTGCGGCCACCCGACTGTAGACACAGGACTACAGTTTTGCATTTATTGAATCTTTCACTCATCCCTTCAAGTTAAAACAGTGGCCCAGGGTTCAGCTTTTGTGAATTAGACCGGCAGTTAAGATGGAAATGCAAACTGCATCCGGTCTAGATAGGGATCCCCCTGGGGAAAGTGGCTGGGGCGAGTGCTTGGAAGCTCCTTGGATAAGAGCGTCTGCTAAATGATCAAAATGTAAATGCAGTCCAGCCATTCTAATTTTTATGCTAATTGACACCATCTATACTAGGAATGGTGAAATGCTAACAATTACCACATGTCACGTGTTCAGATTAAAGCCATTAGCCCAAATGAAGTTATGTTATAGCATGGGGAGAGAGCTGGGGCTGTTGGGGAATGAGTTCAGCCCACTGGACTTCTTGTTACTGTCCACTCTTAGTTAATCTTTCAGACAATATTTGCTTGAAAGGTTTGGGAGGAATAAAGTAGATTTGGTTGATATTGTTAACGACGTTACCGCCAGCTGCTGCAATGTACATATGGCGTTTTTCCACTGCATGGTACCGGCTCAACTCTCCTCGCCTCTTCTCGTTGTTGTTGAAAATAAAACCTGATGGACAGAGAGACTGATATTGAATAATTTTTTGGGGGGTATAATGACAGCTTTATGAAGCAATCAGTTTGTTTCACCGAAAGCTAGCCCCCTCTTATAAAACATTTCTGCTGCTTGTCTTATGATCTCTAATGTCACCACTCACGTGTCTAACATGTACATAAGCAACATTGATGTTTTGACCTCAGTAACTGCAAGACTTATCAGTGGGCAAAATGTCCCACTCAACCTTGGAAAATGACAAGCTATTTATATTGTACTGTATATCCAATGTGAATCTCTTAAAAAGCTTATAAAATGATAATGCTCAAGTGCATCTGAATCATCACATTTCAGACAATATAATTTGGAATCCATTCTTGTTCTCAGATCTGTTTTTCATCACATTGAATGGAATCGAAATAACTATCGAGATAACAGTTTTTGCTTGTAATATTTTGCTGCTTTGGTGTCAATTCATCTGTCCACTTAGGTATGGTAAACCTTCCCTGCAAGGCAATGTCACTGAAAGCCGTTACTGTAATGAGTCTTACTTGAAAACCACTGGAGCTTGTTGTCTGTTTGCCTCCAGCAACCGTCAAGTGCTAATCCTCATGAGATGCATTTAAAGACAAGGCAGGGGGGAAATGGTTCGATACCACAGAATTCTCTCAGACAGAAAATGGTGACCTAGCTGGATGTCATACTTCCAGGGCAGCCACCTAAATCTCTCTGGACATATTCAGGGGATCCCCTTGTGTGATGCAGCAGTTTACTGACTTGTGCTGCAGAGCGGCAGCGCATCTGCAGAGTGACTGGCCTGCAGAGTGACTGGCCATCTCAAGCCTCCAGAAAAAGGAGTCACGAATCAGCCAGCTTACAACCGGTCCTGACTTTGGCTAAATTGTCTTCCTGTATAGCTCAAATGCATGGACAAGCTGAGAGCCATCTGGGCGTGACTTTACTCTGCTAAGATTGAATAGGACATCTATTACATTGAGATTAATGGTATGGAGAATGCAGAGCTGAGTTGAATTCCTCCATTAAAGAGAAAGCTAGTTACTGAGTGACAAAGACAACCACGGGGTAAATCATGTCCACTCCGTCCTACTGTACAACGTTGTTTTTCACTCTTCTTTGGTCTATCAGTTGGCTCCTTCTCAAAGGTGAGGGAAGGAGCCCTGACCAGAATGAGGTGAAGTTTTTGAAGAGAACCATGTGTAGGTAACCATGAACGGGGGGACAAGTTTTGTCTCTGTGTATCTGAGTTTTGTCTGTGGGCCATAGTACGTTTTTGTAGTTTATAATATCTTGCTACAAAGTCATACAAGAACCTTTAGCAGTAAAGGTTATGGACTGATTAATGGAGTGAGCGCACACTTCACCACAGGGCATTACCAAATACATCTGTCAGGTTTAATTGCCATATTGGGCTGTCGGCAGTATGAGGAGGGTAAATGGGTCATATTTGCATTCTGCATTGCCCTCGGGACTCTATGCCTGAGTTCAAGACGCTTCTCTTGGGTCGACTGCCATGGGCTGTCTGGTTCAGTGGATCATCTTGGGGCATGATTGTAGGGTGTAGATTTGGGGCGTTTTTATGACCCCACCAATATTACACACAGGTAAATTTGACTCCCCTGAATAACAGAGAAAATCCCAGGATCCATTGCCCCTTACCTCAATATGCAATACAAACCTACGCCCTTGTGTCCCCACAAGTGTTGTAGCAAAGTGTGTACGACTGTGTGTTCCACAAGGTGTCCACAATACAAGAGCTCATCCACTTACGTGTTGCAAGGGGAAGTGGGTTTGTAGAACTCAGCTTCCTGTTTGTATGAAATGTTTTGATGTAGTTGAAGGCGAGGAAGGAGGAAGATGGAGGTATTTCCCCCCCTGGGTTATACCAGATCGTGTGGGAAAAGAGGGAATGAGGATTTTGGATGAATCTGCTTAGAAGGCTCTCAAACCCTCTAATATTAAAATGGAATTATTCATAAGATTGGGTTTGTGATTATTATTTCAGTGCAACATGACAGAAGACCAGATGTTATTACGCTTAAGGAGTAATAGCGAGGAAGAACCACATTTAAGTTAACTGCTGAGAACATCATCAGGTGATGTTGTATTGAATGGTGGATTACCTCAGTATAACAACACTACCTTCCCTGTCTCTGAGCCACACTCCAGTTTGATAATGCCCCTTGAAGCTGGTTGACTGCTTCTTCAACCCTAACCATGGAAGTACTGTGTTGCATCATGGGACTGACATGATCAACATGTGCCGGGCTGTAGTTTCTTCAGGGAGACTTCCATTGTACCCGTGTCCAAAAGAACTAATTAACATGTCCTAATGTCTATCACACTGTAATAATCATGAAATGCTTTGAGAGGCTTGTCATGCCCAATATGAAAGGCAGATTGCCATGATCACTGGACACATCATCTGCCGAGCTCCAGAACAGATCCACGGAGGATGCCACTTCTAAAAGATTTGTTCCCTTGCAACTCAATACCAAGCTCAGAGCACTTTGTCTGCACACCCCTTTGCACAGCCGAGTACTGGACCTTCTGAAGGGCACACCTGCATGTCACTGACTCAATCAGCAGGTTTGCAGATGACCCCATGGTTGTCTGAAGGAGTCAACCCATAGGGGGGGAAGGAGGCAAATGGGCATGGTGTTCTCAGGATAACAACCTCTCTCACCGTCAGCAAAACAAATTTGTTGATTGTTGTCTTTAGGAGGCACAAGAGGGAACACACCCAAATCCACATCCACAGTGCTACTGAGAGTCAGCAGTACACCGTAAGGTGAATGTGGCATCTTTAAATATGAGAAGTATACATTTGTAACGTCAATCCTCAAAAAGAGGAATTTCTCTGAATACACCTTAAATAGGAGTTTTAACCAATAGGGGTCCTAGATCCATACAGGCACATTTATTCCGATTGATTCTGTTACCACAGACGGTACTAAACAGATTGATTCTGTTACCACAGACGGTACTACACAGATTGATTCTGTTACCACAGACGGTACTAAACAGATTTGTATAGCTGGGAATAAATAGCACGGCTATTCGTTTGCTGAACCAGACCATTTAAAACAACGTTTATGTCATCCACACACGTAGGTTCATTTAGGTTATGTTTGAGACTACATCTGGGTATAATCTAATCATTTGGGCCAGAGGATCAATCGTTAGAAGCGAAGAATAGCAGGGACAATTTAAGGACACAATCCCCATCTTGTCCATTTATGAAGGTCAATGATAGTGATTGGTTGTTGAGTATTCTTGGGCAAGGACTCTTACATAGGATTTGGATCCATTAACTGAACCTAACACAATATATTGGTATTATATTTCTGCAGGCTACTCAGTAGGACTGTTGATCTTAATCTAAGGTCACTTTATCGAGATACACATTACATAACTCACTGAATATTTTCCTAAAGAGGCTAAGATCGAAAGTGAAAGTATTTACACTTGCAATTTATCCAGAAAGGAACATCTAAGATGTTCTTAAGGTAGACAAAATGTTTCACAATCAGTGGAAATTTTGCCATTCTAATTAGCTGTGGTCACTGTTGTTATTGTTAACAATTAGACCTAACGCTGAGATTGCAACTATTATGAAAGTGCAATATTGCTGTCATTGTCATTGTAGTAGCATAGCTGGAGGTCATTTTCTACTTGGCCTTTAGCAAAGGAAAGAAAAGGTAAAAGCAACAGTTCCAACGTTTTCCACAGCAAATACAGATCATCTGCAAAGATTAAACATTTATATTCATCTTGTGACTAGGTAAGCACTTCCAAACATTCAGAGAGAAGTGAATACATTAATTGAGAAAGTTGCTCACGATTCTCAAAAAAAGAGAAATGTTTATTGCTATTAACACAAAGCAGAAATTGGCTCATGTTTTGGCCTGCCTTTCAAAACACATCGCAAAGAAAACACAATTCAGTGGTTTCACTATTTACCTCAGGAATGAGCAATGCGTTTGTAGGACAATGGATAGATTTCTAAGAGAATCTGAATAGTGAAATACAGAAAGTGCAATTTTGAAATTGTGTTATACCAATGTGTGTTTATATTGTTAAGTTAGTCCGGACTAACAATGTTCCACCTCTGCCCAGTACAAAGAGTTCAAATCTTAGGTAGCCTCCACCCAATCAATGTTGCACCATCGCAGGTTTACATAGAACACAGATTTGGGAAATCCACTACCAAACACATTTAAAAATAAATACAAAAGTAATTAGGGACATAAATGGTTAATTTAAAACAAAGAAATGTGTTACACATTATAACTTAAATTATTACAGTATGGTAATCTTCAATTGTATTATTCTTGTCTGGTGATTAATTTTGTTGAGTAAAAAACATGGGGGTAAATGGTCATTTAAAATGTTGATGCTATGGTGTTGAAAACATGAGATTTACCGTAGACGATAGATTTCAGTTAACATTGAGCCTTGGTTCAGTTGATAGAACATGGCCACATCACGGTTATGGGTTCAGTACTCACAGGGGGTCCTCGGTTGTAGTCACTCTGGAGAGGAGCATCTGCTAAAAGACTTAAAGTCAAATGTAAAGAAAAAGGAAAATGTCTCCAGATAGTTGGAGCCTGTATGCTAGTTGTTGAACTCCTCCCCTTCTTTGCGTTGGAAACCAGTATTTTGCTTCTTCACCAGATCAGCGTATCTTCCCCCTTTCGCGAGCAGCTCAGCATGGCTACCCTCCTCCAGCACCTTTCCTTCATGGAGAACGACAATGTGATTGGCCTTCTCCACTGTGCTCAGTTTGTGAGCAATCAGTAGCACAGAGCAGGGGTTTGAGTCCTTGAGCAGAGCTTGGTGGACCTAAAGACACAGAGAGAAACATAAGCACATCACTAATTTGTTGCCTAGCCTGAATGATGCAGACAATACACAGTGGATTGATGATTTGTAGGAAATCAAACTACCTTCACTGGGTTACATGGCGAATATACAATTGACTGGGCCTGGTAATCCAAACAGGCAAAAACATTGCCTGTTTTAGGAAAAGCCACTTTAAGAAAACCAGTCTCCTACCAAATACTCGCTCTCCGTGTCCAGGTTGCTTGTGGCGTCATCCAGTACTAGAATCCGAGGCTGTCTGATTAGAGCTCTGGCAATGGCTATGCGTTGTTTCTGCCCTCCAGACACTTGACCTCCCTTCTCCCCTGCATCTGTGGGACAAAGAACAGCAAGGACTGAACACCACAGCCAGACAACCCCAGTGTATTACACTTATGTCAACAGTAGGGTAAGAAAGGAAAGGCACCAATATGTCTTACTGGGATAAAACCAAGCTTTAGGGACGTACCTGTATCATAGCCATCAGGCAGGTCATTGATAAACTTGTGGGCATTTGCCAGCTCTGCAGCCCGGTATACTTCCTCATCAGAGGCCTTCTCACGGCCATATTTTATATTCTCCATGACAGAACGAGCAAATAGCACTGGCTCCTGACTCACGACGCTGATCTGAGAGAAATTCATCATTTTGATTATTCATTTAGATAGTGAAAGCCTCCATGCAGTCTTAGTATATATATTTAATTCATAACATCATCACTGTCTAATAAATGAATATGCATTCATATTATGAAAATATTCAGAAGTAAATATGTTACAAAGCAACAGTAAATTTGTCATCTCTTATAAATGATTTTCTGCCCCCCTAAACCAATTAATGATTTTTTTTACTGACTGATTGTCTCTTACAAGGACCATTTTTACTCAAGTTTGGTGTCGGAGATATTATGTGTGATTCGCCAATGTTTGGACAGAGACCGATCCACAGTCCTTACCCCAATTTTATTGTGAAGTACAATCATTTATTTTCCTAAGCCTCCCTTAGATATGCTCATTCTGATCACAAAAGCGTAAGGAGAGACCTGCGAAGATGTTAAAATACAAATCCCTCACAGGTTTACTTAAAAAAAGTCTTAATTTTCACAATTTCAACCTCTTAGGTCTGGCTGAAATTGTTCCTAATGACCTTGTCGTGAAGGTACTGATCCTTGTAGTTTTGCAGTGGCACTCCATCCAATAGAATCTCTCCTTTCTGAGGCATGTAGAATCTCTCAAGCAGGTTAACACAAGTGCTCTTTCCTGAACCACATGGTCCCACCAGGGCAGTGATCTTCCCGGGCCTCAGCTCCAGAGACAGGTCCTGGAGGAGAGAAAGAAATTGAAATTGAATGTGTTCATTCATACCCAGTTCATTTACTGAACAGAATACTGTAAACATAGATACCTTTAGCACAGGGGAATCTTCCCTGGTAGGGTAGCTAAACGTCACATTCTTAAACTGAACCAGTCCTTTAAGTGTCTGCGGGGCCAGGGAGCCTTCTTCTGGAACCTGGGGCTTTCGGTCAACATACTCAAAAATCTTCCGTGAGCCGCCAATCGCCCTCATGACCCTTGGGTAATTCGACATCACAGCCTGGGAGAAAGGGAGAAAAACAGCAAGAGCAAGTGAATGTTCAAATTTGCAACTCTATTTGCTTAATTGCTGTGATTTAAAGTGATCCTTCTGACCCCCATATTGCTGTGTTTAACAGAACGGCAGTCTCTTGTTAGCTAGGGCATGTACGTCTAAGTCTCTTTGCATTAGGCAACAGGGATTCAGCAAAAGATCGCTGGTGATACACTGAAATGTATACGATTAATCTATGGACTCACCTCCACAGCAGAGGAGAACTGGAGCTCGTAAAGCACAAAGGACACCAAGTCTCCACTGCTGACAGTTCCCCCTGTCACCAGACTCCCACCATAGTACAGTATGCTAACCTTCAGCAAGAGGCTAGACATCTAAGAATGAGACAGAGGGAGTGGATAATATTGCTATTAGATCCTGGTTCTTGCCTGAGAAGCTATAGCTCATAACAACATCCCAGGTATGTCTGCTCTAGTCAGACCTTACTTCAGGCACCATTATTATTTGACGTATAAACTGATTTGCATATTTTGTTCCCATTCATTGAATGTCTACAAGTGCAGCAGAGACTCACACTATTGGTCCAGGTGGAGGCTGCATAGGCCACTGCTTCCTCCTTATTCAAAGAGTAGGTCTTCTCTAGCCGTTTCTTGTAGCGCTCTGTCTCACCCTCCTCGTTGGCGAAGCTGCGTACTGTCTTCATGGAAGAGAAAGTCTCTGTGGCCACATCATTGGCTTCAGCTAGTGACTTTTGCACCTTTGCACCGAGATCCTGAAAAGAAAATGTCCGGTTCATTTGTGTACTGCTATTGTTAGTGACTTTGACTTGTAATATCAAGATGGTTTCAAACATGAAACTGCCACTCTCTGACTAGATTCATCATCATCTGACTACAGCCGTAGCACTACTCTCTCTATAGCCTGCTCCTCTCTTTTTGGAGCTGTTTAGCCTACTACTATTGTCATTTTCTTGCCATACATTGTGGCAAATAGGCAGACCAGGCTACTTCCGCTAGAATAGTTCAAAACGATATATATTCTGTACCTGGTACCACTTGCCGGATATCTTGGGTATGACCCAGATGATAGGAAGGCCCATCGCGGTGAAAAGCGACAGCTTCCAAGAGAGCTTGAGCATGAAGACGAAGAGGAAGGTGACACGCATGAAGTACCACATCAGCAGACTCAACTTTTCACTCAAAGACTCACTCATCTCATTGGTGTCTGTGGTGATGCGTGACACAAGGTCACCTGCAACAAAGGTCAGTTTAGATTAGCTTATTGGAAGAGGAAGGGTGGAAGATACAGCATATACAACATAAAGGCATCCTCTTTGGAGAAAATACTTTATGTTCTTTACAGAATCACAATATTCTGCACAGCGTAGCTTTGATATATCAAGATATTTTACACTTTAAAATATCTGGGGTAAATCCTTGGAACCTGTCATGTTCATCAGTCACCTATATACAAATATTTATAAACACCTTTTAAGAAGGTGGAGTACAGTGAGATGTCAGGTACCTGTCAGTGACTTGTCAAAGAAACCAATTTCCTGTTTCAGCACCGCCTGGAACACTTGGCTCTGGATGGAGGTGTGGATGCGACTCATGGTGATGTTGTAGATGAGATCGCACACAAACTCAGACACAGCACTGAATGGTAGCGAAGGGAAAATAATCCATTAAGAAATTATAAACGCCAAATAAAACAGTAGTCAAATGCATTGAGAATCATCCATAGGAAGACACAAGAGAGTGATTGTACTGTGCTGTCCTGGAAGTGTAAACATGGTTACCTCATAATTGTGATCAGTGACATGACTGTGATGGCGTACGTGAAAGCGTCCGGCTCTCCTTCATTCATGATCCAGTCTGTCATCCGGCCAGTGTAGTAGGGAATAGCCATCTCCCCAAGGGAAGAGATGACCACAAGGCTAAACACTGCACCAAACCGTATGATGTACGGCTTCATATAGGCTACCAGTTTCTCTAGAGAGGCCCCAGTCTTCTCCTTTGAAACTTCGGTGGGTTTGGTGAGAAAAGAGGGGACGTAACATGTCCAGTACAAGCACGCTACCACTGTTACAGAGTAGCTCTGAAGAAGCTGAAAAACAAGAGATTTTAGTCTGTTTGGGATTTCAATTAACTATTGAATAAAAACGAATTAATTCAAATATTTGTTTGTTTAAACAGTACCAGTCAAAAATGTATTTAGTTTTACTATTTATTACATACAATTGTTCCCCCTGCTGCAGAGAAGTTCATTAGATTTACCAGCCTTAGAAATTAGCAATTAACTGCACCTCAGAATGCTGCCTAAAATAAATGCTTCACAGATTACAAGTAAATGACACATTTGAATATTAACTGTTCAGAGGAGACTGCCTGAATCAGCGGCCCAATTACTGCTATGAAATCCCTACTGAAAGACACCAATAAGAGACTTGCTTGGGCCAAGACACACAAGAAATGGACATTACACTTTCTTGTTTGCTTGCACGATTCCATGTGTTACTTCATTGCTTTGATTTCTTCACTATTATTCACTTTATTTTTTCTGGAAAATAGAAAAAATAAAGAAGTCCCCTTGAATGAGTAGGTGTGTCCAAACCTTCGACTGTTACTATATATGTATATATAAACGGTATATTAACTTAGTTATAACAGAATGATGATGATTTTAGACTTAAAACTCACCCCCATCCAGGAGTGCCACCCCCACAGCTGCTCCAGGGTGGACTGACCACATGCCCAGAGAAGGCATATGTAGAGGGGGCAGTGGAAGCAGAGGACCCCGATGCTCTGGAGGCCCTCAAAGCTGCTCATCCATGGGTGACTTCCAGGAAATGCGATGGCAAGGAAAGAAAGGAGGCAGGCCCTGATCAGGCTTCCACCCCACAGGGTGATGAAGGGATGGGGGAGAAGCAGAGGGGAGAGCTGGGACAAGTGGACTGTCTGTACCACACACACATCCATACACAAGAAGAGAAGCGGAGAGAAGTTCATTTTAGGCATCCCAACCAGGGTCTGTAACAAGTTAAAAAGAGAGGGAGATAATAAATACCAGCAAGAGAAACATCTGCCTCCGTAGCTCCGTAGCAAATAATACCCTCATTCAAAATCTTAGAGATTATTTTGAAGAGGCCTGAGTAACCCATATGGAAAAAATATATCCACAGTTCTGTCGTAGCATATTATAGGGGAATAAAAAATGTTCAGTGCAAAATTTGTGAAGTTAAATAACATTTGTGATGCTGTATTTGCAACAAATAGCAGTTATACTGTACTCTAGAAATGTTTTGTTGTAAAAGTTCTTACAATATCCCAAGTGTGTGAAATGCGTGTCCAATTACAGAAAAATAACTAATACGGACAATTCAATAGTTGTTACAGAGCTTGTTTAACTTTCACTTTCAATATAAAAAAATGAAAGGTAGTTTTAGACCCGAGGAGGATGAATATAACGAAAATACTATTACTATAAAGCATGTAGTTTCATGCAATAGCCTTTTAATTCAATTGCTCAAATTATTAGAATTATTAATAATAATTTAAGAAAACGATATACTACTCACCATACAATCTGTTTAAAAAAAAATGTGAATATCTAGGAAATATCCTATTCAAATAGATGGACCTACGTACTAACTTGAACCGGGTCCCTCATAATAAAGATCAACGCATCCATAAATTTTATTTTTTTCCAGTTGAAGATTATAACACCGGTTAAGACCCGATAAGACCCCACGTCTGTGTAGCTCGGTGTAGCTGGTTTGTTATCAAACAAAACCGAAAGTGCAGACCGGTTGCAGAGCTGGAAAGTACCTTTCGATCCGCCTTCTCTTTTCTTGACATTTATATCGACCATGGACTGTAAAATCGACGTACACCGAGACGGTTTAACCTTCTCAAATTTTGTTCTGCAGGATAGTGGAAGTGGAATAAGGGGCAACGTTTTTGTTTATGACAATCAAATATTCTAATGAGACGTCTTGGCACTTCTGCTCTTGCATATTTGTTTAAACACTGCGTGGTCAGGCAAATTTGCGAACAGCTAAACTTAGGTTTCACTAGTGACTTCACGTAGGCTTGTTTAAGATTAGCGTCGTGCAGGCAACATTAGAGATTCCGTAGCAACAATAAGACTTCCGGTTTAAGGATTTTGCCTTCAAAATAGAATTAAGACAAAAAACGCGATTTTAATAAAATAAAAATAATCACTTTCCTTAGTGTATATTGTAAAAAATATTGATGATACAATACATTCACTGCGGCATATAGAATAGTATTTTTTTTATTGAGCAATATATATTTCATATCCACTAAATTCCATTGTGGCCAATGGTATGGGCAGAGTAAAAAGCCAGCAACAATTGTAAATACACAGTGCCCCTTGATTTCTTTGCATATTATCACGGTCTAGACCCTCCTGAACATTTCCTAGAATACATTCACTGCAGCATTTAGACATTTTTTTTTTATTGAGCAATATGTATTTCATATCCACAGAATTCCATTGTGGCCACTAAGATGGGTGGAGCAAAAAGCCAGCAACAATTGCAAATACACAGTGCCCCTTGATTTCTTTGCAGATATTTACTCAGTAGTCTCTCCTGAACATTTCCTACAATACATTCACCGCGGCATATAGAATAGTATTTTTTTTATTGAGCCATATGTATTTCATATCCACTGAATTCCATTGTGGCCAATGGTATGGGTGTAGTAAGAAGCCAGCAACAATTGCAAATACACAGTGCCCCTTGATTTCTTTGCATATTATCACTTTATAGACTCTCCTGAACATTTCCTACAATACATTCACCGCGGCATATAGAATAGTATTTTTTTTATTGAGCAATATATATTTCATATCCACAAAATTCCATTGTGGCCAATGGTATGGGCGGAGTAAAAAGCCAGCAACAATTGCAAATACACAGTGCCCCTTGATTTCTTTGCATATTATCATAGTCTAGGCCCTCATGAACATTTCCTACAATACATTCACTGCGGCATATAGACATTTTTTTTTTTATTGAGCAATATATATTTAATATCCACAGAATTCCACTGTGGCCAATGGTATGGGCGGAGTAAAAAGCCAGCAACAATTGCAAATACGCAGTGCCCCTTGATTTCTTTGCATATTATCACAGTCTAGACTCTCCTGAACATTCCCTACAATACATTCACTGTGGCAAATAGAATAGTATTTTCTCTATAGGGCAATATGTATTTCATATCCATTGAGAGACATTGTGGAAAAATATTGTGTTGCTAGATGTAGCACACCATTACCGATCATTTGACAGGTTTGTATTACTTTACACACTCTCCTGAGCAGTTCCTACGTTGCTTTCTCTGTGGAATATTCAATAGTTTATGAGCAGTGAAGCAATATTTATTCCATAGTCATTGGCATTTTCTGAATTTTGCCCCTGGAACGGGGTTTAATACCCACTTTTTATTGAATTTACTCTTTAATATGGTCAAACATGAATTGTTTTCTATGTTTTGAGAGGAAAATGTTCTTAAACAATTAATAAACTCTATTTATGTCAGTTTTCAAGTAATATTTTGGTCTCTTTTATTTTGAAAAAATCCTTATTTTCGTGAGCCGAAAGTGATTTTTTAATGTTGCTCACAAGTCGCTGATTTGCTTAAGAACTAAGAACAGACTAAGATTTCGTTTTCCGAATGCACTAGAAATATGCAACATGCGTGCAAAATAATTTTCTTCCTATATTATGAGGAGCCTATCTTTTCAGACAATGTTTTGACAGCAGTTTTTTTCTTAACAGTTGGCTATGCGGTATATAACTAATGCATAAGTTGCTCCTGTTCAGCAATCATTAGTTATTATTATTCCGTCAAAAAAGTTTTTTTTGCAAATTATCGTGAGATAAAATAGCTTAAAGGTGCCCAAATTTTTTTACAATTCTGTGCCATTATAACTCGATAGATAAACCTTTATATTTCAATATACCTCTCGCAGTTGTATAAGTTAATAAATGAATGGACATATCAATTGGTAAATTAATAAATGTGTGCATAAAGAAATGTACGCAATAATACACACAGTAGATACATCATTATTTAAAATCAAACGATTTCAATTATTTATTCATGTTTTTTCATATTTATTAATGTGTTCCTACAATGTGATAATGAGGACATTTTCCCAAATCTGTGTAATTTTGCATAAATAATTAACAGCATCGGTGACAATTTTCAGGTCTCTTCACAGACGTTCACAATTGAGTTCAAGTCCTGGCTTTGGCTGGGCCACTGAAGGACATTAACAGACATGTATGTCATTGCCATGTGAAAGACGAACCTCCCCTAACCCCCGTCTGAGGTTCAGTGTGTCTGGATCACGGTTTCTTTAAGGAGCTCTATGTATATTTATCTGTTCGTGGCCAAGCCCCTTTTTGCCCGGTTACATACAATTGTTTGGACGGCAAAACCTAGGAAGTGTGTTGGTGGTTCTTAACTTCCAGTTATCAATGATAGAGCCCATTGTTATGTACTGCAAACTTTCAATGCAACAGCAGTTTTCCCAGATGACACAATTTAGGAGAATGTGCTTCTTGTAAAAAAATATTTCTAATTTCCAGTGGATAATTTACTTTTTAAGACAACCTGAGAGCATGCATGCAACACCCTCTATTCCCCACTGTCTCCTCTGTTATGGACTGTTATGGACTGTTATGGACTTCTATGGACTGTTATGGACTGTTATGGACTGTTATGGACTGCTCACCATTGCATAAACCAGATACTGCTGATGGGGACCAGGCATTGAGCTGCCACTGAACTCTGAAACCCTCTCCCCAACCCCTTGAAAGCCAGACTCCCTCAGCACAAAAGGTCTAGCTTCTAATAGTTTTGTCTTATTTCTGTTTGCCTTTTATATTCTGTACAGCATCATTGGGTGTGCTTTTAATTCCATCTATTACTATTATAACAATTAAGCTAAACCTGTAATATGGGCCTGCTCATAAAGAATCTCGGGAGAAGGGGTCATCTACAATCAGTTTTGTGTTTTTGATCATGATGAATGAGAACGCGTGAACAGATGGGAACTGATCCTACACTCAAAGCCTTTATGAACACAGAACCTGGTTCATTTTAAACCATCACACATTTGAGCTGTTCCATGTACATCCTGAGCATTATAAACAGTAGAATAACAGACACACACAAACACACACACACATCCCGCTCCTATTCTTTTCCAACAGTGGCAGGAAGTTGCCGAATATCCGCAGTGCTTCTGAAAAAGGCTGAAAAGGCTAAGTGGTGTCGGGGGGTAGCAGCACTGGAGATGAGGGTGTACTGATTTAGACTGCTCACACAGTCCTGTTGATCGTGGGCACATTCAGGAACACTGAGAGACAACAAGCTCCCCAGGAGAAACCCAGAGATTTTCCCCACAGTCAGACTAAAGCGTTGGACCTAGGAAGTGCCTTGGTACCGTTAGGAGGACGGTGAGAAAGCCATAGACCTGACCCCCATCCTCCTGTCTGGGATCTGGTTCCATTATGCTGGTACTGTGGACGGCTGTTCTGTTGGGTTTGAACAGTTGGTGTCGAGGTGAGTCCTTCCAGATATTCCCATGGTGATGTTATGATCCTTGTGAAAGTGAGACAAATCAGATAAATGACTAAGGAGAGGACTGTCCCAGCACCAGAACTGTGTCACTATCCAATGTGTTGATATCTGTTTCATAGACTTCTGAAGATATGTGAATAGTTTGTCATAGAGCCTCCATGTCATTC
Source organism: Esox niger (assembly GCA_016801105.1). Taxonomy (NCBI): domain Eukaryota; kingdom Metazoa; phylum Chordata; class Actinopteri; order Esociformes; family Esocidae; genus Esox; species Esox niger. The sequence goes on along the minus strand of JACXGJ010000002.1, from coordinate 189,196 downwards.
TGTATTCATGTCCTATTAAATTCTTAATTTCACATACAAATGTTTTCAGTTTCCTAACGAGATGCCGCTTGAATGTGTCCCTCGTATGATTTCACCATCAAATATGGTACAGCAATTTTGATTTTCCAACCCTGTAGAGTCCATCATATGTCTAATGCCAAACTCATCATTGTTACTCTCCCTGTGTTATGATTGAATAGTTTCTCACACCTGTCAAGCCACTCCATTGTCCCAATCCATCAAATTCCCCATCACCACGGTGATGACCTCCAACCTTCATCCAGTCAAAACCCACTTACCCATTTCCTGTAGCTATTTGCCTCCCCTGGAAACTTCCTGTTTGTGTCAGGCCTCCTATTTCCCGTTTCCCAAATGCTTAATGCCAACGCCACACCTTTCAGAGGCAGTCTGGTTGGCATGGCGCCAGGCATTGTTAACAGTGAACAGAGGGTGGTGATTGAGCCACGTAGACCTCTACAATGCATGGTGGGCACTGGCGTAGCGTGGTGACACTGGCGTAGCGTGGTGACACTGGGCTGGGGTGCAAGCTGTCCTTCTCCCCAGGACAAAATAATTACTATGTTGTATGTACGCATGTACACACGTTCCTGGCGTAGAATAACCTCATAGCCGACATCTGACTGTGTTAACCACATAGAAAAACACAATATAAAATAGAAATACGAAAATATTTGTATTAAAGAAGCCGAGCACGGCCCCCCACCCACCGCACCCCGAATTCAGTGAATCATTTGGCAATTCAGAGGATGCTTTAAGTGACTCAGTTTGAGTTAGTGAATTAGGTTTAAGTGGGACTCTAACCTGTGCGTGTGTTTTGTGCGTGACTCCTATCCAAACAACAGCATCTCCTGGTGGTGATGCGTGGGCCCTGTGTCCCGACAGACTCTGTAAGGCCAAGTTCAGAAACGGGATATGTGATGAGGAATGCACTGAGCCAGAGTGTCTGAAAGACGGCTTTGACTGTCTGAGGGACAGAGGACATTGCAAGTAAGACACTGTAGCAACAGGGAGACCTGGGCTGCATTTCATTCTATAATGATCCCTCACCCCTTGTTCCCTCGCACCTTGATCCCTCACCCCTTGCCCCCTCACCCCTTGTCCCCTCACCCCTTGGTCCCTCACCCCTCGGTCCCTCACCCCTCGGTCCCTCACCCCTTGTCCCCTCACCCCTTGGTCCCTCACCCCTTGGTCCCTCACCCCTTGTCCCCTCACCCCTTGGTCCCTCGCCCCTTTTCTCTCCTGTTATTGAACATTAGGACTATGTGACAGCATAGTGACTTACTCTTACCCATTAGTCTCATATTGATAGGAAGTGGTGTGAAGTGGTGTGAAGTCATGTGTAGCTCACTTGGTAACAGCATGGCAATTGTTCTGCCAGTGTTTTGGCTTAAATTTATACAAGGAAACTCACTCCTGCAAGTGACTGGATAAGAACAATATACATGAGGGCAGTGATGAGAGAACATGTTCCTGAAATGAACCCACTTCCATTCAACATGCATTCATCCAGATGTTTAACTTGCCCCTGTTCTCTGCGTGCCTCCATCCACCCCACCCACTCAGTTCAGGCCACATCCACTACTGCCGAGACCACTACGCCAACTTACACTGTGACCAGGGCTGTGACAGCGCTGCCTGCGGCTGGGACGGCGGTGATTGTCACAGTCACCACAGCCCTCTGTGGGCTAAGGGCACCCTGCTCCTCCACAACCGCGTCCCCCTGCAACATGGAACGTTCCTCAACAGTTCCCTTCTCTGGGCCCTTAGCACCCTCCTCCAGACGCCCCTCAAACTGCGGGGCGCGGCGTCTCTCGACCACAGCAAGGACCTCTTTGCCTTTAATCCTCAGCAGCTTGAAAACCTGCTGTCTCAGTCTCCTTCGGCAGACTCATATGGGTAACTATGAACGGATCACCAGCTTCCCCAAAAGTTCTCCTTTAACCTATTCTCCCTTGTCAACATGGATGTTCTCTCCCCATTGCTCTTGGCCAGCTCACTGCTGTTCCTGCAAGTGGACAACCGGCCGTGCTCCCGCCTCCCCTCTACCTGTTTCCCGTCTGCCATTGAAGCAGCTCACTTCCTGCGGGCTGCGACGTCGTCGGGTCGTACGTCGGTCCCCTCTCACCCAGAGCTGAATGCCATTATAAGCCTGAGAGGGGTCAAGGAAGAAATAGGAAAGCGAGAGGACCAAGATGAGACTATTGGTATGTGTCCCGTTGCACGAGTGTATGTGTTTGGGTGTGTGGTGCCTGGATGCACGCTTGCGTGTGTGTGTGTGTGTGTGTGTGTGTGTGTAAATGGGAGTACCGCCCATAAACACTCTAGAGGCATCCATCATGGACATCACCATTGAAGTCAACCACTTTTTTTACCTAGTCAACTTCATTGGCTTCATTGGCCCCCCAGATGACCGGGGTGGTTGTGTCATTACAACTTGCTTATCTGACCCACTTCATCGGAAGGCCTCCGCCAATTACACTGAAATATGAATTACACTTTAACATATAGAGGGCCTCCATGGCTCTGCCCAAGATCTCACAGATGCTGAAATGGGAAAGATATACTGGATACACTCTTACCCTCTTGTCCATTTGCAGATGCTACACCTCCATGGCTTTTGGCCTTGATCGGCGTCGCAACGGGCCTGGTACTAGCTTTGGTCTTTGTGATCATCTTTGTGATCAGAAGGGTGAGGGGGCGAGGAGCAGAGAGGGAGGGAATGGGAGGAGAGAGGATTGGACACAGGTCCGTTGTCGCTGACAACGAAAGAAGAGCCAGTGGGGCCAAAGCTTGGGCTCAGGACACACCCCACCGAGAGCATAGAGGCGTGACGGGGAGGGAGAAAGACAGGAACGGGTTGAGGAAGAAGAAAAAAGCAAAGGAGGCAGAGAAGAAGAGACGCAGAGAGCCACTGGGGGAGGACGCCATTCGTCTACGGTGAGTGAAGATGAATTTTTATGGGTCAGAATGGGTAGAGGATATTTCATCTGTTAAATCAACCATGCTGTAATTACAGATACCAATATGCTTCAGGGTGATGGATTTCACTATCCATTTATTTTACATTCTTGTTACATTTAGTCAATTTTTCTCCACAATTTCGTGTTTAAATTGTGGTTAAGGCCCTGCTTAATTGAAGCAACTCCCAGCGGACTTGGGAAAGGCATTGAGATGTCTTCTGAAGCACATCCGGCACCATTCTGGTTCTTATCGCACTGCTTGCCAAACCAGGATTCTAGACTGGAATCCTTACTCGCCAGAAGGAACATACTCTCTGGCCTTCTACATACCTCGATTAAGCTCAAAGGCACCAAAAGTGGCCACAAAGAGTTGTTAGAGCGTGACGAGGCTAGGCAACCATATTCTATTACAAACCCTCTAAAACTGGCCATTTGCACTGCTTTTCCACCAGAGCCCTAAGCTAATGGACCCCTAAGCTAATGGACCCCTAGGCTAGTGGATCCCTAAAATAATCCGGAAGTAGGATATCTCATATCACAAGCTTAATAAAGGTTTTCAGACATTTCCATTTATGATTTTAGACCCCTCAAAAAAGACATGGATATTGGAAGTGACACTGACTTTACCCAGAGTTCCATGGAGGACATCAACAGGTCCATCTGTGACCACCGAACCCAGGAGCAGAAGCACTGGGGCAGCCCTCCGAGCAACCCACAGACGCCCATACAACGTAAGATTACTTCCTGATCGTGGTTCATTCAATGTACACTCTTATCAAATCGTATTCAGAAATTCCCTACATTCATTCCATGGGCAGAGAACAACTGCTCACAATACACGGACTGAACAAAATAACTAAGCGTAACTACATTGACTTTCAGCTCTACTTTTAGCTCCCCCTAGAGGATGGGAGAGAAATGCTGTCCCATCACCACATCACAGAACAGCCAATCAAGTAAGTTCCATAATCAATCAGAGTACCGTGTCATATTTTAGTGTTTCGATATGTTGTGATCGTTGTAGATTAAGCTTCTTACAACAGTTTTTGATTACACTGAGCAGCCCGCTCCGGTTCAGTGGTGTGGTCCAGATGGATCGGTGGTCCTGATTCGTGCGGTCCGGAGTGGGCTTGATCGTGTGGTCCTGGAGCTTCTAAGAGCAGGGGTGCCAGTCAACAACACAGACCACACTGGTATTGGTTTGCTCACACAACAATCAGAAAAACCTCATTCAGGCAATATGGTTAACCAAGGAAACTAAACTTACCTGACAGCTTAAGGAGAGTTCTATTGTGCGAATGTATATCAAAACTCAATATTGCATGACACAAATGTAACAGTTATGTAGCTTGCATAGGTGTCATAACAAGCTTATAAACACACTGCCTCACTGACATATTGCTATATTCTATTTCAATGAGGGGATTAGTAACCAGTGTAACTTACCTCATCTTTCTCTGGTCCTCCCCATGTCACGTCCCTTTTTGTGCCCCCTTCTCTTCTGTTCTGGTAAACTCCCCCTGACTCCCACCTCCCTCCTACTCCTCTCTCCAGCACCACTGCTGCCCCCCTCTGAAACAGAGACAGATGTTGATGTGCCATAGTGGCTATGCAGTGTGGATGTACCATATTAACCTCCTTTGCTTATCTCTCTATCCACATCTATTGCTTTGTCTCACTCTCTCTCTGTCGCTTTGTCCCCTTTTGTCTCCTGGGCTGATTCACTGGTCCCTCACCATACTTTGCACTGTTATTTCCTTTTTCTAAATGACCCTCTCTTGCCTTTGGCTCTTGACCCTCTGGGCTTGACTGTGTAATGTTTGTTCACTGGCTGACTTACTCCCCTCTCTTCCTGTACCAAACTCCCTCCTTATTTCCCTCACCTCCCTCCACTTTAAATGCACTCTCTCTCCCAGGACGATCAGCCCTTCACTGGGCATGCTCAGTAAACCACCTCTCCTTGACAAGAACGCTCATTCGCTATGGTGCCATAGTGGACCTGCAGGATAATAAGGTATCAAAAATGGCAAGCAGGACACTCTGCATTTCTGATTCTCCAAACACTTGTTTCTGGAAACGTACAATTCGAAATGCAAACTTGGTTCTTGGGTAGGCCACTCCTGTTTTATCATATAGCATATAGACCACTCCCATTCTCTGACAGGGTGAAACCGCTCTGTTCCTCTCGGCCCTCCATGGATGCTACGACACCGCAAGGTTCCTGCTCCTTAACGGGGCCAATCAGGATCTTCCTGATCGCAGGGGGCGCCGGGCAATACATGTTGCTCAAGAAAGCATGCATCATCAGGTCGTGGAGCTCCTGTTGGCCCACAGGGCTCATAGGGGCCCTATCCATTTGGAACAAGCCAGTGACATGTTGTGGGATGAGCGTGCCCTGTTGTATGGCCAATGTGTGAACTCCCCTGGACTCCCTGGTAGAAGTGCCTCCTTCTCTGGGACTGTAGGCCATCGGGATTTGGCTTCACCTACGCAAAGGTAGTCTTGACATGGGCTCAGCACACACCAAAACATTTGCCGTACATCTACTCACAACATCGTTTAAGAATTTCACAGACCTTAAAGGTACATTCATCAATGCCTACTCTTATTGTTTCCCTCTTCTTTTGACAGTGATTGGTCAATGGGCAGAGTGCAGTGTCCTTCGCCCCAGAACTGGCGGCCACAGGTCAACCAATCAGTGACTGCGTTGGTCACCCCAAGAATCATGGGCCGTTCCCCGAGGCCAATCAGTACTCTGCAGGAAGTTACCTCAGAGGACGAAGACCGTGAACGGACCCACGAAGTCCCAAGAGCAGTGACACCGCACTTCCTGTTACCCCAGCCTGCTCCTCGACAGCGGTCCTTTTCTTGCACCCAGAATGCACTGCAGCGCCGCACTAGTGCACACCAGCCCGAACCAACTTATGTTGCTTTATCAGAGAAAATATCCAATGAGCCCGTAGACAGAGTGATCGTAGCCTTTCCTACAGAAGTTACCACACAAACAGAACGCAGATCAATAGTCAACAACAGCCCTGATAATCCCATCAGGGCTGAGCCAGAGATTGAGGCAGTAAACACCAAAAACGGAATCCAGAAAACCAGAGGTGAGAAACTAAATAACGTGGCTCATTCTAACCAAACAGCCTTATAAAGAGTTTTGTAAGAAATCATGATCAAGATGCCTTTTTTGCAAGTTTTGCCCCAGAACTCCAGTCAAGGACAGTATACATTTCCAGTAATAGGCCAATTGCCCCTTCATAACTGACACATGACTTATAGTCAGTTAAAGTCTGTAAATGAATTTAATGTACATATCTATAAAAATAAACTATGCAATTACTCATGTACGATTCATGCCTTGCTGCAGCATAATTGTGCATATATTTTGTTCACTGATATCAAAACCAACCATTCACTTTCAGACAGAACAACTGACTGTGAATACAGAGTCTTTATTGTAAAAGAGGTAGGGAGAATACAGGTTTTCCACTGTACAGAAAGACAGTACTGTTGCTCATTCAAACCGTTAATATATCCAGATCAAACACGCACACACAGGCATACCAGTAGAAAAAAGAGAAAACAAACACACAAAATCTTTGGATTTTTCTCTATTGCCCCCACATCTTCTAAATGCATCTCTATCTGAGGTTTAAACAAATATTTTGAGTTGTAATAACAGCAATAATAATATAGCTAGTGGAATAAAACAATGTTAATGCAATTTCCCAACTCTCCCCACCCTCATACCACAGTAACATATAAAGTAGTGGAAAACAACCCATGATCCCAGTACTAAACCACCAGCCCACCTTCTCTCACACACTCACACACACAAAAGTGCACACAAATACACACAAAGTCACACTTTCAGCTCATACAAACGTAATAATGAACAATATATTGGACTCTAAGAGAAAGAAAAGACAAACAAAAACTGAAACCAAGTGGGTAGAGTGAAATCATTCTATCTGTCTTTTTCTGTTGTCAACCATTCATTACATTGACCCATCAGTCAGAGTCCCTTGACTGGTCGCTTCCTGGGGAAGTGGCAGAAGGAGGCGTGTTTTGTCCTTGCCAGTGCCCATTAGTCTGCAGGAGAAAACAACACACAGTGACTTGTATGTCGCGTTAGACAGCAGTAACACCTCACCACTCCAGCACAACTCTGAGATCGCTGTCGAAGAGCCCGATGTTTCCTTTCACATTAACATTTTTCTTAAGAGATAAAACAAAGATACATTAATGACACAATAGGACAAGAGTAACAGGGAAGTTCCATACTTGTGCTCCCATGTAGACGGGCTGCTCTCCGTTCATTGGTGGGACACCCAAGAAAAGATCCGGTCCAGAGAGAGAGTAGCCCCCCGACCCTGTACAGGCAAAGAGAGAAGTCGTCTTTATTAGGGGCTTTTAATAGGGACTATTAGTGCTGCCCAGCCAAATCCTAGAGTCTTGCTAAGGAAGAACAAACTGATCAAAGACTAGGCTTCAGAAACATGCTTGTTTTAACACATATACATCAACACACCCTCCATTTATATTACCAATCAGACCTAAATGTGGATGACTTAACTTGGCCGCATCCATGCGGGACCTACCTGTGGAGTTAGGTGTGTGCGTTGAGTCCTCATTCTGTGTTGCCCCTATGGCGGTCTTCATGGCGTAGATGTTGGCCTCTTCTTGGAACTTCCCAATGTTCTTCTTGTAGCGGATTCTCTTGTTGCCAAACCAGTTGCACACCTGTCCACGTAAGGAGCTGGTAAGCATGCTACTTCACCGCCGTAAAGTCAGCTGTGTCTATGCAAATGTACAGTATACAGCACGAAACAACCCAGTGCTTGACTCAGGATGAAAAGTATTTTTCCAAATCGATTGGTGTGTCTTTGTGGCCCAATAAAAAGTAAATAGAATGTCGTTGTGCTTTATATCAAGATTCTTAACCCCCCCAAGTAGAAAGCTTTACTGCTATGACAGTGCATAAAAAGCATTGGTCCGTTCATCTGGAAAGGTGCTGGTGGTCAAGGCTTTTTTATCCTAGTGTGAATCCCATCTAAGCTTTTCAAGGGCCTGACCTATAGGGTTAGCTGATGTTTAGGCTACAATGTGGGGAGTAGGGCTCAGGCAGAGGCCTGCACATACTGGATCTCTCCTGGTGGATGTTTGGCCTCTCTGGACATAAAATTGTGCATAATTATAGTTAACTACTCGTCTTGATAACATAACGACCATTAACTTTACAACATAATTATTCCTTTGTTGGGTGTCTTGCCAAAGGAGGCCTAGACAGAACAGGTTTTGTGATTTGCACTCTCAATAGACATAGCAACAGACCAAAAGTATTGGTCATGCTCAAAATCTATTAATGTACCCATAATTACCTCAGAGTTCATGGTCCAATGATTCTCATATGAACTATATATAAGGTCAAAAGGACAGTGGGCTTTCTCTTTTACCATAAAAAGAGGCAATTCTATGGGTGGTTCTGTAATGAATGTCTACGTGAGAATCCATTGAGTATTATCAAGGAATTATGTTCCTCTCAAAGCTGAGATAGAAGAGCATATTTTGTGGTTCTTATTTCAACAACACTGAGATAACAGTTCATCACGCTATAACATCATTGTTAATTCAATGAGTAATGAGGGATCAAATGGATAAGGCTACAGTCATGTGGAAAATTACATTCAACCCCTGGAAAGTTGTCTTTTTTGGTACATATTTGGACACAATGTATTTCTGAGGTAAACGGCATTGAGGCCAAACAACTCCACCTTTGTCACATCTATCCAGAGTGCCAGTCCCAGTAGTTGTCCCAGTAGATTTTGTGTTTGCCGAGGTGTTGTCTGGCAAACTTCAGTGTTGATTTTCAGATATTCACTTCCTGATCTCTCTTGTAGGCAAGGTCTGTGCAGTCTCTGGCAGCAGACTCATCCACTCTAACTTTGGCAGTGAGGGGCTTGTAGCTCCCTTGATTTTACCCTGGGGTTCTTAGAGACTTCTGTGAGCATCTTTCAGAATTTCGAGGGATGACCTGTTCTATGTAGATTCCAATTTGTCTGGAATTTTCTCCATTTGTAGATGATCTGGTTGGACAATGGGCATCAATAATCTTTCTTCACACAGCACCGGAAGGGTATTTGTATCGTGGAATGATGTGTTACCACACATTCGCACAGTTAAGCCCAAACCAGATCAAATATTGAACTTTACAGAAGGCTGGAGCCTCCCATGTTCCTGAAGTTAGGATTTTCTAATGATCTGCGTCTGTTTTGGGGCACCTTATTAAACTTTTAGCCATTTTAAGTGATGGTAAATGTAAGAGTGTACTAACAAATATTTTTATTGCATTAAATGTTTCATTAGAAGTTTATTTAGTTTTATTAAATTAGGTTACCTTTATCGATGTGTTTGGAATTTAGCATGTGTGTCACAATTTGCACAAGCAAATACAGGAAGGCATTTTAGTCACTTGGCAGATGCTCCTGTTTAAGGCAACTTACAAGAGTCATTTGGGAGGCTCGGCGCCATGCTTAAAGGTCTACCTTATCGAATCTGGGCTTAAAAACACCCTCCAATAGGCTATCTACCGCCCATTTTCCATTGCTATTCATTGCAGACCATGCCTTCATTCTGCTTTGATCAATCTTTTTTTCCCCCCACTGTGTGTGAAAATGGGCAGATGATCAGTTAGGATACTTATTTTATGAAGGACCAGGTAGCCTAGGCATTTCTTAAAAAAGAAGATGTGAAAATAAAACATCTCAGACAGTTGTAGACAGGTCATGCACTCAGATTACCTGAGAGACTGTGATGCTGCATTGTTTGGCTAGTTCTTCTTTGGCCTCTTCACTTGGATAGGGGTTGGAGAGGTGGGAGTAAAAATATTCATTCAGGACTTCTGTCGCCTGCTTGCTGAAATTACGTCTCTTGCGCCTGAAAGGACAAGGCGAGAGCCATGAGAATGGGCACTACCCAGGCACACGTGCACATGAAGCAATGCAGTTGTACACAAGTTGCTAACGGCACTGTAATAACATGTTTTTGCACTGTACATAAGATGGGTAAGACAAATCTATGTATATTTATTTGTATTTTATGCATTCATAAAAATACAGTGTCAGTGCAGTCACTGTAATGGCAGAATGAGTGGTCTAGGATTTACGCTGACCTGGCGTCAAGGAAACGGGACCTCAGAATCATGACGGCCTCGCAGGTGCTCTGCTTGAGCTGTGTTTGGATGGAGCTGAACTTGCGGTGAATGATGGCCACCATGCGCTCAATCTCACGTGGCGACACAGGCCGCGTACGTGACTGCTCCCTCAGCAGGTTCATCACATGGGTAGTGAACTCACTACACGCCTAAACAGAGGGGTGGGGTTGTAGATGGAGACACGAGAGTGAATTGGACTCAAGTTCTGTAATTCTATAGCCAGACGACATTGCTGATATCTGTAAAATACTATATCCTCTCTTCATTCATGTGATTATGAGATAAAGGTGTACATTTTTGTGTCTCTCTCCGCCTCAAAAATGTATTCAAAAATACCTGTTCATATTTCTCCATCTCAGTGTGATAAATGTTCCGAATCTGGCTCAACTTGCTTTTGTAGTCTGAGTGCTCCAGTGAGCTGTCCGGCGACATCCCTCCAGAGCTGGTTGCTGCGGACACAGCCGCTGCTGCACCGCCACCTTTCTCTGGGCCTGCCACTCCCTCTGCCAGCAGCATGTTGTCTAATCGCACCAGCTGTGGGTCTTGGGGTTCCTCCTCATGAGCATTTCTCATTGACAAGCCTATGACAATTGAGAGTTGCGTCAATCTGATTGCTGAACAGGTTTTTGAAAATCTATAAACTTTACTAAATTTGGGAAAGTTCACTGGTTGGAGGATTACAATGTATTAAAACCCTTTTAAATGAATATGTTCTTGCTCTTTGAGGTAAAGCTAGATTCATGCAGAAGACAAATGGAATAATCATCTACCTGTAAAAATAGAATTAACACGTTTGTTGATATATTCTTGAAATTAAGTTTCTAAACTCAATCAACATAAACTGTATTGATCAATGTGATGTTGATGCAGCTATCAACTTCCTAATTAGAGATGGTTAGTGAATTACTTTTCCACTACAGTAATACCTACAAGTTTTAAATAAAACTAACAAACCGTTTCAGAAATTAACGTACCTGTTTTCTCCTTGATTTCGCACAAGACGCTGAACAATGCTGGTTTCATTCGATGGCAATTCAATGCGTGTTTTCTGACGATTAAAAAAATATATTTTATTTTAGCCAGGTAGCTAACTTTATTTAGCAAGTCCCCTTTATCAGTAAACAGCTGGTCATATTTGTTTAACTAAATTGCTGTTTTTCGCACGTTTAGTGATACTGCTTACGTTAACGTTAGCTTCGTAGGTACATAAAAAAAATATATAACATATGTTCATTACATTTTGACAGTTCTCTAGCATTTTGCCATGCTTAACTTTAGCTACTTGATGTTATGGGTCGCTAGCAGCAATTTCAATAGGTCACATTAGCTTACATTTTATTGTTTATATATTCGTAATTACAACAACATTTAACATGAAAGGGACAATGTCAGTATTATAGACACGTATTTGATGGACTATACAATATAAACAATATTTCCATAGGGACGTACACGTAACCGACAAGCTCGCTAGCTAGATAAGAAACATAAATAAAGCCATTAGCTACACAAAGTTAGCTTAGTTAGCTAACTGCACAGCTAGTTAGTATCCACCCTATTTAGCCAGAAAACTCTTGCCTTTTCCCTCAAATAAAGCAAAGATAAACAAGCATGTAAATTGGATCAACAGAAAAGAACACATCAAGAAACAAAGCCAGGTAGCTGCTGACTTAACGCTACTCACTAGCTAGCTAATTAGTAATGTTGGCCACATAAAGGATACTGTAGGTAGTCAACAATTCATTGTTCTTGTAGAACTTAGCCGAACGTTCGCTAGGTAGCTAGCTAATAACACATTAGCGTGCTAGCTAGCTACCTAATTGTAAACTTCAAAGTTAAAAAACAAAACTTCTGAAAGCTTTTAGTCTTAGTCATTAAACCAACTTTGGCAGTTGGTGTAGTTAAATATTACGTTACTGTAGATTAGGAAATAGTTATTGTACTAACTTTGCTTGTGCTTCGTCCAAACTTTGGTCGGTGATGGTCATAATTTGTTGTAATATGTCACCAATGTCTCTGCGGTTTTCATGTCCATTTTCTGCGCCTTCGTGGCCCGAGTCTCCGTCGGAGCGGTGGTGGGAAGATGGGTGAACCGAATTTAGTGGATGAATACCGGGGTGAGAGTTCAGGCCAAGGCCCCGGCCGTTAGAAGGCCCGTTGCCCGTGAGAGGCTGCTGCTGTAACATCCTGAGCGGCACACAGTGGCGGCGACTAATCACTACCACCGTTCAAAACTCTAACATAACACACAATGCAGGCCTGCAGCCTATGGACAGCAGAGTCCCCTAGCGATTGAGAAAAGATCTATAACAAGAATGTCCACAATATTTTATTTGTAAGTCAGAAAGTCTATCTAATACTGTACTAGCAAGGGATATTCGTGCTAAGCACATTCAACTCGTTCTCGAGAACGAGATGAGTATGCTCAGCAAGAGATATTCATAGCAATGACTTCTGCTTGATCTATTACAGTAGATGGCAATACGTGTGTGCATGTGTGGTTGTGAAAGAGTTGGATAATGCTTCAGCTTCAAAATGAGGTCAAAGGTCTTTCCTGTGAACAGTACATTTATGCTTCATATATATACAATATTTTGATATTTCCCATATGTATAGTGACGAATATGTTTCAGAATCTGAATCAGCTTTATTCGCCAAGTATGTGTGCACATACAAGGAATTTGACTCTGGATTATAAAGACTCACCATGTGCTTACTCACAAAAGACTTAAACAAAGGACACTCAACAAGAGTCACCAACTGCAATATGCAGTAAACATAAATACACAAAATAAGACTGGTGGGACAGTAATACAATTAGCAGGGTATAAAGGGTGATGGAAATAAATATTATTGTGCAGATATTATTATTTACATAATAACAGTGGATGTATATATATATATATATATATATATATATATATATATATATATATATATATATATATATAAGAACAGCCAAGGCACCATGATGAACAGCAAAACCTTTTTTTAACAATATAATACTTCTCCTTCAGCTGCAAAATCAACAGGAAGTGTGCCAAACCACAGCAGTGTCAGAATAACAGTGCCTGTTTCAACACGTTGCTGTTTTTGTCTGTATGCTTGCTGCAAATGCAATAAGAGCAGAACAAAACTTCTGACTTCTGATACTAATTTTAAATACATTCCTCTGGCTTTGTTAATAAAGAAAACTATTTAATGACATTGCACCGTTACACTTTAAAGAGTAATATTTCATAAAGCCATGACATGGAGATAAGGGCCAAATAAACAGGGGTGGGTTGGGGTAAGAGGAACAGGAAGAGACCAAGACTAAAAGGCAGACAGAGACAGAGATAGAGAGAGAATTCATAACTTTGACATGTAAAGGATAACTAATAGCTGTTATTTCTCACACAGAAAACGGAATCAGCGATGCCAAACCTATTCAATGTGGACACTAGAAGATGATGCTTATCAGAAACTGAGCTACAGGAATACACAAGTAAGAAATACTTATTACACTTGAGAGAGTGGGTGTTAAGGTAAACGCTGGAAGGCAGGCAAGTACAATCCCTGATAGGAATTTATTACTCAAAAAAGTTAGCAGGAAACCAGTCCTTCTGGTTTCTCATAAGAATCAGTCCGGCGATTAGACCGTAATGCATACATACTGGTGTGGCTGTTCAGTCAGTAACGCTAGAAGTCTTCTACTTCAGTTGTTGTGAGTTACCATTTTCATTAAGTCTATATTATTTAATGTTGCCTTTTGCATGTTTTTAGAACCAGTTTCATAGTGTTCTGAATTTACAATTCATCTTGAGCTAGTATGTGTCTTTTTTTTTTTTTGTCAGCCTTTCTCTGAGAAGACTTAAATGGATGTCGTAATGGAATCCCAGGAGCTTAAAGTTACATCGATTGAAGGGGAGAACTTGGAACATCAAATAATTATTGAGGAGGTGAATGTTATCGAGAAAGTTGTTGTGGGAGGTACACAGCCAATAACATGCCAGAGCACTGATGAAATCTCCCGGGTGGAGAAGCCTGCCGCCGCCAGACATGGACAGATTGAAGACACAGAAAGTGGCCATGGAGACAATGGGAAACAAGAAAACCAACACATCAAACCTGATGGAGAGACTGAGACAGAGGAAGGGGTAGAGCATATTAAAGGAATTGATACACTCAGGATGAATGAACAGCATAAAGATTTAGAGAAAGAGGGATTGGAAATGGTTGAAATTAGTGAAGAAAACAAAGATGGAGAAAACGATTTGGAGACAGACAAGTTATCACAAGGCTTACAAGTCAGCACAAATGGATGTATTCCATTGGACCAGTTGCCCACAGATACACTGAGCACAGAGGAGGGATCAAAACAGGTTTAGAACATTTGCTCTCCCTTATCATATACTAATTAGCAATACACTTACAGTGATAATAATTCTATTAGTGACAGAACACATAAATCATAAATTGTTGGATGTAACATTCTAGTAGTAGAAAAACAAGGACTTCATTTTGTAGTGACAGAATGTGTTGGTGTGTGAATTGGAAATGTGTTAGAAATGAGTAGCGATGCCATCCATCTAAAGGGCCTGAAAGATGCCCACTCATTCTGCCACGTGCTTTTCTCAGGCTCGACGGTTAACCCCTGCCTTCCCAGAGGCACTGTACGACTTGGTCTTTACTCTGCAAGAAGGAAGACGACTCAATGACCAGCGCTGCTCATTCAGGGGGAGGAGAAGGTGCCAATCTGAACCCAACACTTACATTCCGGCCTACAGAGCCAACAGAGGTGAAGAGAAGTCACTAGTGGTTATGATCTAATATGTGACTGTTGAACACAACAACTTATGCAATTAGCTTCCCTTGTTTCACCATAGATGCTGATTCATTTCAAATGACCAAAGGAAAAAAGGTTGCCAGTAACTGCAGTGCCAACATCAAATAAATATCCTGTTTACATGCTGTACATTAGTGAGCTCTTAAATTAATAATGTTTAAATGATGAACAAGGATGAACTCCTGTAGGCCACTGAAGGATGTGGGTCACCCCTCTCTTTCCACCTGTTCCATTCCAAATAGCTCATTTCTCGTCAATGACCTCGCTGCAGAAAGAGGAGTTCTTTGATTTGGTGGCTACTTCCCAAGGTCGTCGACTTGACGACCAGAGGGCGGAACTACATGACATCCCACCCTCTAAGCCAAAGTCCAATAAGAAGAGGACCAGTGTAAAAGAGGCTAAGCCTAAACAGCCAGCTCCACCTGCAGTGCAGAATGAGGACTTGTACAATATGATTCTCACCTCACAGGTATGTAACTGTGATCATAACACAAGCTGCCAGTAGTCAATTTGACCAAAACATTATAAAGTTTCATTTTCATTCAAAATATAAATTAGTCATCATGTTATGTTATTAGTTTTATGTCATGTCATGTGGTGTAACAGAGTCATGTTATGATGTTTCAGTCTGCCTCTGTAACATGGGCCCTGTGTAACAGTCATGTTATGATGTTTCAGTCTGCCTCTGTAACTCAGGCCCTGTGTAACATTCATGTTATGATGTTTCTGTCTGTCTCTGTAACTCAGACCCTGTGTAACAGTCATGTTATGATGTTTCTGTCTGCCTCTGTAACTCAGGCCCTGTGTAACATTAATGTTATGATGTTTCTGTCTGCCTCTGTAACTCAGGCCCTGTGTAACAGTCATGTTATGGTGTTTCTGTCTGCCTGTGTAACTCAGGCCCTGTGTAACAGTAATGTTATGATGTTTCTGTCTGCCTCTGTAACTCAGGCCCTGTGTAACAGTCATGTTATGGTGTTTCTGTCTGCCTCTGTAACTGTTTCTGTCTGTGTAACAGTAATGTTATGATGTTTCTGCCTGTCTCTGTAACTCAGGCCCTGTGTAACAGTCATGTTATTGTGTTTCTGTCTGCCTCTGTAACTCAGGCCCTGTGTAACAGTCATGTTATTGTGTTTCTGTCTGCCTCTGTAACTCAGGCACAGGGTAGGCTAGAGGAACAGCGCAGTGCTGCCCCGGGTCCCATGGATGATGAAGACTTCTTTTCCCTACTACTGAGTGTCCAGGGAGGACGCATGGAGGACCAGAGGACTGAGCTGCCTGGGATCATGGGGACCTGAGAAATATGCATTCTGGAGAGATTGTCCTAGAGCAGGTGTTGACATGATGACCATGACATTTAGTTGTCTTGGTTGACATTACCATTTGTATCTAGGAATGCATCAGTAATTTAATTTAAAATGTTAATGTAAATGATAGAAGCATCAACGATTCAGCTGCATAATGCTATTTTGAACAGTTCTGATGATGTATGCTGCTGATACTGAGCATACACTGGGTATATGTCTATGTGTTGACTGCACAACAATCTTCATAATGCCCTGAAGCTTTGGGGTGGTTAACATATCGTTAACAGGCCGTGATACAAGGAAATTAGATGACCACAGCCGTGAATATGTCTAAATGAGTGTCTGACAGTGTTTCTACCCTAAATTTCAATAACGCTCCATAGAAAAATAAAGTTGTTGTTAAAATATTAAACCTACATCAAGTGTTTCTAGTTTAAGAGATATCTGATTTACACTGAGAAGTCTATTGGACACAACCGGGCTGTTGAGGCACAATGCAAGGCTGCAGAGCCTCAAACACCTAGACGTCTTCGGGGAGACACCAGTCTTTTCAGACTCTAGTCTGTCTAACTCAGTCCACTCCAACTGCAATGCCAATTTTCAGAGGATGACTGAAATGGTTGAGGTGGCGAAACTGATAGGGGATGAGGAAGAATACTTGACAGTTCCTCAAAGTGCAAAATAATCATGTCAGACTGCTGACTGCTCAAGGATGGAACTGCTAAGTATGCTCGGTGCAACTCAAGGAACTTGTGGAAGTTTGCTCAGAAAAATGTGACTCTTCTTATGCTGCAACAATTTTTTGCCTCCTAGCCTTTCGTTTCCTTGTTACCATGGAAGCCACATAGACAGAGACACTGTTTTGATGGGATAGCAAATGAGGAAATATTGAACTAAAAGACCTGAAATCAAAAACAACAAACCGATGCAAAATATAGATTGCAAAATAAGAGCATGAGACCTACCATTTGGTTGCTTCTGCAGCAAGTAGACACTGAGCCTGTTTTCAAAGTGTTTTTGGAGGGTTGGGTGTGTAATAGTCCTATAGCCTTGACTTGATGCCAACGAGACAATAATCATGGAAAGAATATCATAAATATGTATACAGAGTGCGTAATGATACATTATGTAACAATGTACTCAATAATCATCATTCATTTGAGAAATGAAAAAGCAATGCTTTGTCATTAAGATATTTAAATGTACTCCCTTACAAAAAAATACCATGGTTGACTGCCGTTACTGCCATTTTACTGCAGTTTCCAAATTACGATAGTTCTTGTAAAGGCTAGTGTGATTACAATATTTTTTGTGATGTATTTTCAGAATGTTTCTTCAGTCCTCTTTAAAATAACTAATCTCACTTCTCTTAAAAATAAACTTTGAGGTGAAGACGCTAATGAACTCACACTGCCATTGCCTTTTAAATGCCTTCTCTTTTCAGTTCACTTCCAAATACAATCGTTCTGAATCATCTATGAATTCACAAAACTGTATCCAGAAGGATTCCAGATGATTCCAGATATTTCCCCAACATTCCTTTATTGCACAGTGCAAAAGACATGCTATTTGAACCTGTTACTTGACAACAAGACATTTAACTGCTTACATTTTAGAAGCTAATTGTTTGTATTCAGTAAATACAGCATGTTGTACTTATTATTAAAAAAAATACAACAGATTTAACATGTATGCAGTGAAATTTATGGTTACAGGCTACATTGCTGATTAGGTTGTATTTCAAAATAGTACTACCAACGTGCACATTTCTTTTACTTTATGGCACTAAAGTGTGGGCCAAAATCAGGCAAAACAGTGTTCCAGACAGTAACCTCAAGCATAGTGATGGAAATTACATTGCAATTAAAGACATTTGAACCAAACAAGTGAACAGAACTCAGAAAATCTCTTGGTTTGGTCTTTGTTTGCTTCTCATCACAGAGTGTGAGTTGCTTTGGAGCATTTAAACTGCATAAACCAATTTTAAAATGTGTTCAACTTTGAATAAGTTAAGAGCAGTGCATTATGTTAAAGACATATTATATTTTATTGTGGTTTCCAAGTTGGTCCATTAGAACAGGGTACATCATGGCTCTTACCTCTCTCACCTCGACTTTCCACAATAACTGGCAGAATGTATTTGTAGCCCATGTAAATTAAATTAGAAAGTTGTTTGTCTCTGATCCGATAGCTCTACCATTTCCTACCATTGTGCTCTTGATCAAGGCATCAAGCACAATAACGGCTATTTTAGGATTCTGCATGAAACATATCAGCCCCCCCATCAGCAAAGCTGCAGACACTGAATCACACCTATGTTTTTTTATGGTATGCCTAAATCAAGCACTAACTATGGGTGATTTTGAGAGGCAAACAAGGCAAATGGTTTAATGGGGACAAAAAAATTCACTGCATTAATTGCACATGTTACTGCGTCAACTTTCACCTAAATAATACCTTGTTTTTAATATTTATTTTTATCTTAAGATCTGATTGTGTTAGTCAAGAGGATAATCAAATTAAATCATGCCTTCTAAAACACTATTTATGTTTGAGTACAAACCTCTCTAGCATTATTTCTATGCACATTTTCCAACTCGAAACAATATAAATTTGAATGCTCATTGGATTGAATCATTTTCTGGTGATATGTATTTGTTTAATGGGAGAGTGTTGTGAAAGTGAATTACACCTTAAATCAACATGTGCATAATTATTAGGCAGCTTCATGACCACAGGTAAAATGGGCCAAAAAATAGTTTAAACTGACATTAAATAGTAGAAAAGTGTAAACTGCCTTTCAGATGGATGCAACACTCTTGAATTGGCTAAAGTATTGTTGAGTGGCCACCAGACAATCAAATGTTTTGTTGCGAATAGATGACAGAGAACCTCTCTTCTTTGATGAACATATATCTCAAGATTTGCTTATTTTCATCTTCGAAACATTGCAAAAATCTGAAACTTTCTACCCAAACTGATGCAGAAAAATGAATCCATGCTTTTGTTATTTCTAAATTAGATTACTGCAATGCTCTTCTTTCCGATAACCCTGATAAATCAATAAATAAACTTAAATTGGTGCTGCACACGGCTGCTAGAATCCTAACTAGAACAAACATATTTTGAACACATTACTCCAGTGCTAGCCTCTTTACACTGGCTGCCTGTTAGCTGATTTTAAGGTTTTATTGTAAACCGATAAATCAATACATGGACTTGCACCTACTTACCTCGCTGAAATGATCCAGCCATATATGCCAACACTTAATCTTAGATCACAAGATGCAGGCCCTTTGATTGTACCTAAAATTTCTAAACAAACTGCCAGTGTCAGGACCTTCTCTCATAGAACTCCACTACTGTGGAATAATTTGCCAACTAAGATTAGAAATGCAAACTCAGTGCAAACCTTCAAATGTCTACTAAAGACTCATCTATGCTTAAGTGTAGTCTGGCCCAGGGGCATGAAGGTGACCAGAAAGGCCTGATACTGTCCACCCTAGCTGTCTTGCCAGGTGGGCTCTCATCGCCATTGGGATGCCCTCCCTCCAATGACATTTGGGGCGAAGTCACTGGGATGTTGTTGTCTCTCTGTTGGGCACTTGTGCGATTGGGCTGTATTCTGCTGGCAATACTTGGACCTCATTCAGGATGGTGGTGGTTAGTGGGTGTCCCTTTGGTTGATGCTTGGCAATGTGGGTGGATTCATTTCCTGCCTGTTGGGCCTGGTTTGGGCCCTCCCCCGGATAGGGCTACACTGTCAATGGACCCCCCCTGTCTCAGCCCCAAAGTCTCTGCTATATTATTGTGCTGGGGAAGTAGGGTCAGTTCTCCTTCTCCATGATAAATCCTAGATCTAAGGAATGCATTTTTTATATGTTCCCTGACTCACACCTGCGGAGTACGAGGCCTGACTCGTTGATGGCCCTGTCATAAGTCCACCTGGTTGTGTTTTAAATCTGGACAATACCTGAGGAATTAATCTGCCACTCTGACCCCCCCCCCCCCCCCGGTTGTCCTGATCTGGACTGGGTTTATATCAATTCTGGACTCATTCCAAATGCAATAATAAATTATTACAATTTGGACTCTTAAAATATGTTTTCCCGGCACTTAAAGAAGAGGACTGGTTACCCCTCTGAGCCTGAAACCTCTCTAGGTTTCTTCCTAAATTTCAGCCTTCATTGAGAGTTTTTCCTAGCCACTGAAATTCAACACTACAGTTATTTGCTCATTGGGTTTAGGCCAGGTGTTTTGTAAAAGCACTTTGTGACAGCTGCTGATGTAAAAAGGGCTTTATAAAGTAAATTTGATTGAAAAAAATAATTTAAATAATTGCACACACTTTTATATATTCCCCTGAGAATAGATCAAAACTATGTGTTCCTTTGTTTAATATTCAGGTTTGAGATTCAATTATATTTTGGACTGACATAAAGCATCGTGATTGTTGAACAAAAAAATAAATCTTGAGGAATATGATTTACCTAATAATTGCGCCTGCAGTGTATGTGTGTGAGGCAGAAAAAGAAGGAAAGAGGAAAATAGCATAAATATCCATAACAGTAGTAGCATAGTGGCTGCGGCTATTAACTGAATATGATGGTTTGACAGTCACATCATAAAAAATATATCCCTGGCTCCCCAAGAAATCTCTGACAGTGTAGTGACACAGAATATAATGTCTGATATATGTGGCCCTCCCAGCTGACAGATAACAAAAGGTGCAGCACAGAGTGAGAAAAGCAAGGTTTATGAATTTATTTGATTGATTAAGAAACTTGTCACTTGAAACAAGTGGCTAAGTGCTCGGTGCTTCACTGTAGATGTAATGTATAAGGCAGTTTGTACCCTTCAAATAATTATTTAAAAATGTATTTATTTACTCCAATGAAAGGGGTAGCAAGGAAAGTGTCTTTGGAAATGACAGTTAAATTCAACAATAAAGAAAGAACGAATGTTCAAAATGTTGAATGGACAATTGGTAAAACATTTACAATATTGGGGCCTCAACCATTCCTTGCCTAGTGCCCCAAATCACAAAAACTCCAGTTACTTAGAGCACATTGTTTTAACTGTTGAGCCATCGTTTGAACAGCTAGGAAAACAGACATGTAATCTAATGTTCTACACGTTTGCTAAAAATTCATGATCTAATTCAAGATTTTTTTCCCCACCATGTGTAGAAGGTGGTAAGCTTCTGAGTAGTACGATTCCATTTACTAGACCACTTGTTGAACAAGCACAAACCCCCTGATCAGAGTTAGCCTAGCAACATGCGCTACGAACTCGTGACAAGTCCTTCCCTTGGTTTCACCAGGTTCCAACCCACTGTAAAAAGAGGATACATTTCGTTTTTCGAAATGTAGTTTCCCACTTTCTGCGCGAGTAAGGGACAGTTGTACAATTATCGTTCTTAACTACAAAGGTAAGTGCTGATCTAGAAATGACAGGTGAAGCGGTTGATGAATGAAATATAAAATCAATACAAAATTCGACACTTAATTGTTCGCTTGACATACTTTATTTGTTGAAAATGTAACAACATTTTAACGTTGTAGCATCGATTGTTGGCAACAGTGAAACTTGGAAATGTATTTCTGCGTTTCAGAAGGTTCTAAAGCCAGCCATTGTACTTTATTCGACAAACGGAGAAGTTCATTTAATCAAACGTTTTTCACTGTTGTCTTTACTTCAGATGTTGTCACTTGTCCTGCTGATCCTGTTTCAACCAGAAGAGGGAGTTACCTCACCTATCTCCTGTTATAATGATCAAGGCGAAGCTGCTGACTGGTAAAACAGCACGGTTTGGGTTAGATTGTATATTTTACAGATTTAATACTACATGTTTTTCCACTGAGGTCTGTTATCTATGTCGTCATAGACCGTGTACATAGCACGGTATTCAAAAACAATGTACATCAATGACAAGAGATAGGCTACCTGCCATCGTGGAGGCCTATGGTTAAAACATCTGAACAGTAGGATATAATTCTGAGCCGAAAACAATTCCCTCAGCAAGGCAGTTCATTCTAGTTGGTCTAATTAAGGTAACTGCTGGCTACATACTTGGTAAAATAAGGATAAAGAATAAAACATGCACTTTCAGGTTTTATCTCTACAAACTCCCTCGCATTGATGAGAATAATGATGGACAGAGATATCTTCTGATGGACCAAGGGAGAAATGGATGGATGGATGGACAAGGTTCAGTGAATGACAGCGTTGGAGCACTGGGGCGCACAGTGGGACAGCTGTACGACCAGGGAAAGGTCTGTTTCTTCTTTTTCCCAAACTCATTTGAATGCATTGCAAAAAAATTGTATTTTACAGTTACACATACGCAGCATTATTTAACGTGGCAATGGAATTAGAGCAAGCTGAGGAAACATTACTTTTTCGAATTGTTTCATTCACTGCCTTACATTTCAATATTTTAATACTGACAAACACATACATTAATGGAATTTTTGAATATAATACTACCTTTTCAGATTTGTAAGTAAATGGACCACAAGTAAATTAATGTATGGTATCATAGGTTTTTATTACAATTTTAAATCAAATGCGAAAAGAAGCACAAAAGCAAATGCTGTGTGACCCTTTGGTTTTTATTCAGAACCTATTGAATTATTTACAATAAAAATTGGCAGTGACAAAGTTATTCACTTCCTACAATCAATATTTGGTAACACAGCGACTGGCCAAAACAACGTGAATCAAGCGAGTCATGTAGCCATGGAATAGCTGCTGGCACTTCCAGTTCTCCCAGATTCAGTGGGTGCCTCCCAACTTCTGTTTTGAGATTTCTCAACAGGTTCTCAAAAAGATGGCGTCTCTACTAATTGTTGGCCACTCGAGAAATGACAAGTGTGTTTTCTTAATCCATTCCAGGGTGCATTTTGAGGTGTATTAAGGGTCATTGTCCTTTTAATTAAAGGCTGCATTCTGTTTTCTGTAAACATAGAGATGGTGTGATTGACCAGAGTGATCTAATTTTGTCTCACCTATCCCAAGGAGATCAGTTCTATGGTTTTCCTTCTTTTCTTCAGACCCATTGTGCTACATACAGTGAAACCAAACAGTAGAATGATTCAATTTCAGTAATTAAACTGGTTGAATTAGTTCTATAGTGCTTGCACTTGCAACTCAACCCAATTCCAAAGTAAAGGACAGTCGTGCCCTTGAAATCATATTATTTGTAACCACTTCTAGAAGGTGCCAAATATATTGCCTGGGCCCTTTCACGGCTTCTTTGGAGTAAGCGAAGCTTTTGTAAATTATTCAGATTGAATCATTTGTAAATTATTTAGATTGAGTTGACCATTTTCTCAGTTTTGTTGATCCCAATTGCCATTTTCTTTTCATAAATATAAATGATGAACTAAATGTTTATGCTTTACTTTCCTGTCTATGTGCCCATGTAAAATAAGTAAATTTCTTTCTCAGAATGGTGACATTGCATACATTCTGTACAATGACCAGAGGCCACACACAGAGAAAAAACAACAGTTTGATGACTTTGGAAATGAGTGTGGCCATACTAAAGGTGACCCACTGTAATCAGGCTTTATTCCTTGGTTTATTGAGTAACATGCAGTGTATATTTAGTATTGAGTTTTCAATGACTGGCCATTCCCTCCCTTTGTCCTTTCAGGTGTTGTCTTACTGGACAAAACACAGGGCTACTGGCTGGTCCATAGTACCCCTCATTTCCCCCCTGTAAAGGACATGGGGCAATACTCCTATCCAGAGACTGGTGTGCCGAACGGACAGAACTTCATCTGTGTGACCTACCCACTGAAATTCTTTCAGACCATTGGTGAGACTCTAAACTCTGTAAAAGGGAAAAAATACTAATAGTTGTGTCTTCATGGATGTTTCATGTGTTATAACAGAGTGCATAATCCAATCTGCAGTAATATGCTGAATGTGCACCATAGGCAACAGCCCAGATGCTTCGATCGCTTTAGGCCACAGGCCAGACTGTCCATAGAGTAATGCCAAAGGAAAGAGGATGTTTGTCACTTTGTGCACAAGATCTAACAGAGACTTTGCTTCTGCAT
This sequence comes from Esox niger, assembly GCA_016801105.1. Lineage (NCBI taxonomy): Eukaryota > Metazoa > Chordata > Actinopteri > Esociformes > Esocidae > Esox > Esox niger. The sequence goes on along the minus strand of JACXGJ010000002.1, from coordinate 164,795 downwards.
TTCATCTAACAACTCTGAAATGGAGAGGTAGGAGGGCAGCCTCTGTGACCAGTTATGTTTAACTAACTTTCTCAGCGACAGAACCACATTTATTTTGCATGTGCATGCAATGCAATAAAGAAATGCAGCTATTCAATAACATTTAACTCGCTAGTACGCAAAAGTTATTGAAATCAGATTTATACTGACAACATTATTGTGAACCAACAACAGCATTTGCATCAACAGTTCCACTCCTTAGCATATTCTAGTAGCAAGTGCCACTAAAACCTGGTTAGCAAATGGTGCTGTTACCATGGTGACAGCGAGGGCTACACACCTCAATTGCTCAGTAACCATAGAGACCATGCTTATCCTGATATGTGATGTTTGCTCCATAAGTTTCATGTCTCTTGTGGAGTTAAGATGTAATTAAGTTGTGATGGGAGTTCTCAGTGGAGGCAATCCATTGTCTTCATAGCATTGTCTTGTTTACTCTCGAGTACCTCCTGGCTGATCTGTGACTCTCAGGCAGAGGAATAAGGAAACCTCATTGAGTTCTACATGCATTATATAACTTGATTTTCAGTGGATATATGCGAGGGAGGAGGTGTCCTGTCCACGCACTCCTTCCCTCTTTTCCACTTGGAGTGAGAATGAAGATGCTTCAATCGGAGCTGTTGGGACTGTCAAGTGGCCTGACCTCTCTAGCAATTTCCTAAGCAAACTATTTGCAGCCTGGTGGCAGAGGTCAATGGTTGTTACAGGAGCATGTCTTGACTACCTTCTCTTCGGTGGAGTTTGTAACTCACAGAGAGTTTGAAGGACAACAGACAGGTGACCTGCAGTAAATGTAGCAAATAAGCACTGCCTCTGGAGCACAGCGTGGGCTCAAATATTTTTCACCGCTATTTCCCTCTTTCCATTTATACCAATAATACCGTTATAACAAAGTTAAAAGGGGAAGGAAGTACTTCCGTCAGCAGCAGCAGCAGGGGGACTTCAGTGAAACCGCCAAATGAATGTTATTTTGTTGAATAAATGACTGGATTTAATTGTTCCATTTGTGTACATTGCAGGAGAGCAGTTGCAGATCAACGAGCCCAGTGTGTATGACTGTGATGTCCCTGATTCCTTGGCCTCTCTGTTGCCTGCATTGAATGCTGTCTGTAAGAAGAGCCGAGAGCAACTTGCCAATGGCAGATTCCTGCACAGCAAGCCAGCATCCAATCGTAGCATCGCTCTCACTTCATTGGGTGGCACTGAGTTCATCAGCTTCGCCAAGGGGCGATCGTTTAAAAATGGTAAGGATTAAAGAGAACTACATTGTCACAGTGAAGCATATGGTAAGGGAGCCAAAGAAGAATCCAAAGATTAGTGTCATTACTGCACAGTCTTGATGAGTCTCAAAATCTATTGTTAGATGACACCTCTATGTCAACAAGAGGTGGGCTTCGCCAAAGAAGCAATTGCTATGACCATCCTGCAAAATGCCGTGCCTGAACTTTGTGTTGTTGGCAATACAAATGGAATTGTGTGGTCAGATGAGCCAAAAATTGAACTTACTGACCACTGAACACCTTTGAATGGTTAGCATAAAAAGGGGAATAACACCAAACCATCCCTGATCCACAGTAGAATGTGGTGGATCAGTGATGGTTTGGTGTTATTTTGCGACTAGTGGATTAGGGGCTTTTGTTAAGATCAATAGCATAGTGAATTCCACTAAGCATCAGGATATTACCCCCAAATGTGGTACTGTTGGCTCTGCCAGGAGACTGAGACTTTGCTGTGGATGGACTTTCAACAAGACAATTACCTGAAACATACATCAAAATCAACAAAGAAATGTTTGCCTGACCACGAAATTACGTTTTGCAGTGGCAATCTCAGTGTCTGGACATGAATCCAGTTGAAAACCTGGGGTCTGAATTGAAGCAGGCCATCCACAAGCACAAGCCTATGACTATCAAGGATCCTGCACTGTGCTGCGTGGAGGAGTGGTCTAAGATCCCTCAAACTGTGCACCAACCATGTCAAACTTTGAAGGAAGAGGCTCAGTGCTGTTATCCACTACCACTACCGGGGACTGATTGTAGGGATGCCAATCATTTTGGCATCTTTTTTTTTCAGGAAAATATACTACTGTATGTTTCGTGTCTGACAAATTATCGTGTTGATATAAAACATAGATAAATGCTTAAGATAAGTGCCCGAAAATAACATATTTACATTTTTATTGAGCAATATACTTATGAATACATGTATTTTGTCACATAAATAAATATAAATATGTGAGGTTCTGTAACTGGTACACTTTGCACTGTCAAGACACAATAGTCAAAATAATGACATCAACCACATGGTGTCGCCATAGCCAGCATACCTTTATATTGACTGGACTTTGTTACATTGTTTGGCACAGTCAAGTTTACCCATGAGATTTCTTGGACACCACGTCAGATTTTTCACAAAAAAACACACTGACCAAGACGACACTGCATTCCTTATAGGGGATGAAATGTTGACTATTTTCCTTGTTTCTTTATATTTCTTAAAAAGAATTGCAACAGTATTGTCAACCAAACATTTGACCACTCCCCATTTCCTTCCTGTCTCCCATTAGACCTGTACCATTCCTGGGTGGCTCCCTCCCTTCAGTCAAACCTCCTGGTCCAGTTCTGGATCCGCTCCACTGGCATCCTGCCCTCTGACTGCACCCTGGGCTGGAAGGTTCTGAACATCAAGGTCATCTCACCAGGTGATAGGGTCACCTTCAGTGTCGCCAAAGACCACTCCAAGTGGGCGGTGAGCACCACTGGCGGTGGTTTGGGTGAAGCTGCTGGCTGGGTCTGCGTGGGCGACATCAACCGAGACCAGGCGGAAGAGATGAGAGGCGGTGGGACCGTGTGTCTGCAGGACGCCGCGGTGTGGAAGGCCTACAGGAGCGCAGCAGTGGACTGTGAGATGTGCAATGGAGAAACCAGCAGGTGTGACGTGACAGTGAGGGAGGCATGAATCAATATGCATCAGTAACCATCAGTGTGGCAACGTAAATGAGCAAGTGCACAGCTCAGCGAGCAGCTTGGTGTGCTTGTGTTACCGAGTGTCATGTAGTAGATGTCCTCTAGGCGTCAAGTGGACTTCTTACCAGTGTTTCATAAATGTTGAAGGTGCTTGCACAAAGTATTAGTTTAAGGGTGTGCACACTTATGCAAGCAGGTGATTGTGAGTTTATTATTTTTCCCACTCAACAATTTCAGTTTGTTTTTCAATTGAATTGTTTACATTATAGGTCACATTAAAGGTGGAATAAGTTCTGACAGGATTTAACGGTCTCGTTTTTTTACATCACAAACACCTGGCATTTTAACAGGGGTGTGTAGGCTTTTTTATCCACTGTATGTTTCATTGAACCTAATTCAAAAACTCCCGAATCACCAACCAGTCTGAATCTGTTTTATAAATGTACATTTATTTGACAAAAAATCACCACCGCAGAGTTAAAATACAAATCCATAGAGTTGCATAGAAAGTATTCCAATATCTATCACATCAAAGTGCATTCATATAAAAAATGAATGATTACACAAAAAACAGCATTAACATGAGGCTTATATATTTACAGCACTTCAGGTGAGTTTATTTATGACATCATATGAAATGTACATTCCTATCAAACGTATCAGAAGCATTATATCAACGTGCATTCTAATCCCTATGCACTATTTTGACCTGGACCCACAGGGACATGAATGTGCACTCCTAGAAAGGCACTAAACAATTAGTAGCTTAGCCTGGTGCTAGCACTTCATCTGACTACATTACCCACAATCCTCACTCCTCTCCCTGGAACTGCCTTATCCATGCTCCAGTATTAGTAGGTACTCCAACAGTAAAAGGCTATAATAGTCAGAATTCACAGGAGTTCATCGGTTAGGCTTCTATAATCAGTTCTCCATGCCCCTAACGTTGACAAGTGTTTCCTCTAACTGGTCTTATCCTCATGGATTTAGAGCAAAACCAACATTTAGTGCCTGGGACTTAAGACATTACATTAAATATTATAGATTTAGATGCCAGGTCTCCCATCAAATGCAAAATAAAACATCAATTAAACATTCAACAATTGATGGGAAGGACAAAATAACTAATGGCAATATAACACCCTAGTCTTTCAAGACTAACTTTGGGAGCCCAGGTTACCCTGTTGATCTATTATCTAAACCCCTTCAAAGACCATTGATAAAAAAGAAACGTATACTATATTTAAAGGCATCATATTAAGGTGCAATTGTAGACATACAGGTACTTACTGGCACAACAGAGACAATAATTGCATTAGTGTTTTCTACCAGAACTGTCCGTCTGGTACATATATATTGCATGCACAAAGCCCAAGTAAAAGTAGCATCTCTGATTTATGTTAATCTTAACCCATTTTAAAGGATTGTAATAAGGGGCAAAATAATGCATTTCATGTTACTTTACGATGAATAACTTAACTAATTCTAAAAGTTAATAACTCTTGTAAACACAATCATGATGTTGTCCAGTCACAAAACATACACACACGTATACGATGGACAGTATGTAATTGAATAATGTAGACGACCCTCAAAGCTTTGCTACAATGACAGTTACTCTGTCACACTTATTTAGATGCTTACACTCCCTTCTGAGTGTATTTGGATGGTGAAGTGGAAATGTTTCATTTTTCATTATACACCATCATTTTAAAGTTAGTTAAAACATTCACATTCATGAGTAATGCATGTGAAAAAGCAATGACTGTCCCCTGATAAATAAACCTTGTTATTGTTAATGGTGAGAGGTCAGAATGTCTAGGGGGTTATTACCTTTGTGACCCTTTTGCATAAACAATGTTTCACATTTCACATTGATCCTCCATAATCATAGTTTTCACACACAGTAAAACTAAAAATATTGTATTTTTATTTACAGTGAATGAATTTGCCGAAATGACACCTGCAAAGAAGGATCTACTAGATATGTAATGTGGTCATTTTATGTATGAAAATCCACACTAAAAATTGTGTGCTGTTTGAAACATTGGATTTAAAATCAAAATGATGGAGCCCAATTAAATGTTTTAGATTCACTGTCCAAAAATATAGAGAGTAAAGTATCAAAACGTCATCCTGGTGCCCGCCCCATCTCTCACGTTCTCTAGATGCTTGTTACATTTTTTGTTTTTATCCACAATCTTGAGAAATGTAAAAAGTAGTTGTGGTCAACGTCAACAGCCATGAGGTTTTCATAGTACATTTGACAAGGTTATATTGCCCAAAAGACTCTGTGATGGCATCTGAGGTACAGGCATCGCAACTGCTCAATAACATTTGTATTGCTTATAGTGATGAAGTTAATCCTTTTGGTTAGATAGGAAATGAGATGCCAATGATCAGAGACATTAAAGGAACAGCACCATATATAATCAGTGAAAGGTCTGCATTGGTCTTGTACCCGCTGTAGTTTAGCAGTAGTGTGCATTTGCCAGCAAGAGAAATGCAACCTTCTACACCAATGGAGTTCCCTGGTGTACAGGATCAGGCAGCACTTTATTGATATGTCCTTGGTAAGAAGTCATTCATCAAAAAAAATCATAAAGATTTCAGGGTCAGAATGTTTTCCACTTGGTAAAAAGGTATAAATCATAATGGGATTAAGGAAGACAAGGCCAAATCTCATTGAGAAATCTGCCTGCATTCTTATCGTGATCTGTCCTTGAGATATAGCCTATTTGGAAAAAAGCTGTTGTCAAAAAAGAGTTCTAACTAGTCTCTTTCCCTTGGCTTTGATTCGAGGGAAGGTAGCACTGGTTTCTGTAGTGATAGGTTGAGAGCCAAAAGGGATGTTTCCTCCTTGTTTGCGAAGCAGGAAGTCGACACTAGAGGAAGTCATGGCATAGAAGACATTTCCTGTGGCAGGTATGACCAACTCTATAGGACAGAAAATGAAAAGTCTTCACTGCAATCAATATGAACAATACCAACAGAGAATTTCAAATGGTCTTTACCTTTCCCCTCAGGCAATAGTTGGATCAGCTCATATCTGGATGCCTGTTTGGGGTCCTGACTGTGTTTTTCTAAGGCAGAACTGATCACAGTGGGTGTCTTGTCATTGCTTGTCACCTGAGGAAATGGGGAAGACAAGCGACAATGATACCAGACAGCTTGACTCCAAATTATCACATCTCACGTACCGCCTCAGGAAATGTGTTGGATTACTATGATTAAAAATAATTTGAAATAAATTAATAGGTAGTAATCAGTGCATGGTGCAGTGATGTCAATCAAACCCCCAAAAAGTCCATATCTCAACTCGACATGACATTATCTTGGCTCAGTACCAGTATGCTTCTATACAAATTCCCATCGTGTAAATCCATCCGTATTCTGATGATCCGCATCTCCGGCCCAGGCCCTTTGTTGTTATTGGTGGGATTGTTGCCACAGGAGACTGATCGACGATGTGATTTGACAGGAGTGGATGGCGTCAATGCAGAGGAGATGGGTTCATTAGTGGGAGGGGAGGAGTCAACATCCAAACAGGAAACTGAGGGGGATTTCATATGCTGAAATAATAACAGTGATGTAAATAATGAAATAACATTATACTTACTGATATGACAACACAAAGTGGCTGTCCCCAAAGCAAATAAAAAGACTCAAAAAAGCATTCAAAGTCCTATGCATGAAAACACTTGATTTCCCTGTATTTTTATGAATTTTTCACAATGTGGTTAAAATAACATTGAAATTGTAAAACTCATAAAAACAGTATTTTTGAGGTGTTTGAATTATATTCCTGGAATTGCAAATTGTTTAGTTGGGATTTTACTTTTGGCCTACTTTTTAAATTATGTAATTGGATTATACAATATTATTAAGCATTCAGAGTTGTTTATGTAAATGTATTTGTTTCCTTGATAATATTTCCTCACTATGTAGACAAAATAACACTCTGAAACTGTCAAACTCATGATAATGCAATTTTTGTGAACTGTTTGAAATAACTTCCTTTAAATTGCAGCCTGTGTAGATTGGATTAAATATTTTTTAACCAAATAATCCTATCAATATTCTTATTTCCTAACACCCGCATGATCCAACTAAACATTTCTTGGGACAATAAATGATAAGCAATACATATTATAAATAATGAATATGAATTTGTTATTACCTTTGTGAGTTTGGACAGAAAGTGACTGACTGGAGAGGGGATGTCAAATAGACTTTCACTGTCAGTGGCAAGGCTGGTACTGGAAGAAGTCAGGCTGGGAGAAGGGAGTCATATGGTCATTATGCAACATAACCAGCCAAAAACACACTAAACTGTAATTTCCTTGCTTAGCCTTCCAGAGTCAAACGCTAACTTACATGATCAAAACACACTAAACTGTAATTTCCTAGCTTAGCCTTCCAGAGTCAAATGCTAACTTACATGATCAAAGCACACTAAACTGTCATTTCCTTGCTTAGCCTTCCAGAGTCAAACGCTAACTTACATGATCAAAACACACTAAACTGTAATTTCCTAGCTTAGCCTTCCAGAGTGGAATGCTAACTTACATGATCAAAACACACTAAACTGTAATTTCCTAGCTTAGCCTTCCAGAGTCGAACGCTAACTCACATGATCAAAACACACTAAACTGTAATGTCCTAGCTTAACCTTCCAAAGTCGAACGCTAACGTACATGATCAAAACACACTAAACTGTAATTTCCTAGCTTAGCCTTCCAGAGTCGAACGCTAACTTATATCATCAAAACACACACTTTTTTTTCAAACGATGTAAACCAAATCTGAAGGATTAACAAGTCCAATTGTTCATAGTAAATGAACTTGTAATCCATCAGAATGATATTCAGAAGTTCATGAGAACTTTGGAGAAGACCTTGAAGGGTTGAATGTGTAGACAAAAAGAAAATCCTTCAACAACGTAGTTATCTTACTTTGGGCATTGAGTGATTATCACTGTAGGGTTCATGGCACGACCAGGGCTTGGTTCACATGGTGTCTCAATTTCATTAGACAATCTGTAACTGCAATATAAATAAAATCATGTAAATAATAGTCACTACACATACTACAGCTGTGATGTTTTGAAAGAACATGTCATTTGTATTTTAACTGTAAAATGAATACTACTGAAGCTTAAGGCCATCATGGCTTACCTTTCCTCTTCATTTAACAACGGCACACTTTGATACCATTGTAGAAAGGACTCATCTGTGATGAAAACAGAGTTTTTACAGGAAGACTGCAGGAGTCGAATCTGAGCTAACACCTCAAACTCCTGTAAAGACAAAAACAAATAATTGTCAGCATTAAATTCCTTTTTTACAGACGTCTAATACTAACAACACATTACGAGATGCTAGCAGTTGAACACACATGTATGGATGCCCTGCCTCAGAATTGAATACACTGACACACATGTCATGAATGGAACAACACAACCATATCTGATGAAGGCCACCTGCTATGTGGAGCCAGAGAGACTAATGAAATGAAATGTGTCCTAGACAAACCTTGGAATAACTCACTAACTCGTGTGATCAAATGGGCAATAAGAAATACAAGCTCTCAAAAGAAGCAGTGGACTCACTGCCATGAATGCATTACTTACCCGTCGCCGTTTGTCAAAGTTGATGTAGCCATTCTATACAGGAACAGAAAGAACAACGTATGTCACTGCCAACACAACTTTCGAATAACCAACATCTCCGCCAGCAGGGCATGTGACCATTTCCTAGCCTAGGAAACATGATGAGGTACAAACGACGTCACGTATATGACAAACTCACCTCTAGTCTGTCTTTGACGGCTGTGTCCAGCATGGTGAGGTCTGTGAGGAAGATCCCCAGGTAAGGGACGGTGCCCTGGGCATTGGACTGGGAGGGAGAAAGTGGAGGGAGAAAATCATGAACAACAGAAACAGAGCTATAGGGCTTCTGGCCTATCCCAGATGTAGTCGACTCAATGATCGGTGACTGTATATCATGTTGTCCTTACCGAATGCTTACAAAATCGCAAATAGCCCTATTTATTTACTGTTATCATAAACAGGTTATTTTCTGCCACCTGTATAATACCATGGGGGTATTAGGGGCTGAATAAAAATACACTTTCTGAAAGACTTCAGACATTCTTACCCCTACATGTTTCCTGTTGTTCGTCTTGCCGTCCAGGTTGGCAAACTTTGAAGTGCCCTCCTGAAAGACAAAAACAACTAATCGTGACTGTCTATAACCCAATGAGAAGACACTGTGTAGAAGACACTCAAGCAGTTTGATTGGTAAATTATCAAAGCACAGTAAAAGGCAGTGGGATTTTTTTTTTCTAACATCAAAGTGTTCAAATGAATGCCCCAGCATGTGCTGATGAATTCCTGTGAGGATGCCTTGAAATTAAATCCAGCGCAAGGTATTGATGCCGGCACAAAGTATAATTGTAAATGAAAAGTCGAAAGACATTCTTAACACAAAGCATGCATGTAAACTGGTTGGCGCACATAGGGTCTGTGTGTTTGAGTGTGTACACATATGGGTGTTTGGTGTGTGTGTACAGGCCTGTGTGTGAACTAACAGGCACTGTGAATCACCTCTTTCAGCAGCTCCCTACAATGGGAGTAGTTGTCCTCCTCTGAGAAAATGTCAGACAGCTCCTCGTATCTCTTCACTGTTTCCCTGTCAGACAGTCACATGACAACAACAATGAGTCATGGATCCCAAAGGGCTATGAGCGGTCTGGCCCGGCGTATCTCTGCTGCCCACTAGGCCGTAATCTAGTTTAACACAATCCATCAGTCAATTAGCTATCGTCAGTTGCAATACATTTTTTACATTTTATTATTAAAATAGGATCAAGTGCAGACAGGGCCAAACTGAAATGTGACTTCCGCGCTTAACCAACCCTGCTGAATTTGAGCAGAGCGTGGGGTGGGTGGAGGGTCATTGTTAAGGCTTTTGGAATGACGTGTTTGACTTTATCGTCGTTATATCAATTCTTCTGTCTGTTGTAAATCATAATGATAGCATGAGCATAACAAGATAGCATTACAAAATGACAATGTTATGGAAATGACAATACATTGAAAACATCTGTATCCTAAGTACTTTCTATTCCAATTCTTCATGGTTCCTCCACCAACCTGTCAGTTTCCAGCCACGTCCTTCTCAGACGATGTACAGGGTTACTCTGCAGGGCGGACACAATGGCGTAGAGAGACGAGAAATTTTTCCTGGCTCTGCATTCCTGTTGAAAGCCACACATTACAAGACAACCTGAAGTGTGGTCAAGGGGGTTAGCCCTTGTTGTATAGCATTGCATTCCACTCACTGTCTTATTTGCTCAATGATGTAAGGCCGGGTGTTTTATCAAAGCACTCTGTGACAACTGCTGATGTAAAAAGGGCTTTATAAAATCAATTGGATTGATTGATTGATTGATATACTGTAAAGTCCAAAAGTGACTTCTTCCATAAAACTGGAAGGAGGGAGGAAGTCAGATGAGTACTTTGTCAACAAATCATTATATCGGCCAGAGTTTGTGAGTGACATGGTGTGTTTCTTCAAACACACACACACACACACACACACACACACACACACAAGCTTAAGTTACAGGTACTGAGGTAGGTAGGGAGGCCTGGCAATGATGCAGCTGGCTCATGTGTCTGTAATGACTTGAGGGTGATGTGTGTGTGTGTGTGTGTGTGTGTGTTCGTGCATGTGTTTGTTTGTGTCTGTGCGTGTGGAGCCAGCAGGAAAAGTCCTTGCCAAAACTGACGAATACATTGTAAGCTACTACACTTTCAGAAGTAAAGTTGCCAGTAAGAACCTTTTAACTTTCTAAAAATGACCAGGCCACAGAAACATTCCAGGTAAAAAAGGTTCCTTAAGGAACCCCTCTTCAAAGGACTACAGTTTGAATCCGTTTAAGAATAGGCCTATATCGTCTAAAGGTAATCCAGTGGGGTTAGAACGCCTCAGCTGAACATCATCTGCTGCAGCATGGCTTCAATTCCGGCCTAATGCTGCTTCAGTACAAGCTTTCTATCTTGTAATCCTCTGTCAACAAAGCATATAAAATGCATGGCGTATACAGCATATAAGAATTAAATATGCCTTTTGCTCTATGAATTTCAACAGATAAAAGGGAACAGGGCAGAGAGAGAAACAACAGGATGGTTCTTCACAACCATCACAGGAGTAAAGACTACAGTACCAGCATTAGTCACCTGACCTCCAAATTCCCCAAGAGGCATAGTGCTTCCAAAATCACAACCTGTGTGTGTGGAAATGAAAGTTAGTCTACTGTACTGATGACCTCCTGACCTCTGCCACGCTGATCCATTTCTCCAGGAGGCGGGCTCTCTGCTGGCTGCGGAGCCGCGTGGGCCACAGACAGGATGCCACGACAGCATTAGCCAGACGGTTGAACTGGCGTACGGTTGCCCGGACAGACCAACACACGCCTTCATGACCCTTCTTGTCTCTCTGAGACCACAGTGAGCCGAGGCAGTGGTACGGGACCAGACGTACAAACAGCTCCTGGGGGTCAGCGGGAAGGGGTGGGATTAAAGGCAGAGATTAAGGGGAATTATGTAACTGGAGGTTAGACGTTAAATCGTCCATTACCTATACAAGGGTTTAGGAGGAGTCATGATACTGAAGAGGTCAGAAAATAAACTCACCGTCTCGATTTTCGTGAGCTGCTCGGCAATCAGCCCAGCAGGAAAGCCCAGGATATGGGTGGGATCAAACTTAGTAGGGTCAGCAGAAGGGCTGGTGGCGCTGGTTCTCTCTGGAAAACAGAAGATTTAATACTAATCCCAGTAAATGTAAGTCAAGGAACACAACAAATACAAATGAAAGAACTATCCAGTAGGGTTGGTTTGTTAACTATAGGGGGAGGGGTGGCGAGATACCTCAGGAACCGAAATACAGTGGATTTCGTTTGAAAAGAGAAGCCGAGTTTGGACTGACGTTACCGGAGAGTTCTGACACCCGAAGAATGCAAATGCACAGGCAACAGCAGATGGGCAATTCCATGACGATCCTCAACCCAGTGTGTACCGACCTGCAGTGGAGCCAGGCAGCAGGGCCCGTTCACTCAGCTTCTCTGCCAGCCTCAGAAGGTGGGTCCTTAGCTCTGTCCCAGATGGGTCCATGGGAAGGCGAGGGGCCAGGCGCAGCAAACGACCGGGCTCTCCCAGGGAGTCAAAGTCCTCCGGATATTCAGACAGCCACGTCCTGAACACCGTGCACACCGATCTGGGGGGGGGGTGCGCACGTCAGAATGAGTCAGGGAATTCCCCAGCTTGTCAGATATGTGTCTGCATACAAACAACAACATACACACACACGCACACACATACTGTACACACCCCCAGGGATGATATAGTATTATCACCTGTTGAAGGCTTGCCTGGTCTGACTACCTGCACTTTCACCTGGTGGATGCTCCAATCTGGACAGAGGGAACAAGGGGAGGGATACAAGTCATCATCATCATCATCATCATCTGCTTATCCGGTATCGGGTCGCGGGGGCAGCAGCTCCAGCAGGGGACCCCAAACTTCCCTTACCCGAGCTACATTTGCCAGCTCCGACTGGGGGATCCCGAGGCGTTCCCAGGCCTGTGTCGAAATATAATCTCTCCACCTAGTCCTGGGCCTACCCTGAGGTCTCCTCCCAGCTGGACGTGCCTGGAACACCTCCCTAGGGAGATGCCCTGGGGGCATCCTTACCAGATGCCCGAACCACCTCAACTGGCTCCGTTCAATGTAAAGGAGTAGCAGCTCTTCTCCGAGTTCCTCACGACTTACTGAGCTTCTCACCCTAATCTCTAAGGGAGATGCCAGGGATACATGTGTCTTAGTATTTATTTAATGTTGTTTCTTCTTCATAGTTTCTACCCGGTATTCTTTGCCACTCTGATATCTCAAATTTGCACTTGTCTCATTGCAGCAACATCCAGCCAGCAGGCTAAGGAGGATGAATGACAGAAGTAATGGCTAAGACGAAAAAAGGTATTCTGCAGTCCAAAAGCTACAATTGAGCGTGCAGTGTGAAAAGGCAAGACCACTCTTGTCTGACACCAATTCCTAAAGGTGAAGTAACCATTTTGCACCGACACTTGAGAGGGCCCATGGTAGTAGTCAATATGCTGTGATCAGGATTTGAAATCCAAGCTGCAACAACGCAGCTGTTCTGCAAGGCAGTGACTTTAGCGCTGCACTGTTCGGGAGACCCGATAACTGTGTTTTATAACCAACATCGATTTTCCTTCCTGTGCTATCTCTGCAGCACTTGGAAAGCATTATTTCCTCTGTCTTCCCTACCTGTCAGTGAGGATGTCCAGCACTCTCTCGGTTGAGGTAAAGGAGCGATAGGTGGAAAGGAAGATGGTGCTGAAGGTACTGTCTCCCATGCAGAAGGAGTGGAGCAGATGCAGCACTAGCTTCTCCTCTGTTCCCGCTTTCACACAATGAGAACGCGAGGCACAGGACTACAGGCAGGGCGGGAGGGGAGGAGGAGGAGAGAAAGAAAAATATGAATAATATTAGCCAGACAACTTTCCATTGAATCCAAACACAACGGTGGCGCTCTCATTTCTGTAGTGTAAGTAGGCATTTTCACCGGTGAACTGGTGTTTGCTTTCAGTGGTGAACTGACGCCGTGCTGTTGCTTCACCATTACTGTGTATATCAGTCCGTCCTCCTCCTCTTCCATCACAGTCGGCTGGTAAGAGAAAGATCACGGGCAAACCTGAACATCTCTATCATGGTCCTCCGAACTTTAAAATGGACATTTGAGTTAATCATGCATTTCTTAAGATTCTTTGACCTACCAAGTCCAGAGGACAGTACCATGTTGTCTTCATGGGGGAGGCCTCCACCTGTGTAAAACAAGAATTTAATATTAACTGTGCAAAGCATTTCATTCACCAGAGAACATCTGGATGGGATCAAAAGCGAAAACAAAGAGAAAGGGGTGATATAACACCCGAATAGGATCTTGTTGTATGGAAAGTATGTTAAAACACGCACAATTATTTTTTAAACGTAAATACAACTAACACTGTCAATCATATCATTTGGAAAATATATTGTGTATCATTTGAAAATAAATTATAATATTAAAAGTTATAAAATAGCAATATCAGATCATTTTAAAACAATGGCTATGACATACCAATAGTTTCACTAAAACATTCCCTAAAATAGCCTTCCTCAACAAAGTGACGAGACGTCCTAATGTAGCTGGGGGATTGTGAGAGTAATGGATATATCAGTTTTCACTTCCCTCCCACTGACACCCATGAAACTGTGATTTTCCATGCTAAAAAATGCATGAGAAAACACAATGACATCATGATTAGTCTCCACTGGCACAAACTATCCATTCCAAAGATACAAACACAAGTCAGCCTTCGGTCATATGTGAATAATTCAACACGAAGCCTTTAAACACTGTCCTCAGAGATTCAATCAGAACAACTTCAACAGGACAAGAAAGAATGAAACACTTCAAAAATCCATGTAGGACACAGCACTTCCTCTTGTGCAGTAATTTCCCTTTCAGAGGAGTTTATATGGTAAGAAGCAATACCCAGGTCAACATACAAGGGCAAATGCATCAAGCATGAATCAGTTATTTATCACAGACCAACCGTGGCAGCTATGGATCTGATGTGTTATTCTAACACATGTCTATCTACCATATTAACCTTTAGATAGCATACCATATCTACCATATTTACCTTTACATAGCATACCATATCTACCATATTTACCTATACATAGCATACCATATCTACCATATTTACCTATACATAGCATACCATATCTACCATATTTACCTTTACATAGCATACCATATCTACCATATTTACCTATACATAGCATACCATATCTACCATATTTACCTTTACATAGCATACCATATCTACCATATTTACCTTTACATAGCATACCATATCTACCATATTTACCTTTACATAGCATACCATATCTACCATATTTACCTTTACATAGCATACCATATCTAACATAATTACCTTTACATATCAAACCATATCTACCATATTAACCGTTACATATCATACCATACCTACCATATTAACCTTTACATATCATACCATATCTAACATATTCCACCTGCAAAGGTGGAATTTCAGTAATTAGCCTAAACATTTATGTTATTAAAATCAACTGTAGAATTCATGAAAAGGTCCATGGTAAGAAAATGTACTATTTGCACTTTAAGTACTCTACTGTCCCTGTAAGATCACACCATAGACCAACAACACATTGTCACATGTTATTGTGAAATAGACATAATTTGCTTATCCAAAATGTGTGACATGCACAGGAAAAATACATTTTCTTCGTATACAGTACACATTTTAATAATATCTGTGCTGACAGAACAATTTTTTCAGATGTTAAAATTAATGTATGCAAAGGACACCACTTTTTCAGATTTTTCCTGATTGAGAAATCTAATTTAATGAACGTTTGAAAAGGTTTAATGTTAGCGTTCAGAAAAAGGTTAAGGTTAGTGTAAGAGTAAGACTTAAGGTTAAGATTTAAAGTCAGAACAGTGTCTACATTTTCTCACTAGCCAATTCACAATGCAAGTGCCACCCCCACCCTGGTTGAAATGCAAGTTGAGTCAACCACTCACATTAATATTTTCCAACACCTGAAGAAAATAATGTCGGTCCCCACCACAATTTTTTTAACATCACATATTTTGAAAGAACAATGTGACCATTTCACAAAAACCTGTGATACGGTGCTGGTTATAAATGTGTCTGGTGAAACATCCAAGGATTCACCAGAATCATTTAACATCTGTCAGGAATCTTAAACCTGGATCCAGTTTGCCTTTGAAAACTAGATGTCGGGACACAACTCTGACCTGCTGGTTTACCTCACTGTTTCAGCATGTTTTTGTTATTGATCTCATCTCATCTGTCTGCTTCTCTTTCTCCAGTTCCCACATAATTGGTAATTGGTGGATATCAACAAAAAAACACAGAAGTTACCTTTGTCGCAACAAGTCCAGACAGGCTACACTCCTTCAGCTTCTTTGAGAACTTTACGAGGAAGCCACAAACGCCATCCCGTCCGCTTTCTTTCATCTGCCTTTAGTTTCCACTTTCCTTCTTTACGGTCTTTTCCCCCCAACTGTAGACGGGGCTGGATATCTTTCAGTTTAATCCGTCTTTTCCTCTGTCTTGTACTAAACACACACGCAAACACACCTGAAGCAGACTCTAGATAGAGCCACTCCCTCTGTGTGCCAGCGTCACATGGGCACACCCACAACACACACAAGGGGCGTCTACACAGACCTACCATACAAACAACCTGAAGCAGACTCTAGATAAAACCACTCCCTCTGTGTGCCAGCGTCACATGGGCACACCCACAACACACACAAGGGGCGTCTACACAGACATAGCATACAAACAACCTGAAGGCCTGCAGCTACTCGCTGAGCAATACAGGCTACCTCCTCTCTTCACTCCCCTATTTCCTCTCTTCTGTTTTCTTTCCTTTTGTAGATGGCCTTCCCTGGTTGATAAACCTGTTTGACCGTGTCTCTTCCCACAATTAATACAGAACAATAAGAACACCAACATTTGAACCAACATGATCTAAAGATTATACTCTTACACCATAAATACTGTATGTGACATGCTAATAACAGTTCATAAATTATGCAAGACAACCAAAAAAGCAGGAAGCATGTCCTGTTTACTCAAGACACATGTAGACACTCAATGACAGACTGGTTCAAGCTACAGCCGGTTAATAGAAGCTAGGACTGTGTGTTAAAATAAGTAAATGCAAACCAACTTTAGCTAGGTTATTAGCATATTCGCCAGCTATCCTTTGTTAGTCTGTGTAGCGGTGTGTGTCAAGGTTCTGTAAATATATGGACCATCAACCGGTTTAGTGGATTTCTATCCTTGACTGAAGCATAATGTACACAGCAAAAACACTGAACATAGGACTTTTAAAGAGTATTATTTGTGTATTTTCCAAAATATAAGCCCGCTTTAGGTCATGGAAAACAGAGACGACCTAAGCCTAGAGTAGATCTGGGTGGTCAACTAATCAGGCTGACAGTTACTATGCTGACACAATCACTTGTTGAAAATTGGAAAGAAATACTGCATTCCAAAACTGTCTCAATAAACTATATTTGAGAAAGTATTTGCATGAAATAAGTGAAATAATCTGGGAATGGAACAAGACAAATTACTTGATATTCAAGGCATTTTTAAAACAAAGTGGCACTATGTAATACAACTTTTACTTGTAAAGAAATGTTTACCTTATGTTAAGGATGGTTAGATTTTTTTACCTGAAAATAAAATAAACATACTTGATAAGACATATTTGTACCCATATGTGTACCCATTTACATTTTTTCATTGGTCTACCTAGACCGATTTATTCCTGTAACTGTTTGGGGCTCAAGCAGTAAGTTGTTACCTTCTGTCCACTTTTGATCCATGAACAGAGACATTGATTAAACCAAAGTCATGGGAGAATCTTTATTTAGCATGAGTCCAAGATGTTGATATTCCATAGATCTTACATTTTTTCCAATAATTACAAAGTTAACACAGTCTTTTACATGTATGCCAAGACACATATGAGGTGCTCAATGTGTTCATAGCCAACCATTACACAGACTATAGTAGAAAAGATTTATCCTACAAAATACCCTTGTATGTTGTATTCCAACCTATGGCCCAAGGGTCCATTCAGAGTCCATCAGTAATGGGGCATCACATTTACAACCTAGCGTCCTTCATACAGTGATAGTTAGTACTCTCATTGCGTCAAGCTTAATTCAAGCCCATTTCAATTACATGCCCATATCTCTCAAAGTCAAAGGTTAAATTTACTCTTCTTGCTCCATTTGCGCATTACCACTTCCTCTGCCGTCAGTGTCAACCTCAGCAACCACAATCACCTCATCTCACTAAGTGGCAATAAGGATGTCTGTGTAACAACCTCTACAGTGCTGTTTTACCACACAAAATCTTTGAATCAGTTATTATCCGATATTTTTCCTTAACAATCAATAAATAGAGTGGATATAAAAAGTCTACGCACCCCTGTTAAAATGCCAGATTTTTGTGCTGTAAAAGAATGAGACAATGATTAATCATTTCAGAACGTTTTCCACTTATAATGTGACCTCTAATGTGAACTATTCAATTGAAAAACAAACTGAAATCCTTGAGGGGAAAAATGAAAAATAAAAACCTTACAATAACCTGGTTACATAAGTGTGCACACTCTAATAACTGGGGATGTGGCTGTGTTCATCATTAACCAATCACATTAAAACTCATGTTAAATAGAAATCATTACACACCTGCCATCATTTAAAGTGACTCTGATTAATCACAAATAAAGTTAATCTGTTCTAGTAGAGTTTTCCTGACATTTACTTAGTTGCATCTCAGAGCAAAATCCATGGTCTGCGGAGAGCTTCCGAAGCATCAGAGGGATCTCATTGTTGAAAGATATCAGTCAAGAGGAGGTTATATAAGAATTTCCAAAGCATTATCCATACCATGGAATACAGTGAAGACAATCATCATCAAGTGGAGAAAATATGGCACAACATTACCAAGAACTGGATGTCCCTCCAATATTGATGAAAAGGCAAGATGAAAACTGGTCAGGGAGGCTTCCAAGAGGCCTACAGCAACCTTAAAGGAATCTCAAGCATGTAGGAAAATGTGTTATGGTTCTGATGAAACCAAGGTTGAACGTTTTAATAATTCCAAAAGGTATGTTTGGTGCAAAAACAACACTGCACATCACCCAAAGAACATCCTAACCACAGTGAAGCATGGTGGTGGCAGCATCAGGATTTGCGGCTGTTTTACTTCAGCTGGAACCAGGGTGGAGGGAATAATGAACAGTTCCAAATGCCAGGCACTTTTGGCACAAAACCTTCAGGCGTCCATTAGAAAGATGAAGAGGAAGTTCACCTTTTTGCACAACAACAACCCAAAGCACACATCCAAATCCACAAAAGCATGGCTTCACCAGAAGAAGATTAACATTTCGGAATGGCCCAGCCTGTCATGTCCTGGCAAGGCCCTAGCCATCTTTGCACTGGGCTGGGGGCCATATTAAGGACAGGACAACAATAGATGCCTCTAGGCATCTCTGCATGGCTAGGTTTCCCCAATTGGAGGCAGGTGTAGATTGTTGCCTCCAATTGGGGAACCTACTTAAGCAGAAGGTTTTCCCCACACAGGTTGTGGAGTATTTTGGTTTGTCAGCCGTAGGCTATGCGACCCAGTCATTGGAGCAGCTTAAAGTTTGTTTTCTATCTTTCTTTATTAAAATAATGGAGTACCGTCACCTGTTCACCTCTGCGTTTGTGTCCTTCAACCAGCACCATGACACAGCCAGTGCCCAGACCTGAATCCAATTGAACATCTGTGGAGTGATCTGAAGAGAGCTGTGCACAGGAAATGTGCTCGCCATCTGACAGATGTGAGCGCTTTTTTGCAAAGAAGAAATATTGCCACGTCAAGATACGCCATGCTAATAAACTCCTACCCAAAAAGACTGAGTGCTGTAATCAAATCAAAAACTGTATCAACAAAGTATATGTTAAAGGGTCACATTACAGGTCACATTAAAAGTGGAAAATGTTTTCTTACATTTGCCCAGTTTTTCCATTGTTGCTAGTTTTGAGTGGAACCTCTCTTGTGGTTCAACAAGCTCAATGTCTGAATTTCCATCTTTTCTTTTCTCACCATTCAGGAAGTACATAATGAGCAGAGACAAACAGAGGAAGCAGGACATACTGTTGTGTACAGCTGCTGTTTTTCCTTCTCCTCCTTCCCCACAACCCCACCTCTCCACACCAATAAGAAAGACCTCACAGGAGAAAAAAGCAGGAAGAGGCTCAAACTCTCCAGTCCTCCCCCCTGTCATCGCTGTCTCAAGTTCCACTTCCGTCCCTTGTTTGTCAACATCCGTCATTTGCCCCTTTAAATAAGGGACTATGGTTGTAATATACCTAATCAGCAAATGGTACCGCATATTGTCCTGTGAAGAAATAATCCTACCCTAATTGGGGGTTGCAAGTATATTGTCTGAAATGTTATTTAAAGATGACAAATGTTTTTTGTACTCCCTCAGTTCCCCACACCCCATCTATCTATCCTCTCCTCTTCTGCTTTTTTCTCTCTCTACCCCTTCACATTAACACATTTCTATTACATTATTTGGTTTATGAGGTTGTTTTAACTGTTACAGTCAATCTACATTACATTTCTTTTCACCTACAGACCAAAGTACATTTTTACACTGTATTTCAGCAGAGACTCTTATCCAGAGCAACTTACATTAACAAATACATTCTAGTTCATGCTTTCATTTGTACTAGCCCCACCCCGTGGGACTCGACCCCACAATACTAAAGTAGTAATCACCATGCTCTACCAACTGAGCTACATGGGTCCAAAGTCAGAGTGAACATTGTACAGACAGCATGGTTACCACAGTAAGATGTGATAAGCCACAAACCCTATTTTAAGATAAGCGGACATACAATCGAACTGCTTTCACACAAGTTACATACCTGCAAAAACAAACTGCTGTCTATAAAATGTGACCTACAAATATGTCGCCCTAAGTGGAAAAGCTTCACCGTCAGTAGGGGGTGACTCCACTTTCTAAACATATTCACATGCACTTAAGTTTCTCTCATTAAAGAGTGAACAAGTGGCTGGATTCGATTTCACTTGACAGAATGTCCTCAAAGACACAGTCTATGATATCTGAGAGGAGTGTCGGAGACAGCAGATGTACAACCCACAAAACATCGACCCACTGACGGCAGCTAATCCATAATTTACCATGAGGCTATGCAGTAGTCATGTTGTCACACAAACAGAACAGGAGGGAAGTTACCCCTGTAGCTGATGTCTGAGTAAGTGCAACTTCTTTATATAGCCCTGAGGAGTTTGTTGAGACTGCATGCTAAATGAAGTGAAAGCAAAGAGCGCACAATTACAAATGTTTGCACTTTAGGGTTGGGGGACACCAAAACACACATTAATAAAATAACAACAACAAGTCTGTTTGAGTTGACTGGAATGGCCCAGTAAATAACTGCCTGAACAGATCTGATAAAAACCTTTATGGCCTGTCTTGGACCATGGAACACGAACAAAGCTTAAAAGTTGTGAGAGAAATATGCAAGCTGTAAACTTGTCCATGGCAGGACAATTTTAAAACAACTCTCAGAAGCATTTTAGTTTCAATTCAACTGGATACAAAAAAGTTGTGTATTACATTAATGTACTATTATGAAAATAATGTTTAAGACAGCCAATCCTGTGCCTGTATTATACTTGGGAAAGAGATGAGAATTTTGATGTATGGTGGTCAAACAATCTCACTCACTGGCCTGTCTTGATGGAAAGTACCTCCTCTTTGGTGTCTGTCCTTGAAAAATGAGTGAAATCCCCAGGGCTCTCTGAAACCCAACCGACCGCATCTGCTGTTTACTCAAGGAACTGGTTGGAGCCCTTTTACCAATGTTCCACAGACCACTGCTCTGGTATTACACCCCCCGTCCTAGTTGGTCTATAGTATTACCCATAACTACTCATATAAATACTATATGATTTAAAGTATTTTCTATCCAATGTCCTTAGTGACAACATTTCTGTGTTGAACATGATGTGAGCACATACTGATCACAAACAAAAGAATACTGAATGACCAGCTCTTCAGTAAAAAATCCTGAGAATTTTTTAAATAACACACTTGCACAGCGATATTTGATCCCCTGCTGATTTTTTACATTTGCCCACTGACAAAGAAATTATCAGTCTATAATTTGGATGGTAGGTTTATTTGAACAGTGTGAGTCAGAATCACAACAAAAAGATCCAGAAAAACGCAAGTCAGAAATGTTATAAATTGATTTGAATTTTAATGAAGGAAATTAGTATTTGATCCCCTCTCAATCAGAACGATTTCTGGCTCCCAGGTGTTTTTTATACAGGTAACCAGCTAAGAATAGGAGCACACTTAAAGGGAGTGCTTGTAATCTCAGCTTGTTAATTGTATTAAAGACCTGTCCACATAAGCAATCAATCAGATACCAAAATCTACACCATGGCCAAGACCAAAGAGATGTCCAAGGCTGTCAGGGCCTTGGCCGTATGTTTTGTTTCTTTTTCCAGCTGGAATACCCATCCATGTCCCATTTTCAATGCCCTGGCTGAGCGAAGGAGGTTCTCACCCAAGATTTGACAGTACATGGCCCTGTCCATCATCCCTTTGATGCGGTTAAAATTATATACAAATTATAGACTGATCATTTCTTTGTCAGTGGGCAAACGTACAAAATCAGCAGGGGATCAAATACCTTTTCCCCTCACTGTAATACCAGTCTGTGGTGTAGTTTTAAGGCATTATTCCTTCAGTGCATGGTTGCACTACTATTACTAATATAGGAGGAGTTATTTGGGTACTTGAACAAAGCAAGAATTTCACTACAGTAAGGTTTTCACTACAGTTACATTAATATGAGGTTGTCTTTACATGAGAATAGGAAACACTGGCCTCTAGAATGTAACATGTACTAGAGTGCAACTGCAGTCTCTATCTAAAACACCTACTGCAGTTTAAGGTTGTTAAAGTAACTTTAACATTTCTAATCAAGTTCATCAAATGGAAATATACTTCTAACCTCAAATGTGTTCAGTCCACTACTGTCAGTCAATGGTCCTGAGTGGCTGCTGAGAGGAACATCATCAGGCGCTAAGGGCCGGTAGCCAATGAGGGGCACATCTCTTGACTCCACCCCTGGCAGGTCCATCCCAACTCTTTGCATACTACGAGGGAGCATGGCACCGACAGCTAGGGACACAACAGAGACGACAGGCACTGAAGTGGCACATTCCCCTGCCTCCTGTTCATGTTTAAAAAGTACAAATAGGCTTACTTTTTCTTACATTCTCCATATCTCAAACCAATTCACTATAGAAATATGAAGAATTGTTATAGTTTAGGTGCTGAACTTCAGGGACTGAGACCAGACAGCACAGGACCAACATCACTTTAGAATTCACAGCCTTTAAAACAACACGGCAAGGAATTTCATAAAGACAATACTATATTCTGCTGAAGAAAAATATAAATAATAGTATTTCAAAGCTTAGTTGGTGGCTGATGATTCAACCAGAACATTTGTTTACATGATTTGCATGACCCAGTGCCCAACTTCAACATTTAATTTGAATGCCAGTCGCTCCTTCCATTTCCCTCTTCCCCCTCTGGTATTTTGATTGTCATGATAGAAATCTAGAAAACACAGTTACTGGGAAAGGAAAGCAGGAGGGGCAGTTCACATGAACCACTGTAACCATTTGAAGGCTGTTGAATGTATGCATTGCTGATTCACAGTAATCAAAATATCTGCAGATTTTACAGCCAATCAGGTGTGTTGTGGCCTAATCAACATTTGAATGTAAAATATATCCTTCCTGTTATAAAATGGTTAATGCTATATGTTTGTAAAATGTATTTAATAATTTAGGGTTCAGGGTACCTGCAGTCCCCAAAGAAAACATATTTATACATAGGGCACACTCATTCATTAACTCAATTACATCAATTTTGGAACATACTTTAAAGTCAATTTCAGTATTAAGGGCATACAAGTCTATAATTATTGTTATTACGATTTGTAATTAGAATATACGTTTGGGGAGTTTTGTCTGTGCTCACAGACTGTTAGTTTTCCACAACACCCAAATAACGGATATTCTGAATAGAAAGTTCTGAATAACTTCTATTCATAATGTAACTGCTTCTGAGCAATGCAAACACTGACCTGAGTGAGGTGTCCACACTGTAGCTAGGCTACAGAAGGTTAGGTAGCACCCATGTTCCTTTTCAATTTACCCAATAGGTGGTGCAAATGCTGTACACATTCTATGTTAGGAAAAAAGACACTATGGGAATTACATGAAATTTATTTTATAAAGTTAGCGTGTAAATAATATGTTTCTTTAGTATCTTAATAAAATACCCCTATATAAGGTGTAGACTTATCTAAAATTGAATAACTTAGTTTATTCAATGTCAAGAAGGCCCTGCAATGATAGAAATGATGAATTTAAGGTGTCATTCGTGGCAATTAGGACAAACTTACTGCGAGCCTTACATTTGCTGGATGTTGGGTCCAACGGTGGTCAGCTAAATTCCGCTAGCATTTGATAGTACTGTCTGCCGCTATTAATAACCGGTTATGGGCGAATGTCGCACGCATCCGTTTCAGAACCGACGTCGGTAAAGAGTAACTCTTCTATCGGTAGTTTCTGTGTGCCCTTCTGGTCGCCTGTCAAGCTTTATCGGCTGACAGCAGCACTGAGCACAATCGTGTACCGAACACTCCCTTTCTCTCAGTGCTCTGACCGAGCAGTTCCTGTAGTGGTGTGCTCAGCACGTTTGGCAACAGCCTACTGGCAGTGAGTGGTTATCTGGGAAATATAGTCTATGACGAATACTGCATGTTTTGTGTACAATTTGAGAAACAATATGTCCATTTATCTAGGCTATCGAAAAATGGGAAAACCAATTCTAAAACGGCGAAAAAATACATTTTATTTTTATCTCCTTGTGGGGACCAAAATCCTAACCCTGAATTCCATGTTATACCTTATTCCCTATGAAATTAACCAAACTTTCACCTAACGTTAACATGAAAATCCGGTATGTCTAAACTTAATTAACCTAGCCCTAAATCCTAACTCTGTCCTCACATCTACACTTAGGCCTGGATCATACAATAATACACACACACACACACACACACACACACACACAGGGCACGTCTCACCCGAGATCCCACCCCTAACGAAAAACAGTGTAGCAAATTAACCATTCGAATCAACAGAAAATTTTACTTTTCCAATTGTCATCCTCAAAAAGTTTTGTATATTGTCCCATTCGATAAATCTACCAGATGCTTTAAACTTAGTTAAAGTAAAACACATCAAATAATTTCTGAAATGTTTTTAAAATGTATTGCAAAAGTGGTACAGTCTTGTCATTTATTAAATCTAGCAGTTGTTTTGCTGCTATTGGTTCAGTTGTTTCATTGAAATGTGTGATTTAGAGTCGAAACACTTTGCAAAGGTACATCTTTGTCATCTCAAGGGACAGTTTGTTGCTGCTCCAACTTCTCCTAGCAAATGACTGAATTCCTGTAGCACTCAAAACATATTTACCACACCCGCACCTAAAATGAAGATTTATGAACAAGTCCCATAGGCACAAATCTTCAAGTTAATGCATTGTTTTTTATTTAAGGTCCAGAACTGAATGACAAAAGGTGGAAATTGGGAAGAGAGTTACTTTTTAATAAAATGCTTGTGACCGAATGCATTAAAATTAAGATGAGCATCAGTGAATGGTTTTCAGGATGATAACACATCTCACTGACGGTGTTCTTCCCCCCAGTCTGATACCGCGTCTGGTCCTGTCCACTCAGTTCTATGTATTGTACAAAGCTTTCATCATGACGATAGTGCTTTATTTTATCCTTTAGTTCTTTCTCTGAAATAATTCTCTTATACCCTAATTCAACTCTTCTATTTACCCAATTCACTTTCGAGTGTTGACTAGTTTCATTCAGAAACACATGACTGCTTGCTTCATCTCGTAGTCTCATGACATTACTTCTCACAATGCCTTGGCTGTGTGTGAGTGAGAGGCATCTTTATTCCAACAGGGGGCACATGAAACACATCAACATTATGACCCCTACACAGGCTGTTATAAACATGAATAGGCGTCTTTTCGTCTCTGGAGATAATCCTAGTTACTCTATGTCACTTCAACTGGTTGTGATGTATCCATGTAAAGTGCATAATAGAATATTATCCTGAGTGGTCCTAAAATGTTACGTGGATGGTAAAACCACAGCTTCTTATTGTTCAACCTTAATTAGCAAATCTTGCTGTGAGACTGCTTAAAGAATCATTCAACTTCGCCTTCATTAACAACTTCCCTCATTCAAGTGCTATTTAATGAAACATTACACACATCTTTGTCATCGCCTAGTTATGTGTTAATAATTTGAACCCTAACCCTACTGCACCAGTTCCAAGGAAACATTAGAACTCCATTTTGCACAGTTTGATTGGGGGGAAACATTGCCTAAACTATGCCTAAAAAAGTATATGTTTATCACCACCAACACCAAAGTACATCCAATACTATATGTGATGGGCAGTAAGAGCTGTTTAAGCCCCCAGGCCATACTTCTCCGTGGGACAGTGTGTGTGAAAAATAATACGTGGGTCGGAATTAAAAGTGACTATTCGTAATTACTCATGTATTATATAGGGAAATGAGGTTGTTTCAGTTGTGCATTAGTAGAGATTGAAACCATGTGCACATCAAATCAAAGCACTCTGTTACATTGTGCCAGATGTCATGTGGAATAGCCAGAATCCCAAGGGGTTGAAATCTCGGTTGCAATACAGACACTGCATTCTTTAGCATTTTAGTATTTCTTTAGCATTTAAACATTTAGCAAGCCCATTGAAGTAACCAAAAGTTTCCAGCCTAGCTTTTTACTGGATTTGCTATAAAGTAAACAAGTGGAGGAAAAAGTACCCTAATCTAACATTTTCATGGGTAAAAGGAGTCTGGTAGCAGCAGTTATGAAGTGCTTGTGTGGTAAGAATGTATTGTGTGTGTGTGTGGGTGGGTGAGTGTGTTGGTTCAGTCAATGTTCTTGAAGATTTGAGCAGCTTAATGGCATGCAAATGAAAGCTGTCTCTGGCTCCGATACAAACCCTGTCTGTATGATGCTAACGGATGAACAGCACATTGCTGGGTGTGTGGGGTCCATGATAATTCTGCAGACCTTTCTCCAGGCCCTGCTCTGGATAGATGTCCTGGACGCGTGGGAGAATGGTAATATACTGGTCCATAATATGATGGGACATAGGGTGTTTGGTTAAGATGTTCTTTGGGATTTATTTATTCAAATAAGAGGGTGCTCCAAAAAGTGTGTCTGTCACCCAGCTATATAATCCAGTAATTATTTAGATTTAATAACTGATGTTGTGTCTGAAAGTTGTTATCAAATATTTTAAATAAATGTTTATTGGGTGTAATGGACCAGTCTTCAACAATATGCCATTTTATTTTAAATATGCAGTGGCAGATTGTCCTGATATCTCCTGAAAGCATCAGGAATCAGCCTGTAAAACATTTGAATATGTGGTACCAATTATAGCCTTAATCAATGAATTTTAAAAACCCTTATGAAATGATGTGAGTACAGCTAAAAACTGTTGTTTTGATTAAAAAAACAATAAAACTAGCCTTCTTTAGACTAGTTCATTATCTTCAGCATCAGTATTTGTGGGTTTGATTACAGGCTCAAAATGTCCAGAAACAAATAACTTTCTTCTGAAACTCATCAGGTTATTATTTTTCTGATGAATAAGGGCTATTCCATGCAAGAAATTGCCAAGAATCTGAGGATCTCATACACCAATGTGTAGTATTCCCTTCACCGATCAGTGCAAACTTGCTCCAACCAGAATTGAGAGAAGAGAGGGAGGCCCTGGTGCACAACTGAGCAAGAGGACAAATACATTACAGTGTCTTGTTTGAGAAACAGACATCTCACAGGTCCTCAACTGGCTGTTAAAATAAATGTTACCCACAAAACACTAGTCTCAACGACAACAGTGAAAAGGTGACTCCAGGATTCTGGTATTCTAGGCAGAGTTCCAAAGAAAAAGCCATATCTCAAACTGGCGAATAAAGAAAAAATCAACAGGGGCAAAAGAACACAGACACTGGACAGATGCAAGACTGAGCTGTTGTGGGGGCAGCTTGACTGTATGGTAGGTAGGAAGTGCCCATCAAGCCAATCCAACTTGTGGGAGGTGCTTCGGGAAGTAAAAGAGTGAAATCTCTTCAGATTACCAAATTCACAACTAGAATGACAAAGGTCTGCGAAGCAGTAATTAT